>OX388309.1:7384765-7871783 GCA_947579605.1 Athripsodes cinereus
AAGCTTAAGCTTTATAAGAATCAATTTAGCCATTGCCAATAAGTAAATATTAAAAATAAAATACATAAGTAAACTCAATATAAATATTAACAAAGAATATGGTTGAAGAGGGATGAAAATGGAATAAATGCTATGGAGATGAGATCGCTGAGGAGGATGGTTGGTAAAACGTTGCGTGATAGAGTGAGGAATGAGGATATTAGAAGAATGAGTGGATGCAAGAGGGGTGTTGTGGATAGAATGCGTGTAAATAAATTGAGATGGTTTGGTCAAAGAGGATATACTTGTCTGAAAGGAGGGGTGTGAGGAAACGCGGGCGCCCGAGAACTACATGGCTTGATCATGTAGATCAAATTCTCAAGGACGGCCGTGTTTTGAGTAAGAGAAATCGACATGCGTGCATGAGAAATCGTATGACTGTAGCAGAAGCGAAAGACGTATGTAAGGACAGATCTATATGGCGTTCCGTTCTCTCTGCCTACCCCACTTGGCATACGGCGTAAGGGAATAGATAGAATAGATAGACAAAGAAGATACCTTATAAATATGTAACCAATTCACATAGTTTTGTTTCCAAATCGTGGATGAAGTAATTTATTGTTTTATAGGCTTATTGAATCTAATATGAATTGGTAAGAATTTCAAAATCCCGGCAAATAAAAGATGTTCCACTTTTATTTCTGAGTTTTCAAATGATCTGTAAAAAGCAGATGTTCATAAAACATGACGCATGCAATTATAACATCGACAATTCAGCGATTAGCTATGCCACCCATCCTGAATGTCCTAATTCTTATTGATATGTAAAGGACGATTTGCATGTTTAATACATTGCAGTAAGTCTGCTGGCTATTCCATTAGTGGCACACTTCGTATTGGTATTGAATATCCACTATTTTAAAAATGTGATTGAAAGTGCACGAAATTTAAAAAAAAATGGAAGCACTCCTAAAATCAATCACTGCACAATAGATTGCATTGATAAGAACAGGATATTTCTTCATTTTACCTTTTTTTTCAAAAATTTCATTTTTTTTTCCATTCTTGTAAAATTAAAATTAAACAGACAATTAAACAATACGTATATGACAATTTAAGTAATATTACGTAAGTCGAAAATCAGTCAAGTAAAATGTGTTTCGGTATGGTTATATTTTAAGAAGTGTAAAAAACCTAAAGGTTAAAATGATAAAAAAAAATTATTTGAAGATAAATTTTAATTACTTAGTGATAAAAGATGAAAGGATTTTTTTTTCTTAAATATAAAGTCTAACTGAAATTTAAACTAGGTGGTTTCTTCTTTGTGGTAGACAAACAGCCCAGACGATCTAACACTTAATGACAAGCATATAGTTTTTACTAAGTATTTTAACACGTATTTAAAATAACGTAACGATGTTGATAAAAATTACATGTCATTTATTTGTGACTATTGAAACCAAATAGGCAAAAAAGCACTTATTTATAGTACAAACACTTTTCAATAAAATGGTAAAAAATTGAGGAAATTGTTTAAAAACTGGCAACACTGCAATTCAAATACTTTTGACAGTTTGGCTATGTTCCATTAATGATATTTGATTTCCGCACAAATATGATAAAACCTCTGCGAATGAACAAGATATTTTTTTTTAAAAGATATATCTGAGTTTTGTTATAAACCTTATACACCTTTCACAGTAAGCTAAAAACTTGTGTCGTGAAAGGGAAGTTATCGAACCACGGGCCCTTGTTCACGAGGCCGAGGCTCTACCACCAGGCTACCGACGAACTCAATTTAAAACGTAGATACATAATATTTAGCTTAAAACTTACCCAAAGGATTAAACTTTGTATATTGCGTATTATTTTACCTCCATCTTTCCTAATTGCGGAGTCTATACCCTAATAGATTACTAATTTTTAAATAATATTGGTACCCAAAATCATGATTATCGTGACTTTAACGAAGTGTTAAAAGAATAAATGTTGATATAACAGTATTAAGATTAAGTATACATAGATATTTACTATGAACTGTATACATTCCGCATTTCATTAAATGGATTTGTATTCTGTGTAAACTAGGCGAAGATCTGCCGTAAGTTAAATTTTCAATTTTAGAGAGTAAATTGCTTGATTATTAATGACATTTGGATGTCGCTTCACAACGCTATAGTATGAACACAGACACAGACTACGAAAAGGAAATTTAAAACAAAATCCAACCGGTTACTGACACCAAAAACAACATATTGTTTATGATAATACAAATATTAATTAAAAGGTACGTTGCTTCAGCTTTTAGTTTAATAGAAAAACATGTGACTTGTGGAATACATACGCAATTTTCATTTATTCTGGAATTTCGTTTCAGACTTTTTAATTTTAAAATATGTATTTTTTTTCAAGATTTTTTTAATATTGTTGTATGTTTCACTCAGCTAAAGAGATTTCAAAGGATTAAATCGAATCTCATCCGGCCAGCCCCTCGGACTGCCTCTGTTGTGGAAATGATTTGCATAGTGTGGAATCAGATAAATGTAAATACCAAGACTAATGCAATATCCAGGTGGACGGAGGGTCTCCTTCAATTATGCAATATCTGAGTGGTTGGTGGATCTACTTCATTTAACGTTCTAAAGAGATAATGGCGTTTATTCAGATTCTGTAAAATAATGAGTTATCAAATATAGTCACGAACACCAAATATGACCCCAGACACCCTCAGCGCTATCAGTCTACCGAATCAAATCTACATATATTTTTTTGCATGATTGAACAAAGAACATGAAGCTCTTTTCACAATTTTCTGAGACTTAGCTTTTTTCTATTATTTAGAAAAAGGTCTCCATCGAATAACTGTTGTAACGATATTTTTAAATGCAATATCACTCAAATATTGGATGCAATGTGAGAAAAGAGAGACTTTTCTGACACAAAAGCCAAATCTCGTTCTTGAAACAACACAAATTAGTATTTTATCTGATACTAAAAATAAGTAATATATTTATTACCTACACTGTAAGAACAACGAATAGATTACTATGAAAGACAGAAGATACACCCAAGATTAATAATTTGTATATCTCTGAACTTTAAAGTTTACTCTATCCACTAAAGATTCTTGAAGGTCGTAGTAGGAACGAAACAAAATTATAAATAATTATTTCGTCTCAGTGTTTATTTTTCATTTCATGTCTTTCAAATTTCTTTAAATTTTTAATTATTACTTGTAATTCAAGGATAACAACATTTTTTGTTCATTACATTGATTACTTTGCCAGGATAAAAACGTTTCTGCGTATTGTAAAAAATTCAAGAAGAAAGACAAAAAAATCATGTTAACCTCAATTCAAGTCGGACACGCAATCTTTTAAAGAAATATTTATCACAGAGAGCCAATAACTCAGCAGAATCGCTGTGGAGATTGTGTTAGCTGTGTTAAATAATTATTATTTTCAAGTGCTATAGAGTTTGAATGTAATCAGGAGCAAGGAATTCGTTTGAAATCATCAAACTGAACAATGACATATAGGTTGCATACGTTCAGGATCAAAACACTTTCATGTGATTGAAACACTATTTTTTGGTCGTTTAGATAATATTTTATGTTATCTTGGAAATATTGATGATTTACTCCAAGACAAGACATGTTTATCGATTTGGATAGGAGACAATATTGGAAAATGCAAGGAGTTTCAGACAGCTACATTTATTCTTTTTTTTAGCCCCAGAGTCGGTGTTTAGAGAGGTACTTTTGAGATATTTAGTTTGCAACTTTTTAAACCTTTTAATGTTTTAACAAGTAACCGAGTTTACTGTAAAATAAAATGTCATAAATTCTGAGTGAATCAATCGCCTCGACAAACTCACGTCAATACCATATGACTTGTCTTCCTCGATAAGTCGATATTTTAGACCGACGGTTCTTGATGAAAGTTCATGTTAAATAATTTTAAATGAAACTTTTATTTAATACTTTAAATTATTTAATTTCTTTATGAACAACCTAAGCACCGACACGGTGAATATTATGCCAAAACTGCTTACGTGAAGTATTTTCATATATTTTTTATCATATTTGAATATATAAATAAGCGTAATTTTTTAATTAACGTATGCATGTAAATAAGTAGATAATTTATGAATAACTACGTTTACTTTGATATCTTCACGTTATTATCTTATATCAAAACAACTCTCTTATATTAATTACATTTTAATGTCTTTTACGTCGAGAGCACTAAAGTTCAAGCAGATACGTTTTGAAAACGATTTATGAAAGTAATTTAAATAAATCAGTCAAGATTCTAACATGTACTAAATGAAGAGTTGTAATATGTTTCTCCACGTACTTTGTGTTTATATTTAGTCTCACCCAGTCTTATGTAAATGCCTAGTTTTAAAAACAGAATGTTTCATGTATATACTCAAGTTTACTTATTCAGTGCAGTTGAAATTGGATTTAAAAACACAATTTCATTCTGTTTCGTAACATAGAAATATTACGTGTGAAAAAACACATTGAAATTAATAAGAAAAGTTTTAAAACCTTCATAGGTACACACACATGTTGGTTTTATTTAGCGATATATTTTTTTTAATAAATTCAGCTTTTATCAATTACTGTAGATTAAATTATAATAAAGTATGCTGCCTGTTGTCCCAAAAATACGAAAATATTTGAATAAGAAAAATTATCATAGGTTCAAAAGAATTAATGTATAAAATCCTCACCTCCGCAGAACAGAATTGAGTGAGTAAAATCACGAAAAAGATAATATTTAATTATTGCCAGGGTAAATTTTAATTTTACGTCTATATTTCTATACAATCATTTCAATTTATTAAATAAATGATTTATTTTAATCTTATGACCGAATTTGGATTAGTGAATAAGCTTTACTTCTGAAAATCGCCCGAATAAGAGGTAAGTAGACCAAGTTAAATAGAAGGGATAAGCTCCCTTACAATCGTTTCTTCCGTGAAAAAAAAACACGTCCAAACAAAGCACAACGAAGATTCTTTTATACGTACATATGTAAACAGTAGGTATAATTCCCAAGCCAACTGTTTTTCTTCGAATTCTCTTGTGAAAAGACCGAATTCAAAACGTGCTCCAGATTTTGACATAAAATTAATTTATTGTACGAAAAATTATCATGCAATACATGGTTCTAGTACGACGGAAGAGTTCGCGTTCATCCCATATATTACATAAAAGAAAATTTAGGCGGAGTAAATTTCACAGCTGACGTAAAAAAAAGTTTTGGAATAAAATATTTAAGCGCTTAATTCTAACTGAGCGGTGTTATTTTAAATAGTATTTTCCGGGATTAAAATATGATTTTGTTAAAGTTTGCAAAATTTTCTTTTATGAAACAAATGTTAATGTGTGGTAAAAACATATTATTTAGAGAGTTGGTCTATTAACGTAGTGAAACAAATGATAATCTTTTGATTATGAACAATTGAACATCTATGCCAAACTTTTCGCATTTTTTGAAAATCGTCGAGTTGAATTAACATTTCGAATAACGATGCGATATTATTATTGTGTAAACGGTATCTTTGGATTAAAGTCTTCTTTTATTGATAATCTACTTTGAATCGAAGTGGGTTTTTCTCTAACACGATGTTCTAGAGAAACTTTTCAGGAAGAGTCTGTAGAAAAAACATCTAAAAGAATATCAATACCTATCCTCGATATATTGAAAATATTGAAAACATCCATCGTTTTTTGTTGTATTTATTTTTGTAATACTCAAAATATACAAACAGCACAAAAAGAACATTCCAGTTACTATTTTTGAACAATTTTTTTATACATAATTTCTGACTAGGTAGGTACTTTAGATTTTACAAAAGAAATTGAATAATTTTCTTTCAACAATATTTAAAGAAATGTCAATACAAATCAATGAGTGTGTATTTATTATACTTACAAAAAATATTATAATTCAGCTTAATATTTCATCCACAATTCAAAAATACATTTCAATAAATACAGTTGGAAAGTTTGACGTCTGAATTCGTTCAAATAAAAATTATATTATCAAATAAAATTCAAGACATAAAAAACACTACAAACAATTTAAACGGTTTTCATTTTACGTCGTATTAATCTTTGTAAGTATTTACCTTAACGTTTTTATTTTATTATTTAAACTAAGTAATTCTGTTACGGTTTTGAATAATAAGTCAGTTATGAAGTTTGTTCTTTTTATATTTTTGACGTTTTAATCTTCATTCCCCCTTTTTTTCAGAATAATTGCCTCAAGTTGTTTAACTGAAATTCACATAAAATATAGGAAAATGGTTAATATACATAATAAAAACTGCCTTGAAAAAAATAGACTCGAAACATTTTTGAAAAGCATTTTATCTAACATTTCTGAGTACAAAGGATTTCTCACTCTTTTCTGTAAGCTTTCGAATATCCTGTTAAAGGCAGGTATTTTTAAAACATTAAGGATTAGATTAAATGTATTATCCTTTCATTTCTCTCTTCCTTCTACCTTTTATTAGTTATTCCTATTAACTGTTCCATCTTCTTGTTTTCTATATATAAATGTAATGTATATGCGTTGTATGTATTAAGTGCCTTATTTATTTATTTATTTATTGATACAGTGGACGGCCATAATAGCCTTTAATACAAAAAAAAATCTATACAAAATCTACTACTACTATACCATCACGGCATATCCCACAAGTGGGGTAGCCAGCAGACAAGCTGCATGTAAGAAACATGCAAACTGTCCTCTGCGTGCCAATATACAATGAAGACATTCAGGATGGGTGGCAAACCTCATCGCTGAATTTAAGATGTAAAATGTCTTAATTTTTTCGAACACCTGCCTTTTACAGGACACTCGAAAACTTACGGAGAAGAGTGGGAGACCAATTCTTTACCGGGTGCTCCACGGGATAAAATCTAATACACAAATAATAACTGAAGTTTCCACCAATAAAATACTTAATACATGTAAAATCTATGTGTATACAGTAATATCATAGAAAAATACATTATGAATAATATAGCAAAGTCATGAAGAATATATTGTGCAAATAATATTATAATCAAAAACTTATAAATTTAGTTTGGGTTAATTGGCCTAATTTTTTGATACTATTATTTAAGTAACTCATGCCGTTATGCCGTTGTGTTTAAATTAATAAATAAACACCTTCATTCCAGCGATGAAGTATGCCACGCATACTGAATATTTTACTTTAATGGCAAACTGAGGACTTTTTTTTACATTCACTTGTAGGGGATACCGTAATGGTACTGAATATAACTCAACAAACACCTCATCGGCTCAACCAACAGACTCTGCAAACACCTTTTAGTATGAAACAGGAAAGGAGTTCCTATAAAGTGTTCTTAAACCAACCGGTTTTGGTTGGTTTAAGAACACTTTAGCTATGGTTTATTCACAAACTCACCAATTCCTGATTCACTAGATTCGGCAATTTTTTTCCTGCAGAAATCGCTTTGGTTAGAAGCTGTTATAGTCTAAGTGCAGGATGAAGTTTTTAAGATAATAATAATTTATTTAATTTTGTTTTTATTTAATATATAATCAGTTAAATTAACCTAACTTTTTAGTAATCTACATTTTTATAATCCTTTTAAAATTATTTTGATGATTTCTTTTATGTCATAATATTTTATTGCTACTGCCGAATTTATGATTATTTTATTTAGACCTATTAAATTGTCTAACTCTGATTAGTTGTTTACAATTAATTATTATTTTGAGAACATTATCGATTATGTTACCTTAAATATTGTTTTTTTTATTGTTGTTGTACTTGTTTTGTTAATGTAAATTCTTTAAAACTCTGATCTTTTTGTGTGATTTTATAAACTTTGACTTGTGTATATGTGAATTGATATTGTGTAATAGTACCTATGCTTTTGTACTCTGTCTCATAATTTCAACATGTAAAAGACTCACGCCGTATATAATTGTAAAATAAAAAAAATAAAAATAAAATACACATCAAGAAACAGCAACCATCTTTATGATTTTTTTCCAGGCTGTTGATAATCTATCGTTGATAATCTATCGTTGATTGACAGTCTACCTGAAACACTAGATGGCGCCGGAGAACGACACAGTTCTCCTATTTGAAGCGTTGCTTGCTGTTACCTACTAATGAGAGTTTGCACTATCTATTGCAGATGAGGTGTCTCTTGGATAATATTCCTAATATCTTCACTCACACAGATAAAAAAATCCATAACAATTTTCAAAGCATTAGACAGCCACAAAAATATGTATTTCAAAGTACATACCTACATTATGAAATAATAATTTGTGATAAATGAGATAATATTTTATTATTTTACACATTTATTTTTACATGGCATATTATATTATACATAATAATATGTATCCACATTATTAAACTGATGGCTTCATTAACAGCAGTCGTTGTTGCCTCCAATTCACCCCATCCCCCAACCTTCTGCAATACACGGCATCAGGCTACATATTATAACACAACCCTTACAGCACACAATATGACCCAAGGGGATGACCATAATATTTAGCCGTTATTGCTTTATGAAATATTTAACCTTTGGAGTACGACCGTACTGAATTACATTATCACAATTGTGGTTGGAAATATTCAACGTCAAAATGAATGTGGATAAAATATAAATATGAAATTGGACGAGTTTGATTGCAGTGAAAAACTTATTCAAATATTGTGAATTGTTTTCATACATTATTTAACTACTATATAAATTAAGTAAAAATATAGTATTCCGTGAAACACCCGGTGAAGAATAGATCTCCCACTCTTCTCCGTAAGTTTTCGAGTGTCTTGTAAAAGGAATATCTAAATATAAAAATATCGAAAAAATTAGGCATTACATCTTAAATTCAGCGATGAGGTATGGCACCCATCTTGAATGTCCGGAGTTTATATTGGCACGGAGAGGACAGCTTGCATGTTTATTACACGCGGCTCATCTGGGATATACCGTGGTGTTATAATTATGTGAATAGATAGATAGAAATAATGTCCAGAAAAGGATTATTGAAAAAACCAATCAGAAACCTCGATTGGAGAACCATGTCTACACAATGCAACATTGTGTAGAATCTAATCGGAAGAAGTGAGAAAGGTGTCCCAACGCTTACTAATTGGCTCAAGGCTGGCTTAAGTGATCACTTTCGGTGGACAACGTTCACCAATTCCACCATTCTCACTGTCACGATGTATGGTCCACCAATCGAGAGACGCTTTATGCAAACCTTAGAAGCAACCATATTTTTGGGATCTCATTTTTCAGATCTCAAATACCTAGATCGCGATCTCCCGTCTAAATGGCGCCGGAACAATTAAGTTCAATACTTTATCGGCTGCTAGTTCGACCAGTCATAGCAACAAATGTTTAGAATATTTACAAATTTTTTATTGTTTAACCGGATTTGGGTGCAGATTTTAGTAAATATTCTAAACATTGATTATTGAAACTTTATCCAATATTCCAATAATAATAATAATCGGACTATTTATATGTGGCGCCGTTTAATGATCCGTGACCATCTCAAGGGCGCCGAAAAGGGACCATCCAAGAGGGGAATAGGCGGCTAATTGCTTTCTGGGGGTGCTACCCGAATATAAGATTGTCGGGATGGTCTTGAACACCTCGCGTATTTCCCGATAAAGGTGAGGTCTTCCACTCTTTACTGCAAGTTTTCGAGTTTCCTGTAATATACAGATGTGCGGAAAACCTCGCGTATGAGAAAATTTATATTAACAATTCAGTGATGAGGCATGTCACCCACCTTGAATGTATTATATTTTATCGGCAGGGAGAGGACACTGCTGGTTTATTATTTGAAATTAATCTGCCGATTACATCACTAGTGGGATAAGCAATAATGCAGACTACTGCATTGTATGATAATTATAATGTTGGTAATAATTCACATCATTGTATTCAGTTTCGTTTTCTTTGTTTTCTCTAAATGATGTATGTATTCGCGAAATTTAAAGATATCAAGAATAAAATATTTTTCTGTGGATTTTATTTATTAGGAGAGTACGAGTGTCCTCAGCTACAAGAAAATCTATGAGAAAAAAAAATATATTTTTATTTATTTATTTATTTATTCTTTTTGCACATCATCATTACATAACAGTGTTAACAAAATAATATAAAATTTTAGAAACTAGGACGATGTGCAGTGGCGAGATTATCACTATAAAGTGATTTCTTCCATCAAACCACGACACATTGACATGAAACTAGTAAAAACAAATTTACTTACAAAAAAAAAACATACAAAATATCAAAACACAACAAAAGAAAAAAAAAACAAAATTTAAAATAATATATTTGACACACACCTATATCACTCATAGACTCATAGACTTTTAGTTGGGAACAACTACTCCATTCAAAATGGTATTACACACATGTATATACATAGATACATATAGGTGAACATTACTATTACAGTTATTACTCAACCTGTAAACTGCTACAACAAGTACCTACTTATGTACTTGTAGTATGATCCTTCTATATTTAGCCTGACCGGTCATATTAAGTACCTACATACCTTTACCTAATTACATCATATATGAAACTAATTTATGTGGCAAATACCACAACACTTAGGTATGTGTCTTATATTGTTGTTTGGCAATATTGATTATTTCTCTTTCGTTTAAAGATTTTTTTGATTAATAATTTTTGGAATCCTGACAGTGGATGACCTGTTCAGGTCAGCAGGGTTACTCTTGACAAAACTAAACACGATCTTAATATAGTCTTGATCTTGATCATACGACGCACGAAGGGACTATGGTCAAATACACCGCGCCACCGCTAACGCGCGATCGGTTTGCTTGTATTTTTGGCCAATAGTCACTTCGTGCGTCGTATGATCATGATCAAGACTAGATTAAGATCGTGTTAAGTTTAGTCAAGAGTAGCCCTGCAGCACAGGACAGGAAGGTTTTCGCCGGATTGATCGCCAACGTCGGGGGGACCAGACATGGCACTGAAAGAAGAAGAAGAAGTAAACAACTTTTTCATTGATATTTATAAAATACATATCATCATCGCCCTCAACGCTCCTCTCGTGAGCACAGGACAGAAACCAGCCAAAGAATTAGTCTATCGCTCTTTTCCGTAATTTTTCGAGTGTCCTGTCAAATGTTTTCGAAAAATAAAGATATTTTACATCTCAAATTCAGCGATGAGGTTTGCCACTCATACTAAATATCTTAATTTTTTGTTGATACAGTGTAAACGGCTTGCATGTTTAATACATGCAGCTGGTCTGCTGGCTACCCCACTTGAGGGGTATGAGGTGATGGTGTAGTAGTAGTACATATACATTTATTTTTTTTAATTCGAACAACCAATGAAGAAGTCTTAAGCAAGAGTGCAAGATCACTTCGTTTTATTATTGTAAGATTGGTCTGTTTTTTAGAAGAAAAGCTGCATATTTTTCATTAAGTCATAACTGTCTGTTTCCAAAATAAAACAAAAAAATATTTTGATGCTGTTTTTCTACATATCCAGAATGAGTAGGTACCTCTCTTAGTCTTAAGACTCCGTATGTTTAAATCAAATTTGTGGCAGGAAAAATGTTCAGCTAGAACTAAGAAATGAAAACTTTACTTCAGTATGTCATGCAAATTGAATCATCTCCAAGTACATCTACATGTTTAAATTGGCAAAAATATATCTGTACATTATTTCTGTTTGAAAAAGGAAATGTGAGAAAACGAGAATGTCCATGAATTACATGGTTTGACTTACCGGAACAATTTCTCAAAGACGGCTGCGTGTTGAGAAATAGAAAACGGCGTTCATGTATGATCGGATTAATGTGGAGGAAGCAAAAGAAGTATCTAAGAATAGATTAATATGGTGTTCCGTTCTTTCTGCCTACCGCACCTGGGATCCAGTGTGAGGGTATAATAAAGTAAGTATCTAGTATAGTGTTACCAAAAAAATATTTGAATTCAAATCCTCCTGAAACACTTTGAATAATATTTAAATTAGAACGGCATATTATTAACCCCCTAGCTTTAACAAGAATATGCTATAAGAAAACCACCCAAACGATGAAGTATGTTAGCATCCACCACCCAGAAACAGACTCCAAGAACAAGACACAGTCCTTACCAAAGCAGAAGAAGAAGAAGAAGGCGTTTTGAGAAGTCTCCAATATAACTAATATGATAAATATTTTTTAAGAAAAATTTAATGATAACCTTCTAAATTTTTATGCTTAATTCATACTCGTATAATATAATATTTTTAAAATAAAATAACTTAATATCAATTTAGTATATGCTGTTCCCAGATAAATTTATATTTCCATATTACAAATTGATAAACTGCTACGTATTAAAAATATCTTCTATGTTACTTTTTTATAGTTTTCTTTGCCAAGTTATATTGGTATGCGATATGATTTTTCAAAGGAAACTGCATCTTGTACAGAGAACAAACTGTAACAACCAAATGAACTTGGTGATAGCACCCTCTACACCTCTTCATATCGCGGAAGGAAGGATGCAATAGCGAGTATTCTCAAGTCCTTTTCAACCTTATAAAGTATACATCGGATACCAGTAAATCTCTTTCAGTTAAAGTTTAACAATCGTTTGAAGAAGTTTTCAGGTTCATAACTGCAAATATCTACCTGATGCCTTATAATGTACCTAAAAAGTTGAAGGATTAAGAATTCAACAGTGTTAAATTAGGAGAAAATAGAATTCAAATATGTAAAAATAGCATTGAAGCGGGCAACTAACAACCCAGATTCAGTTTAAACTATAGGTATATATCAGCATTTTTTTTCAGTTTTTTTGTGGTTTTTTTTTCAATTTAAACAAAACCTCAAGAATTACTGATATGAGTTTTATTGTTTCTAATTGTCCCTAGGCCCCTATTATGCAGGCACTTGTACATGACTCTTCATACATACATATTATAAAATTTGTCTCAATTTCAAATACAATCAATCACAGAAACAATCGAAGTTAAACAAAATATCAAGCTACATCATTTTTGTAGTCACGAATGTAAAGAGTCCGGATCCACAACGTCAAATATTCAAATATATTGCCCCTCTGATGTCTTTTGGTTGAATACTGGTCATCAATGAACACTTTGTTGTGTGAAAAGAAGTTAATATTACTGTGAAAGAAAGTAATAAAGCGAAGAACATTGGGAAGTGTAAGGAAACTGCGAAGATGCTATTCATACAGAGAGCGGTGAGTGTAATGCAAAATCCACTCTCTCTGTGTGGGGTCTATGGTGAGTGAGATTGCTACACAAAGTTTGGTATATTGTTACAAAAATGAGGAGTAATTCAAAAGTTATTAAGTCCTTATTCTTTTTTTAAGATTTTCTTTAAGACTTTCTATCAAAATTAAGAAAACTGTTTAAATTGAGCATTATTTATATAATATTTGATGATATTATTTAACCCTTCTAATAGTTCGTCGGTAGCCTGGAGTTTTTCTCCAGTGGCAATTTGATTAGATAATTATTTATTTATACCATCACAAATAAAGTAACCAGCGGATTATCATCACGCAACAAACTTGCAAGTTGTCATTTTTGTGCTAATAAAAAAGAAGATATTTAAGATGAGTTGTAGATATACTTAATCGCAGAACTAAAAATAGTTTCACTTATTTAAGAGGCATTAACTCTGTAACAATTTCTAGACATTTTAAATAAAAAAAAAATTAATTCCTATGTTTATTTGTTACAGTCTTGAAAAGCTTGTCAATGGTGTAAGTACACCGAAGTCGCGATAGCGTATTTTAAATTCATGTAACAAATAAACATAGAAATTCAAAAAACTTTTTTTTCAATGTCTAAAAAGTCATAAAAAGTGTGTGAATGTAATTCATTGATTCAAATAATTACTAATATTTTTTACCACCTATTACGGCATGAGAATAAAGTAATTTGATGAAGTATAATATTTTGTTTATTATTCCAATGATACTGCCTAGTATGCAAAATGTTTTAGACAAGTAAAGTGAATAGAAAATGGAAAAAAGAAAATGATTAGTGTTTATTTGTCTTAAAAAAGGAGTATAAGAAAGCGCGAATGAAAAAAAAACAAAACTTTAAATAACAAGATTTAGGTCAAGAGAATGGATTTTGGCCGGAATTAAAACTTTTTTATGAGTAACACTTTTTTTTCTAAAGCTGTTTTTAACATTAAACTTATTGGCCTACTCTCATCTCACCTGCAATTTTCAGTATGTTTTCACTATGTCTAGTAGGGTGGAACACTTTTGTATGAAAAAAAATTTTTTTTCTAATGTCGAATTGGAATACCAGGCAAAAGTTGCCTTATGTGATTGTAAATAACACCCATTAATTTGGAAGTTCTAGCTCAACAGTAAGAGGTCCCGCCATAGACTTAAAATTTCATTTTTTAAGTTTTTACAGACGCTTTTTATAGTACACCCTATTAACAAATATTAGATAAATACAATATGTTTTGCATATAAATGATAAGATAAAAGTATATTTTAGTAAATAGAATCATTTATTTCAAAAATAAACTCAGTTTCAGAAAGTTGTGTCGGTATGAATAACGTCATTTTTTTAACAAAAATCCTTTTTCGTCTCAAACTTTGGCATGAGCTTTCGAGATGCTAATTTAGACTTTACGAATCCCTCTCTTCTTGTCTTATTGCATTCACTAAGAGCTGCTTCTATCACATCTTTAACTGATATTTCCACAGCCCGGGTGTGGCAAGGCAGTCTCATTATCTCCAAAACTGTATCTCCTCCATTTTCAATTAGATGTTGTAACTGCTTATCGAAAATACTCATCAGTATTGAGGTTTCGTATATATTATTTTGTTGCCAGTTTATCAAGTCTATGTAAGAACATGCATTAAATCTCTTTTTGGCACCTCAAACATGCGCGAAACAGTTTTTTTTTTCACTTGACGAGCTTTTAAAATGCGTCTTGCAGCTAGTTCTCTAATCTGCTTACGTGTATCTGTTTTCGTACTCATGAGCAAAGTAACTGTTCCGAATTTAAACAGGGTCCAAAATCGCTAATAATTCGTTCGACAAATATCTAGTGCTGTAAATTAGCTTCCATAAATGTTTTGAACCATCTTTCATGCTTTACCATTTTGACCTGCAAATGATTTAGATCCTGCAGTAGGGCCATCCTAATAGGAAAACAAACGCCTCAATAGCAACTCATTGGCGTGTAAGTGTAAGCGCGTGTAAGAGACAAATTATCCAATGCAATGGTCGAGATAGTCTATTTTCCAAAAGACCAATCACGCCTCCCAATTTTCCTGTGTTTGTGGTTGTTCCATCACATCCAACAGCCATTATACTCTCTGGTCATATATTTTCAGTCGTCAAAAAGCCGTGGATAGCTCTATTAATATTTCTTGCACTGCCCGCTGTTGGAAACACATACCCAACATAAACAGAACCTGGTTCTTTAATAATCGAAACACGTTCCTCTGGTTCAATCACTCTAAATCTTTTCGATCCTTTTAAAACAGTTTTAGCGGTCTTGTTTTTCCTTCCATCGAAATATTAGGCATGAATTTCTGTTACTCTTTCTTATGTTAAAAATTTCTCGTGAACTTTCTGTCTTATTCTTCTGAGTTTCATACTGCCCACGACGTTAGTCGACTTAGCCTCAGAGTCGGCGTCAGAAGTAGAATAAAAGCAATTTTTTACTCTGGATGAAATCCGTTCTTCCTAAAACCATTAGTCTGTTAGTGCGTTGGTCCTCTAAAAATATTTGTTACTCTTTTGGTATTTTTTTTTCTCTCAAACAATTACAGTTTACAAATTCTTTACATTTACATGCAGCTATGTCAAAAAGTTTTTTACTTTGTACTCTGAATTCTTCTACCTTTCTTTCCTTAAGTTTCTTCAAAGACTTTTCAAATTATGGCATTTTGAGTGATATTTTTTAAGTAACTGTAAAACTCGTTTGTGTGTAACATGAAATTGAAATAGAAGATTTTATCCACAATTCTTCAATATTTGTTCCAACTGTTTCGACAATTTCCAAAAATGTAGGTTCTTTTGTTGTGTTATGCCTCAGTTGGTGCATACAGTGTACTTTTTTTTTTGTTTGTGTTATATTTTTTTAATTTGGAATAAAGTGTTAAATAAAATAATTTAACAAACTTCACTGGCTTGTGAAAAATGTAATATTTAAGTTGTACTATAAAAAATGTAAAAGCTGTTTGTTTGTATTAATAAAAATAAAATAAAAATAAAAATAAAAAATTCTTTATTTTTAAGTCTTGTCGAACCCCTTCAAAGAATTTCATCACATTCTCATACGTAGGTAGGATATACTCCTTCAACTCTGCACTTTCACCAAATATCAGACATTTTAACTTTTGTCTCGTAGAAGTCATATTTATACCTACACTTAAAAAACGTACATCAACTAGTACCTACTGGTGAAAATAATTGACGACCTTCCACCTTGAGACAATATTATCGACACTAGTTGAAACAAAACACTGCAAATTCGTAGATCGGAGCGTGCTGCCCCCCGCTTTGTCCCGCATTTTGCTCAACTGTTGCAGTGCCAAAGTATATTAAAATGATGAAATATTTGATTGCAACAGCTAGTTTACTATATTTGAATATGTTTTTGAATAAAATAAACCCATTTTAATAAGTTCTGTATTATTTTGTAGGCCGCGCAAATAGCCCCTAAATTGTCCTTTTTGTAAATATTCGATGTCTTGGCGGGGGCTCTTACCGTTGTCTGATAATATTTATATTTTTAATGCAGGCAATTGATGGCAAAAGGCAACTAAATACAACTATTCCAAATTCAAATTCGAGAAAAAAAAAATTCGTTCCACCCTAATGTCTAGTCTAGATTGTGCCACTGTTACAAGAATACAATATCGGAGCAGGTGTCTTAGTATACTCACAATCATCTCTTTTCTCCTTGTATAAGTATACTGAAAGTAGAATAGTACATTCATATACCTACATAGTTACATACTTCATACAACAAATTATAATAATATATCGACTCATTCATCTTGCATGCCTGTCTTTGCGGGCGAGAGAAAACAATACACAGAATATACTTTCTTTCTAACCTATGAACATAAATTCACGTGCTTAAGGCACATTCACATTAGAACTATTCAAATATCAGCTTCTTTTTCATGTTTTCCATAAATTGATTGAAAAACCATCGTCAAGTGGATATTTCAAAAGCTATGGAACTTGCGTTTATTCCTGACTATCCTCACATGCGGCTCGTAGTGGGCAGCCTGGAAGACTAGTAAATTTAGTCAATCTTTACCTACTCAGATATCAGTATAGTTAGCCTATTACATGTCGATATGTCTTATAGAAAACCAATGCCGTCTCTTTTTAACTTTGAGACCCAGCCAGAAATAAAACCGAGAACCTAATTAATGCAAATGAAATGCGATAGTCGTTGTACCGCGTGGGCAACCATTTACAGTTCTTCTACGTTGGTGTACACAAAAATTCAAGTTTACCAATTACTATGATCGAACATAGTCATACAGAAAATACTACTGAAGTGTCAAACCGACCTAGAAGTTTACATAAATCGAACCACAGAAAGCTGTCGTAAAGTTGAAGATTTGATAGAAGTCTGGCATTTATTTTTGTAGCAGAAAAATGTAATCTGACCTTATAAATTCCTCTAGCAACATTCTAAATTAGAGTGATTATTAGCAAAACTTGAAGTAATGTGTAACATGCGGCTTTATTTACCTGCAAACTTTGTTCATGTTATCAAAATACCATACAGTCATTATAATAGCATCTAGGAAACCTTTTGTGTCACAGATTCATCGAACTACAATACATAATCAAGAAACAAAGGTAGAAGCTATATACAAAAGCAAGAATTTACTATATTATAGGTACATAGGATTTATACTACTATTTCAGAAGGATATTTAAAAAACAAGATATGTATTGTTTCCTTTTTTGTTCTCTTGAACTTATATAGCTCTTGAGAGTCTCAAGTTGATACCATGCATTGGTCAATAGTAGTGTATATGCCTACATATTTACTCAACGAATGTCTAATAATACTCTTTTCATTATATTTGTTTAATCTATCACATTATCTTCCACAAGTGAAGTGGCTATCGGTGCGCCAACTGCATAAAATAAACCACTATTTGAGTAGATCCATGGCGTTAAGTCATTAAAAATGGACGACATACCTCATGACTGAATTGAAAATTTTCAAATATTTTATACCTGTGATGTTTTACGAATATTTACATGTCTTTGACATGACACTGGAAATGAAAAAGAGTAGGAAACCTATTCTATTGCTGGTTTTTCGTTAAGTCTCAGCAACGAAAAAAGAGACTTTCCACTCTTTTCTGTAAGATTTAGAGAGTCCTGTAAAAAAAGGTAAGTATTCGTAAAATATCACGACTAAAAATTTAACTCTTCATTTCAGCGATGAAGTATGCCGCACATCGTTAATGTCTTCTTTTAGTAGCACAGATATTCAAGATAGTGTAATTTCTAAAACTGTGTAGGTATCGTGCAAGACTAGTAGGTATTCAAATTAAATTGTCTATACTAAATGCATCACTGAAGTCAAAAGTGGACTTTCCAAACTTCGAATTACTCTCAAGGATGTTCTGAAGCGATGCATAGCATATTGTATATACAAAAACTATGAACCCCGCTTCTGGAAACCTCTAAAGAGCTGTTACGGAAGATTGCACTTGAGTTCTAAATACCAAACGTGTTTATTGGTGTCTGCATACAATAGGTATGTTTAAGCACATCAATTCGTGTTTATTTCAATGTTTAATGCGCGAATCTTACTTATGTGGGATGCTACCTTTTATCTTATGTAGAAACATAAAATTTATAGTTGGAAGTAAAGCGCTGTTTTGAAAGATATTCTAACAAAAGATCTTTAATGATCAAACTTCACAAATTTGTATGATATTTTAAGGAACTGAAACCACCACGCTATATTCGTTTTTTCAACTGTCACCATAGCCTGTCATGTACCGAGTGCCTTCAGAACGTGTGCTCAACAGACCTAGTTTATTTGTTCTCTCGACCTTGTTGATGCTCGACCCTTTCATTGTCTAGCTTCCACTGTCCCAGTTATTACCAGTCTCTCCACATTCCATCAAACAGTTGGCGGGAACCACGCAATCTAAGAGCCGGGAGGGGTTTTAGCCGCTATGAGTCCAGCACTACCCATAAGGGTGTTCATGAGGATTTCTTCTCCCATCTTAAAAAAAAGATACAAACAAATATAATAAAATAAAAAATACATTAATTGCATACGTTATAAATAGATGTATTACTACTACAATAATACCATTACAGCATACACCCCAATTGGGGTAGCCAGCAGACCAGCTGCATGTAATAAGCATGCAGGTATAAAAAATTAGGACATTCAGGATCGGTGGCAAACCTCATTGTTGAATTTAAGATGAAAAATGTCTTTACTTATTTTTTACATATTCAATACGCGTCACAAACACTACGCAACATTGAAATAATAATTAGCATATAATTCTAAATAAATATGAATTTCTAACCTAATTTTATGAGAATATTACGTTCGTCAGCAGACGTTAGTTAGTTAACTCGTACCTTCAGATATGTAAGAGTAAGCCAGTTTATCTACTTTACACCTACAAATTATATACATAGGTACTATGTATTTATCTTTTGTCTGCTTGGTAGTCTACCTAACATGCATTATAATACATTTTGTACATGCTCATCTTATACCGATCCCTTCATTATCACAACATTAGTCCCATCCAAGACCTTCTCTGTACACTTTTTTTTTGCTGAATTTTACCTACTCGTCCTACTATTAATAATTCAAAGCAATCCTTTCTCTCTAGTTTTTACATACCCTTGTCCTATTTTAAACAAAGAAATAGTCACAACAAAGACTACCTATTAGTACTACTACCTACAGTTTCATTACACTGGTATAGTTGTGAGATCTAAAATTCTTTTAATGAAATTTAACATAATTTCATTATGTTAATATTTAACGACTAAAATTATGGAATCAACATTATATGCAAAGAAGAAAAAAAAAATCTTTGGTTACGTACATAATTAATACACATTGTATTTCATTTCATGGAATATTACTTTTGACATATGGTATGATTAAGTTCTGAAGATGAAACAGTAAGTTATGAAAACGTTTAACTCATTAAAATAAAAGTGAAAAATAATGTGTTTTTAATTTTTCACAAGCGTAGAGAGGAATTGTGGAGGCAGGAGCTTGGCGACAATCCATGGATGATGCCATCTGAAAGCACAAACACCGTGCATAGTCTGAACTACCCCACGTGGAAGACACTGAACAGACTAAGAGTTGGGGTGACAAGGTGCAAAGGTAACCAGCGGAAGTGGGGCTTTTTGGATGGAGAGGACGCCGGCTGCGACTGTGGGGAGGAGCAAAGTGACTCTCACCTACTGCAATGTCCGCTGATGCGGAATGCATGTAATGTGAGTGACCTGATGATGGCGAATGACAAGGCGATGTACGTCGCTACATACTGGAGTGGCAAGGTCTGAAGTCCGGACCCGAAAAGTAAGTAAGTATTTTTCACTTTATATAAAATATAAATATTTTACAGTTATCGTGGAATACATATTATGATCTCTTCAGATATCTCGACTGGAGAAGCATGTTTGAACAATGTAGCATTGTGAAAAATCTAATCAGAAAATATTTAAAAAACCCGCCATACACCCGGATATCAAACAAAAAAAATTGTCCTCACGGGCGAGCCATATTATGGGCAGCCTGAATGACCAAATCCGCCTCATGGGAATCTTTCAATCTAATCGGAAAAAGTTAGTAAGGCGTCCCGACGCTTACGAACTGGCTCTAGGCTGCCTTAAGTGATCACTTTCGGTGTCCATGGACAACGCTCACCAATTCCGCCATTCTCACTGTCACAATATTAGGTTCATCAATATAAATCTCATACTTTACAATGCTTTGCTATACCCTCACACCAATAATATTCCCAAATGAAGTATGCGAAGAGAACGTAACCCCTAACGTATAATCTTCTTTCGATTCCTCCACATTCAAATCCATATGCAAATGCTCGCACATTCACACCATTTTCTTTCGCACTTGATCAAGTCACACACGTGGTTCTCGGGCAACTGAATCGTCCTTTTGTGATATATTTTCTGCGGATGTCCAAACCTTCGAAATTTATTAACACACATATTATATCCACAGCGCCCTTTTCTCATATGCTCATTATTATATTAATCCATAGAAACAAACTACGAAAAAATATGAAAAAAACACAAAAAAATAGTTTTCTTTAAAATATCGAACATACCGTTTACAAAAAGTATAAAGATAAACGTTGTTGGTCAATGAAGTCAGAAGATTATTGAAATAAATATATTTTCCTGGTTGATTTATTCATATATTTCCTGCGTTGACCACATTTCCTGAAAACACAAAAGAAATACATTATTATAAAAAATGCCATAAATTTAATTTCAAAAGAATGGAATTTAATTTAAAATATTCGAATCAAAGTTTCAGTCCAAATACTTCGGATAATTTGAGAATATTTCGGTTAATTATTGCATTCAGATATCTGGAAAACGCTGGACACGATCCGCTATAGGATAGTATAATTCTAGATAAGCGATGCATGTGAGAAACATTATTTACTACGTAATACTATATACATACATGAATAGATATAAAATTATTCCTACGAGATGAGGTTGATTTCATGCTTATGTAGCAAGACATAAAAGTGTGATAGTCAATTCACTAACTACACATAATAAACATTCTAATCGTCTTCTCCGTACCAAAAATAAACATGATATTTAGGGTAGATTTTACAGGTACCTACCTACTCTTATATTTCATATTATATATGTTTACGTTTCTTCACATTACATATTTCATAATTTATTAATCAAAGGAGTTCCTGGCAAATAAGAGCTACTTCACTCTTTTTAGCAAATTTTTGAATATCCTGTAAAAGGCAGGTGTTCATTTATCCTCACATTTGAGAAAATGAATATGAAATATTCAGCAATGACCATACCACCAATGTTTCATGAATGTCTAATTTTTTATTGGCATAGAAGGGGTACTTTTCGTGTGTTTTACACGTAGTTTAATCTCCGGCTACCCCACTTATGGGATATGCAGTAATTGCATAGTATACATAGTATAAATTTTCACTGTATGAATGATTATTTTCTCAACCGTTGTAATGCAAGAATGTGCCTATGACATAACGATTCAAGAATTTACTGGAATATGTACTAATAATAATTTTCGCTCAAGGTTTTTCTTAGAAAGAAGCGAAGCTTATAGAATTAGGGTATATGTATATGTAACTTGGAGAGTTGATGTAAATGGTTTAATGATTGGTCTAAATCTGACACTCTTTTTCCGCCCACAAGTTTCCGCTTATTTATGAAATTTGAACCATTGGTAGATATATAATTTAAAAACACGTTACAATAGTTATAAAGATTGTGCATTTCCTTAAAAAATGAGCCATCTGAGATAGCGATTGTTAGAGGGCTGTCCTTTTCTTACACATGGTTAATACGAGTATGTTTTTATTTATAATTATATGATTTTAATAGGTACTGGTGATATGTAAGAAAAGGACACCACTCTTAACAGTTACTTTCTCACGTGATAGGCTCTATAGACAATATACATACATAATAAGACAGTAGACTTTTTGACCAAACTCAAGTGAAAATAATTATACTTTCTTCGTTGTAAAAAAGTATGGGTCTCTAATAAAAAATGAATTCTCAAAGTGGGTCGTCCATTCATAATAATAATATATGTGGAAATATTTAAATTTGTAGTTATCAAATTCTGTTTCCAATATCCCGTATCGGTTACCTATGGTACGAGATTAAATTGAGGTTAGATAGAGAAAGATATCCGCAGTCAAATAAAATGAGATTCAACATCGATTAAACGGAAGCCACCAAGAGTGCTCAAACTTTTACAATAAACAAGCCTTCAGCGAGTTAATTTATTCATAAGGCATTTGTTCTATGTTAGTCTGTATACTCTTTTTTCAATAGCGTTCCTAACAACTGAGGAGCCACGCACTTTGAAGACAAATTTTACAATTTTAATCACGAGATTCCGGCTCGAACCTTTTCACTGGCGCTGGTGATGTATTCTATCTTTGCGACACAAATTTATTTTTTTTTAAGGTTTTTGGGGGTAAAAATCTGAATTATGGAATTTGAATTTTTCCAAAATTGTATTAAAATAAACTTAATTTCGACAAAAATACTGCAGTTTTCGACATATAATATTTATGTTGAACACATGTCGAAACCTAGAACACTTTAATGAAGTATTGGAAAAGCTCAAATATCGTATTTTTTTATTAATACGAAGTCTTACAACACAAATATTAAGAAATATTTTGTTTTAAGGGTACTTTAATTTCGAAATAATATAGTGTGATGAATAAAACTAGTCACATAAAGAATTCCACAGGGGGGAATCTTTTCTAGGCTTTTTTACCCAGGCCCCTTACAAAATTGATACATGTCTTTGACTAGTTTGTTATAAGTGTTGGGTATAACACCATTTAAGTTTTGCAGATGCGGCCAATTAATAATGAACATAATCCCTTAAGTCTTGTCTGCGCTTTAAATAAATTATAGTTTACGAAGAAGCATAAGTTTTAAACTGATAATCATATTAAAAGTATAGAAGAGCTACCAAGAAAAAGTTCCTGTACATAAAATGATAAATAAGAAATACAGTAATTAGCCTGTTATGATATCATTAACCAATTATATTTACATATGTAGGTACTGAAAAATATTAAGTGTATTTTTGTTTGTTTTTATTTTATCAGAATCTGTTTTTGTAATAAACCCCAATATCTGCATATTCAGCAATACGCTTGCATTAATTTACTATACATACATAGTGATATCTACATGTACATATCTTTTGTTTATTTTTTGTTTATCATGAAATTATTATTATTACTTTTTTTATAATTAGATACTTATATAGACAATTACTTTTTATTATTAAGTGTTTACTTTTTTAACATGGCAATATGTATTGTCTTGTTTTATTATTATGTTATTTTTTACATGGTTTGTTTTTTATTAGCCTATTTTGATTTAATGTGAAATGTGTATTTTTTTGTTCTGTTTTATTATATTTTATGTTTGTAGAAGGCATTAGCCGTTTATTTAATAAATAAATAAATAAATAGGTATGTTTGTATCATTAAAAGGGCTGCGGGAATATTCGATCCCGAGATTTCTCGATTGAAAATCCAAGACTTCAGACTACTAACTATCTCCTAAATAGCTCATTACAACTGCTTTACGGCCAGTTTCAATAATCTATCTATTCATTACTATCAGTTAAAACCTATTGTACAAAATATATTATACTATTGATTTTAACCGAGAGTAATGAATAGATAGATTATTGGAGCCAGCTATTAAACGTTAAATGGTTTATGTTATTGTATTAATGTATTTAGTTGAAGTGATTATTCTGAATTTTACTAAGATACTATCTGACCCGGCAAACGTTGTTTTTCCATATACATCGACCGGAGTTGAAAATGATTGAATTACTAATATCGCTTTTTAAAAAAAGGCGTTGATGGTAGAAGGGTGAAGGTTTAGGGCTGTGTGTTTTTTTTTAATGCCTCACCATAAAAAAATAAAAAAAAAATTGACAAAAAAATAAAAAAACAATCGTGGTGAACCACCCTTAACTTTTAGGGGTATGAAAAATAGATGTTGGCCGATTCTCAGACCTACCCGATAAGCACACAAACTTTCATCATAATCGGTCCAGCCGTTTCGGAGGGGTATGATAATTGATAACAAACACCGTGACACGAGAATTGTTTATAGATATTTATTAGATTTATCACAAAATCGTTCAATAAAAAGATATTTTTTTTGCCTGATAGTATAATTTCTAACAATAATTTAACTTTCTTTTTTCAGGAAATGAAATAAATCAAAAAAACTCAGTAAACCTCTAATTGAAAATGTTCTGTTCTTTTCTCAAAGGTGGCATAGTTATTAATCTATTATTGACCAGGGTGTACAGCCTTTGATTAATAAAGGTGCACTTTCATAAGGAAAATTCATTGAAAATACCAACATTGTATTCCTTTAAATTAACTTTTTATGACATCTAGATCGCATAAAATATTTTGAATGTTAGTAAATAATACGTACTACATTATGTTATTTAAACATTATTAACAAAAGCTTGCTAGATGTATCCACATTATATTACATAATAATATATAATATGCACCTACTTACTACTAAAGAAGTCGTTAGATGTTGTCCAAGACAGCTCAGCTTGGAGATCAGAGATCAAAGGCTAGTGTGACGGCATGATCAGGCAGATGCTAGGCACTAACGGTATTTGATGTCACACTGAATACAATATAATTTTACGACATTAGACCTTACACGAATATAAAGACGACAATCCAATAGTGTTTTATACCGCTAGTTCGCTTGAAAATTCAAAAATCGTACTCTCAATGAGCTGTTTGCCATTTCAAGAATAAGGAAACAAAAGGTTTATGCCGTGAGATCGTTTTCGTACCTGCTTGAAAGATAAAGATTTAATTTAGTGTTTAAAGCATACCACTACGGCATTTCCCACAACTATTAGGGTCCCCAGAGGAATTAATGCATGTAATAAAAATGCGAATCTCCTTTATGTGCAAATAAAAGCTAAAGATATTTCTGATAGTCAGCATGCCTTATCATTGAATTGAAGATGTGTTTTTTTAATGTTTATACTGTATATTATTATTTTTGTGTTTTTACTTGAAATATTACAGAAAAGGGTGGAACTCAGTGTCTGCATGAATATTAATGTCTGTACTAAATTTTGATATTTTCTTATGTTTTAGCTATGGTTATCGCGTAAAGAAAATGAATATTGAACTGAAAAATCAGAAAGATGAAAGAAATGAAAATAAACTGAGCACTTTATCCAACAGTTGATAAACACGAACTGAAAAAGAATCAAAAGAAAAAGGTAAGACAAAATATTATGGTGCATCTCTCTTGAGTTACGTTGAGAATACCAGATGTCAGTCGAATCGATTCATACGTTAGTCAATATTTATATTCTTCACGAATAAAAAAAACGCGTAATAAAAGATCGCCAGCTTACTGTAGTATTACGAGCTTACAATCTATTGAATGATATGGGGGATTTTAGGTCATCAATAGGTAACCTCCTTTAATATTATATTGTACAGAAGATGATCGAACGATAGAGCAATGCATTTAGTTGTTGTATTATACGCTATGTGAAATATCGCTCAGATCTTGTTATAAATTGAACCTCACCTTAATGGCTTTTTGGCTTAAGCAATGTACCTATCAGCTAACTTCATACAGAGAGAAATCCACTCACCTGATCCCGTATGTTATATTGCTCGCATTTGTCTCGTGGTTACATTAAAAAAGACTTCCATTATTATTATTTATTTTATCTTTAATATCATGTATTTCAACATTCTATTTTCTTCACTGCACGTTAGCCTGGTAATAGGAGTGGAAACTCTTGAAAGCCGGCTGGCGATTAATAAAATCAATAAAAAAAAAATATTCATCAATATTTTTACAATTTTTTTTTCAAAGTTAACAAATAAAATCAACGTGGAAGTACCTACTCATTTTTTTTAATTTATTTATTCGAAAACAGTAAATACAAACAAACAAAATCACAACATTATGGAATATATTGCCCCACTAGACTTAAGGTCTGTTATTAGGCAATACAAAAAAATACAACTTTTACATGTAAGTAGGTACACTTGAATATAATAAATAAAACAATTTAAAAAATAATAAAAATAGGACATCATATTTATTTCTACCTATATTATTTACATTACATATACCCCTTCCCTCTTTGTCTTATTCATATGTATTATGTTGCTCTTATTTATATGTAAATATATTTCATTTCTTGGAAGATCAATACATCATCGCACTTAATTGTACCTGAAAGCCAATTCTACAGTCTTACCTATCTTACACTTAGACACAAAAAGTTTCGATAATATAATATGTAGGTATTTATTCTAATCAGTAACTTACAAGAACGTTTTCTTAAACCCAACACAAATGATAAATTCATTAATGGTGTTAATTTTCGATAAGAATTCAAGTGCTGTCAATGGTTATGCTGAATGTGTGTAAAAGAGAACCCTTTTCAATACATTTATCTGAATAACAATAATTAACACCTACACTTATAATAGGTATTGCTAATATTATATTCCTTGCTGTAAAATTATTTGTAAGGATTTAAATCCTTTAACAAAATTATCATAGGTACTATAATAAACTTATCGATAAGGTAATAAATTAATTATTAAGTATTTACGGGTACCGACTACCTAAATAATATTATTTTCACTAATATATAATATCAAGATTTTCCGTATTTGTGTTTATTTGTCTCGTGAATATTTGCATTATGATGCCTAAGTGTATTCGGTTTTTATTTCTTTGTGAGTAAATTTATAAAAATGATATATACCCTTTTTGCAAAGTCCTTGGAAAAATAAAATTACAATGTGTATTTTTGAAATTAACGTCCGTCTTGCATTTTGGAAATTTTATATCTTAAACGGTATTGTCACACTATTCCTTATTTTATTTTATTGGAGACATGAATATACCATTTTCTTTCTAGACTAAGGTCGGGAAGTTACGACCCGCTACCCTTATTTATAAGTTTGTTTTAACCATAATTTTTTTAACTTTTCTAAACTTTTGTGGTTATATCACTTGTGTGTCAAACACATAATAATAATGAAGTGGGCGAAAACGTTAGAGTTTAAATAAATATCGTGAAAATATAACAGTGTTTTTAATTATTTATAAATTACATAGATATTATCTCCTTTTAATCAGTGATTGATAAACAAAAAATATTTTTTTAAAATATTCAAGACATACTTGTTTATCATCTACATTGGGTTTCAATACTAGCCATTATTATTGTTGTTTAATTTTGCTGATTATTTATCTAATAGTGCTGTGTTAATATTTCTTGTAACACATAATCTCTATTTAGACATGGGTTGGTTGAAAAGTAAGTAAACTTGTTAGCTAAGATGCTCCCACGTACATTGTCCCGATAGGATATGAAATTAATTTCGATGAATCCATACAATATTATTTGCTGACTGACAAACATAAATTATTCTCATTACAAATAGATATTTATGGGTTACCAATGACTAACTGAAATAGAATAGATCCGTATAAGAACGGGAAACGAAGGTATTCATTCGAATATTCCTTCGAAGAATACACCGAATTTTCACAGAATGATTGAAGATTGATGATTGATTGACATTCGCATCCTACTATCTAGACGCAGCCAATGAGAATCTCCCGATGAATGTTAATATATTTTGGACATATTTTTATAAAATAGAATAAAAATCAGAGTCGTGAAGGCTGAGTAGTTTGGTCAATTTTTTTCTCTTCAAACAATATTGCTTTAAATTTTCCTAAGCAAAGTTTCATATAATAATAACAAGAATAAACTGAGAAAGTACTTAAAGTTGTGATGAATAAAATAGAGTTTTGAGTTGTATTGCGATGAATTATATATATATATTTGTGTTATTTCAGAATGTTTTGTTTAGATTTGTATTTTAATTTCAAACCACTACATTAATATCTTAGTCCGTTTGAAGTAAATATATACATGTATGTAGGCATTTACATAATATGTTCCGTGAGGTGGCCGGTAAAGAAAAGTTTCTTAATCTATTTTGTCATTTTACGAGTGTCATGTATGTAGGCATTTACATAATATGTTCCGTAGGGTGGCCGGTAAAGAAAAGTTTCTTAATCTATTTTGTCATTTTACGAGTGTCATGTATGTAGGCATTTACATAATATGTTCCGTGGGGTGGCCGGTATAGAAAAGTTTCTTTTATCTATTTTGTCATTTTACGAGTGTCATGTATGTAGGCATTTACATAATATGTTCCGTAGGGTGGCCGGTAAAGAAAAGTTTCTTAATCTATTTTGTCATTTTACGAGTGTCATGTATGTAGGCATTTACATAATATGTTCCGTGGGGTGGCCGGTATAGAAAAGTTTCTTTTATCTATTTTGTCATTTTACGAGTGTCACGAAAAAGGCAGGAGTTGGTTCACTATATAAAATCCTCAATTCAGCGCTGAGATATGCTACCCATTCTTAATGTATCAAACTTTTGTTGACACGGAAAGGATGATTTACGACTATACTATATCTTACTCCGTATTCCAAGTAGGTTAGCCAGAAACGCCATATTACTCTATCATTACATACTTTAACATATTTGATATCAATAAAACACTGTTTACTATTCACTATTGATTTATTAATACTCAAGCGCTTTCGTCAAGTTAACTTGACATCTTCAAGAGAAAAATACTCAAAACGAATCATTGGTACGGTACTATCAGATTAGGACCAGAGATCGTACAAACGATTCATTGGTATAAATCTATAATATTAACTCTTCGCAAACAAATCATTGGTAAATTTACCAACAACTTGTTTGCGAAGAGTTAATATTATAGATTCGTACTAATGAATCGTTTGTACGATCTCTGGTCCTAATCTGATAGTACGTACCAATGATTCGTTGTGAAATTTCGTTAGTATTTTTCTCAGTGTAACTTGACGAAAGCGCTTGAGTATTAATAAATCAATAGTGAAAAGTAAACAGTGTTTTATTGATATCAAATATGTTTAAAAAGTCTTTCCACAATGTGAACACACAAACGCTAGATCATTTGAATAACATACTTCTTTCTTTCTCTACATTTGCATGTTTACATGAAAACGAAATTTAATTGCCTCTAAATTTGAAAATACAGTCATTTTAATTTTCATCGACGGTATTTTCATCAGGTCGATGTTTATTTTCTGAACCAAGCTGGGCTCCAAACTATATATAACTAGATACTATTACACAACACCATCACAACATCTTTTATTCGATATTACATCAACTTTTCATCCACAACGGCATCATCGAAGAGTTATATACGTAGCATTTCTTAAATAATATATATGATATTGATATTATAGTATCTTTATGTAAATGCTGTTCCTCTATGGTATCCTAATTTATTATGTGACAGTGATTTTTTGTAACATGTTTTTTCTAAATATTGTTATTTTTTTCATGTCAAAGGCTTTTATAACCGTGCGTTGTATAAATAAATATTTGAGGTATAATTTAAATATAGCTCCAATCGACGTTAAGTCCAATTAATTTCAAATTTCAACTAAACATTGATTCATATAAACAATCTATTTTGTTGATTTGATATTTATGAGGTGAGTCTGTGGGATTTTTAATTATTTTTTTGCATTTTCATTCTCTCGATAAACATCTTTAGAACTGAGCATATACTTGCAACAACTTCTTTCGCCATATATATCAGAAGATATCAAATATATGGGCCTACCAGAAAATTAAGTAAAATGGACTTAACACCGATCGGAACTATACGCCTCATTTTAGGAACGCCTGTTATTTTCAGGACACTCAAAGGTTTACAGAAAAGAATAGGATATCAGCTATTCTCTGTCAAAGAATTCATGGGCTTAAAACTAGTTTCAAATAATAATAATAATGATTTAATCGGACAGATCATATCTGCGAATACAAGTTTTCAAAACGAAATTATCATTCTAAACTTTTGTAATTTATAGATAAACGAGACGGCACTGGCATGAGGAACAGTTGTAAAGTTGTGAAAATATTTTCACTACGACGCGGATTTTAATTAGTTAATTAGAAACCTCAAATAAACTTCTTACTTTTTATCATCTTAATCATTTTTTCTAAGATTCTACTCCCAGCGACGCGGATCTTGTTAAAAATCGCGTCTTTTATCATAAATCATTTAGTTATTTTCTTACTGAATAATAAATTATTATTCTCGAAAATAAACTGCGATCTTCATATATTGTAGTTTTCTTTCTGACTGAGAGTTTCCAAAATTGTCAAAAAATCCATTTTTGTACGATTATTGGTACCTACTCTTGAGACAAGCCTTATTTTAAGTACGTCAACTTAAGATTCAATAAATTGTAGATAAAATTCACCATAGAAATAAAAATCATGTCGTGTAATACCTCGAATTTTATGTTTTACAAATAACTGCCGTATACAAAACTCAAAATTTCACAAAAAAAAACGGGAGACGTTATCAATTCTTTTTGCATTTGTAAGTTCTATTCCAACGATCAAGAGTAAATAAAATGTTTTAATTGTTAAATGGAAGAGTGAATAATCATATTTAATGAAAAGTAGTAAAAAATATTTTAGATTTCAATATAATTTGCCCAAGGAATTAAACTCAGAAAAGAGCCATATAATAATATTGTGATACCCACAGAAAAAGGCAAATATTTTTTAAAGGCAAATCACAAACAATATTTTAGTTTTAAATACAATTTGTCAAAGAATTAAAGCATAAAAGAGCTATCTAATAATATTGTAATACCCAAATAAAAAATCATAAAAATAATAAAACAATTCTGTTCTTTTTTCGACGTCTCCTCAGGCGAGTACAAAATTATTAATACTTTTCAACGAGACAAATTTTAACTAAATAAACAAAGGACAAAGTTCACAAAACCGAGCGGGTTAAGTTGGTCCGGATCTCTTCTCACTCTCCTGTTTGGTTCATGACCCATCCCGTATTCTTCGTTTCAACCCTTTAACGTACTTCTTGCCTCGCGTAGTTCCGCTTCATACTGTCTGTCACCTTATGTCGCGAGAAACTTAAAAACAAACGAACGACCAAAACCCCGCGAACAAAGTTAAATAATAGTGAGAATATTAAAAATGATATAACTAGTTCCATAAAGTCGTTTACAAAGAAAAATTCATCCGCTCTTTTATGTAGGTACATAAGTTTTCATATTATTCAATGTACGACCATAATAATTTTGTAGCACTGAATCTGTTTTATTTGTATACTTAATACATTAAGCACTATTTTGACGTTTCTATACTTTTAGTTTAAATTTTAATAAATAAAATATAAAAATATATTATTGAGCACTGTTTAATCTCCACTATGTTAGGTTAAATACTGAACGTTTTCGCCTATACTTGTAGGCATCTTCAGGGAAACTGAAATCTTAAAATTGTGAGGGCTGTTGTTCATGTGGTGAGAAGGGTGCAGGTAGTGGGAGGGGTAGTGGGAGGGGTAATGGTAGATATGGAGGCGGGATGGTTGGCAGGAGTAGGATATACTAACAAAGGAGATGAGGGTGGGATCTGTATATTTACAATGTTATTCTTATTCCTATAAATCTCTAATGTTTCCAAGGCGTTTAGTCTACCCGCCCCACACACAGAATGTAATACCTTTGTACCGTTTATGTCAAATGTATGGTCATATTCGATACAATGGTCCGCAATTTCTGAATATGTAGACATTCCCCTAAACGCCCTGTTATGTTCAGCAAATCTAGTACGCACTGTACGAGATGTCTGTCCTATGTATTTTGCATCACAATCGTTACATCCAATACAATACACACTATTTTTAGTTTAAAGTTTAGTCTACCCACCCCTGTACAATCAACATTATTATATGTAAATATGAAAATATAGAAATGTATGGTGCAAAGCATTTTATTTTTTCTCACAAAAATGGTGTATAAATGGAGTTTATTTATGTATGAAAAGTCTGCACGTTAACATTAAAAATTAAAAATTCAAGCACCCAGCATTTTAAAAGTTATTTAAAATCAGAAGTTTTATTTTACACGATGCAGTGCATATAAAATTTCGTAGCAGAGTCATAGACTTAATATCATAGACTAGAAACACAAATGAAAGAATAGTTCCTATTGGGTGAGAAATGAATCTTTGGTCCAAAATCTTTACATACCAATATTAAAAGAGAAATTGGTTCAAATTTGTGAAGTAGTTCATTATTATGAATTTAAGCTACGATGTTTAATTTATTTATTTAAGTCAACGGGATACTACAGACAATACACATATATTTAGTACAATAATACAATCACCAACAATAAGTATGCAATGTAATGTCCAATTTTTAAGTGTTCACATATTATTCTGTTTATTTATATCAAAGCCTATTTAGTTGTCATACATAATGAAAAACAATGAAAAAAGGAAATTAAGAATAAAACATAAAATTATCAAATCAAAGTAATCAATCAAAATAAATATTTACAAATCGGGAATACAATGCTTACGATAAGTGAGACTGAAGCAACAGTGGTGTATTTTGTGCAATTAATTACATGAAGTGAATCAGCAAACGTATTTTGTGTTGATATTAATTTTGGAACCTGAATTCTGAGAAAATTAATAATACGCGTCTGGTTTATGTTATATGTCGATGAGCAGAGTAGGTATAACAACATGGACATTGAGAATAACAATATGAAACAAATTTTCACCCTAGATGTCATAAAATATGTAAAAAGTTTTAAGTAGACTGTGAAACAAAGTGTTCCAACATTTTACAAGAGATTTTTCTTTAGTAAAGTTTTAACGTTGACTCCCCTTCTCAACTTGTATTTAGAATATTACATGTTCACTCGTTGAGGTTCACATTTGGCGAATATCGCCAGCACTCCAAAATATCGTTAGCCATTTGAACCGTGTGAACAAAATGACAGCTAGTCTAAAACGATAAAAACTAGTAAAAACGATTTCGTCTCAAATTGACCACCTTTCAATATTTTAATTTGGTGGAGCGATTAGCGCATGCACAGCTATTATCTTTGTTGTTGGTTTGTGACGTTTATTTCCTTAATTAAAAGGCGCCTTATAACCTCTACTACAACATTTCCGACTAAAAATAAACACTTCGCGATCTCCATATCGACGTCCGCCATTTTGAAAACAATAAGTATCAAAATCAAAGCGCATCTGACAGATCGTTTCTGTATCAGTGGACTTTGTGATGTGACGATCAATGGGTGTCCGGCGAATTTTGTTTTTTCGCCTGGCGATATTCGCCAAATGTGAACATCCCATTAGAGAGTTGATCAAATGTTGATTTTCTTTATTTACCTGGGACATTTATACGTATATAAGCAGATACCGCATACTCTCAAACAGTGTAGACTCAAAAGTCGAAACATACATTTGTTAGATCTTATTTACTTCTCCATATATCTATACGACGGCATGCTTACAAGTGAACCAGCCAGCAAACTAACTACATGTTTATTTTGTACCTAATAAATCGAAAAATTCACGTAAATCAACAAAACAAAATGTAATATTCCATTTTATTGCAACATTAGGTACATTTTATTTTGTTGCGTTATGTGTGAGAAATACATAAAAACATACAAGTAATTAAATAAAATTGAATTTCACTACATTGTAAAGTATTTTTTTAAATGAAACACGGTAGGTATTAATTATAGTTATTCAACTTTTGACTTTACTAAGACAAATGCTGGAGATCTTTAATATAAGACCGTCCACAGCGGCTCAAAATTATAATAATAATATTATGGTTGACGATACATCATAATAACTCATCTCTTTATTCTATTATTTTATCTTTTGTTTTCTATTTGTCACATACCTTACTTATAATGAAGCTTCACTTTACTTTTGCCTGACGATGAGAGCGGGAGCTCTTGAAAGCCGGCTCGCAAAAATAAAGTCAATAGTGGAAAACTAATCGTGTTTCATTTAAAAAAATATTAATATGAACTTCCACCAAGAACCGTCGGTCGATAAATTAAACTTCAATTGTATAGCATGGTATTCTATTCTATTCTATTTTTCTCAAGGCCATCCACTCGTTTGCGAGTGATTTAGGCCAATATGGAACAACGGGTTTTTAACAATGATATTTGTATTAAAAAACAAAAAAAAAACAATAATGAGGTGTTTCACAGCAAAATGAACCTTAATACAAAGACGGGGTAGTAAATAATAATGACAATACTTCATTCGATGCATCGCACAGCTGTTGTTTACACTAACACACAGCTACCTATTATAACTAATTATACCTATTCTAATTCAATAACAAGGTGACTCGAAAAATTAAATATTTTTATTATTTACTTTGAGGAATTTTGTCATACATTTATACACCTCTATTGAGTTCAATGATAGTAAAAATTGCACATTGAGGGGGTATGTAATGCATTCCTCCACGAGATTATCCATGAATTCTGATCTGTCATATTTGGGGCACTCGAAAAATACATGGTCCAGAGATTCCTCATTGGTACCACATTCGCACTCAGGGGAGGGGAAAACTCCGATCCTTGCTAAGTGGGTGGCAACCAAACAATGTCCGATTCGCATTCTGGAAATGAGGGAAATGTCCAATTTTGATTGTCTTTCAATTTCAAACCACGGACGACATGGAATCTTTTTTTGTATGTTTTTATAGAACATTCCGGTTGCTGATATTTGCCAATAACTGTGCCACTCCGACCTTATGAGATTCATGATGGTGGGTAAGAAATCGTCCGTGGGTTGGGAAAATGCGTTAGGCAAGCACCCGCCTGTGCAGGCCAATTTTGCCAGGCGGTCAACGGCTTCGTTTCCGGATATTCCAATATGAGACGGGATCCAACAGAAAACAATATCATATCCCATGCATGAGGCATAGAATGCAAGATGTCGGATTTCAAATACTATACTGTTGCTACACTTTTTCGCATTAGATTTAAGGTTTTGAAGAAGTGAAAGTGAGTCAGTGAATATTACTGAAAATCTTATTTTTAGATGGATGATTTTTAGCAGTGCCTCTTTCATTGCTATGCATTCTGCGGTAAATATTGAAGAGAGTATGGGGATTTTGAAAATTCCTTCCAAATGAAGTGATGGAATATAAAAAGCAGAGCCACAACCTTGGGAACACTTGGATCCGTCAGTGAATATAGCCACGTGATTTGGCCATCTCTCTTCAGTAGTCGACATGAATATTTGGTTATTACTATTATGGTTTTGAGATGAATATGATTTGAAAATACCTATTGACTCCTCAATCTGAAGAGGAAAAGATAGAGCTTTGAAAGGGGTCGTGAATAGAGGTAATTTTTCTCTGGGGTATATTGGAATATCTGACATAAGCGAATGAAAACAAGAGGCAAGCAACGGTGGAACCTTTCTGTAAGTAGTTTCCTCACCGCAGACCTTATTGGCCAAAGCACTTAAACTCAGAATAAGTGGGTTATCCACGTATTCGATTCTCTTCATAATGAACTTACATGCCAGGAATTTTCGTCGTAGGAATAATGGCATCTCGCCCACTTCTACCTGCAGAGAGACTATAGGAGACGATCTCATTGCCCCCAATATAAGGCGCAAACACTGTGACTGAATCTTATCTAATTTGTAAGCTTGATATTTTGGTAAAGGATCCAAAAGATAACTGCCATAGTCCAAATGACTTCGAATCAGAGAGGAGTATAACATCTTCAGCGTCGAGGGGTGTGCGCCCCACCAAACCCGCGAAACCGCACGAAGAATATTCAAGTTTTTTTCACATTTGCTCACAATAAGGTCTATGTGGATGTTCCATGACAACTTTCTCTGTAAATTCATCCCCAAGAATTTAACAGAATCCACACTAGGAATCTGAGTTCCCTCAAACAAAACATCAACGTTGGGAGGATTTCGTTTTTTGGAGAAAACAACTACCTTACTTTTATCCGGAGCGAGATTAAGACTATTGTCAAAAAGCCATGTGCTCAAGCCCTTCATTACCTGACTCAACTGATCAGCTCCGACTTTAATATCTTTATGATGCACATATATAACCAAGTCATCGGCATATTGCAATAATTTACAATCATTTGGGAGGAGGTCATGAATGTCATATGAATATATATTAAACAATAAAGGGCTCAGTACTGAACCCTGGGGCAAGCCTTTGAAAACCGTTCTACGTACCTGACCGTCTGGAGTGTCGATCACAATCTCTCTTTGAGTTAGCATGTCGAATATCAAGCTATTAAGAGAATTTGGGACTCCTATATTGCTCAATTTTCGTTTTAAAGTATTAATATCGACATTATCATAGGCGCTGGATATATCTGCAAAGCACGCAACTGTGCTCTTCTGTTCCAATTGAGCAAGCTGAATATCAGTCACCAAGATACTTACGTTGTCGAGACAAGATTTTTCTTTCCTAAATCCTAGTTGATGAGGGGGGAGGAGACATCTATTTTCCACAAACCACTCCAGACGCACCTTAACCATGAGCTCAAGGATTTTGAGCAAACAACATGACAATGCTATGGGTCTATATGAAGATGCTAGAGAAGGGTTCTTGCCATTTTTCAAAATAGGGACGACCAATTGTTTTTTCCATGCCAGAGGAATTATCGATAAATTAAGGGCCAAATTGTAGATGGATAAAATTGTGGATAAAACTGGGGCAGGACAGTGTTTTATCATGGAGTAGTTAATAAAATCCACTCCAGGGGCAGAGTCAGAGATGCAACTTTTTACCGCTGATAGAAGTTCATTGAATGTAAATTTTTCTGCCAACCAACTTGCCGTTGGATCCTCTGTATGTAATGAAAGAGACTCTATTTGGTTAGCAACAAAAGGTGGAGCAAGTCGATCCAGGAAATCTTCTATGCATTCCCCTATTTGGGACGAGTTATTTGGCTGAGAGAATGAGCCCCTAAATCGGCGAATCATGCTCCAAACCTCCGAGGTAGCAGTTTCTGGTGACAATGAGGAACAAAAATTTCGCCATCCCTGTCTCTTTTTACGTTGCAAGATTCGCTTTGCCAAAGCTTGCAATCTCTTAACCTCCAAGTAATTTCCAAGCGACATATCCTTTCTATACTTTCGCATTGCGTTTTTTCGATCTTGCACTGCGGCACTACACTCTGGGTCCCACCATGGGTGAGACTCTTTTAGATTGCGATATGATGATGCACGCGGGATTGACGAATTAGCCGCAGATATTATATGTTCGGTTAAGGTTGATGTCATAGTATCAATATCCGAAGGAACTTGTTCACGCAGAAAAGATGCCTCAAGAGAGGTTTTAAAGCTGTCCCAATCAGCCCGCCCAGTGTTAAAACAATTTCGACGATTTTTCTTAATATTAATATTAAACTTAACGTTTACTGCTACTTTAATTGGGAAATGATCACTGGAGTAAGGATCTTCCAGAACATGCCATACTGTAGATGGAGCTAGGTCAGCAGTGCAAATGGTGAGATCCACGGCACTAGAATTTTGTGTGGGAGGAGAAAAGCGAGTAGGGGATCCGTCGTTGAGGATACAAAGCGTATTACTATCTATAAAATCAAGAATAGCTTTCCCACACGAATCTGTGGAGTGGCAACCCCATGAAGTGGAATGTGCATTAAAGTCTCCCAAGAGTATAAAAGATTTTGAGATTTTGTGAAGCAAATGATTGAAATATGTAAGGTCAAATGGAGTCTTAGGGGGTAGATAAACAGAGACAAAAGAAGTTCCAGAAATGTCCACAGCAACAATTTGGAAATCTGCACGTTTGGGCAATGGGATTCGGATATAGGGGATATCAGACTTTATAAACAAAGCTGCACCCCCTTTTCCATCCAAACGATCATCACGAACAGACATGTATCCGGGCAGATTAAAAAGGGATTCTGGATGTAACCATGTTTCAGAAATGGCTGCGACGGAAATGTCAAATTTTTTTATGAGTGATATTGCTTCGCTTCTATTTGAAACGATACTTCGGCTGTTCCATTGGATAATATTGAGCTTTGAAAAACTAGCTTTTGTCTTGTTGGTCACCATTATGATTTTTATGAATAGAAGTGAGTATTGAAGGAAGAGAGGCAGCGATGGACGGTAAAGAATTGGGTTGTGACATTAGTTGAAAGAATAATTGCATAAAACAATTCAAAATAGTTTGGAGGTCAGAAGTTGAGGGTTTTGGATTGTCTGGGGTGGAATTGCCATTTAAGGCACATCCGTCTACAGGATTCGAAGCTTGGCCATTTTTGTAGAATAGGAGGTTTTCGTGTTCAGTGTTAATTGGTTTGTTGTGAATGGGTGGGTGGTGATTTTTCGTTGTTTTTGAAATTTTAGTGACAGTAGATGATTGAGTAGGGAAAGATTGAGAAGCAGATGCAACTTTTTCTGCAAAACTGGATATTGCAGGAAGATGACGAGTAGATGCTTCTTTGTAGGAAATATTGTCCATAGCCATTGAGTGCTTAATATTTTTTTGGCGGGTGAGTTCTGGGCAGGATAGACTAGATGCATTATGTGAACCATTGCAATTGACACATTTAGCCAACGTAGATGTGCATTCCTCTCCGAAATGGGCTTCTCCACATTTGAAACAACGAGGATTTGATCTACATTGTGTCTTTTGGTGACCAAATCGGCAGCACCCAAAACACAAGACGGTTGGAAATACATATTGCTCTGTTTTCATTGAGACATGATACAGGTATACGTGTGGGGGTAACTTCTGACCCTCAAAGGTCAGTACGACCGACCTTGAAGGACGCCACTCTACTGTCCCTGAAGAAGAATCCTTGAAATTAAGGCGACGCGCCTTTATTACTTTGCCATAGCCGTAAGGCACCTCCGTAGCTTCCACTATCTCTTCAATTGAGATGTCGATAGAAACACCTCTTACTATACCCATTTTGTGGAGCTTAAAAGATGGGATGTAACACTTCAGGTTATTTGCTGACAGGAAATTAGATGTTAAGAAGTCATTTGCTGCAAGTGCCGATTTGAATGTTAGAGAAATTTTATTTCTCGCCTCTACCTTAACTCCACCTGTCGCTATGTTTTTTATTCCCGAATTGCATAACAATTTCCCGAATGCCATTGGATCCATATGTTTACTTGGATCCTGATTTTGTACGAATATTAAATATGGGCCAGGGGCCTCCAAACTATACAACTCCAATGGCCTTTCCGTAACACCACTTGGAGAAAAAGGCATCTTCGAAGGGTGAACGCTCGTAAGCTCGTTAGGTGATCTTGATCTTTTTCTTAAATCAGGAGGCTCCGAAGGAGCCTCCATCTTGATATGTAAAGACGCTAATATGTGAAGAACTTATACAGTATTTTAAAAAGAAAAATAATAAAAGAAAAAAAAAACTTATCGACCGCCCCTCTCCGCTCCCTAGAAGCAGCAACAACAACAAAAAATAATTCTGAACAAAAATAACGGCACTGTAAGCACGCTATAACAAAAAACACGACTGCCCGCAACAAGAAGCCAGCAACGAATGTGTATAGCATGGTATTCATGTTACTAAACAACGTCGAGATCAATCTTCATTGACAAAAGGGTTTATATATAGAACCCATCCCCAGTTTTTGTTATTGCAAAACATGATTAAATAAGTTTATATTATGGAGTCGCCATGTGTTACCGTACTGACATGCCAACACGTTTACCATTACACAGAGATTATATTATGATGAGACAAGGGGCATGAGTGTAAACAACGTGATAAATTCAAAAGAAATATATTTCTATTTTTTTTTTAAATAAAACACTTATTTAGTACTTCTACTATGACTTTATTGGTCGCGAGCCGGCTTTTGAAGCTTCCGCTCCCATCATCAGGCTAGCGCAAAGTGTAAAGTAATGCACTTTACACTTTGCGCTAGCCTGATGATGATGCGAGCGGAAGCTCTTGAAAGCCGGCTCGCGATCAATAAAGTCACAGTGGAAGTGTTTTATTTATAATAATTTAACGTGAACATTCACCAAGAACCGTCTATTGAAAAATCGACTTTAACGAAAAATTAACCAATTGTTATTACTTATGTATGTACTCTATGACAAACATATTTCTGCTCATGTGTCAGATGGATGCTCTGTATGTCATTTTTTTTGTTCAAATTGACGCTTTTGAATCAATTAAAAACAGGGATATTCTTCTACTAGGTATAGATTTTAATCGAGACGTATAGGAACCTACGTCTTTCGAAGATCAATTTCTACACGGTGCTGTAACCTCCGTTAAATCTTTTGAAGTACATAGGTACATATCGCTTTCTCCTTGTTATAATTATAAAAAAAAATTACACTTATAATAGGTGGCAAAGGTTCATATTAGTTGAACTGAAGATGATTCATTCATTCATCTCATAACGGCATTTTACCCCGATAAATGTTAAGATATTCAAGATGGCTGTATCATAAAAAATTGCTGAATATATAAAATATCGTAACTGTGCGTGATGTTTTACGAGTACCTGCCTATCAAAGGACACACACATTAAGGGTTACACCCTCCCTCACCCATGGATGTTGCAGGAATGACAATTCCCATGTCATCTATCAAAGGACACTCGAAAACTTACAGAATGAGTGGGATACTAACTCTTTACTACTACTACTACTACTACACCATCACAGCATATCCCACAAGTGAGGTAGCCAGCAGATCAGCTGCATCTAATAAGCATGCAAGCCATCTTCTCTGTGCCAAAAAGTTAAGACATTCAGGATGGATGGCAAACCTCATTTCCGAATTTGAGATGTAAAAAGTCCTTATTTTTTCGAAAACCTGTTTTTTACAGGACACTCGAAAACTTACGGACAAAAGTGAGAGACCAATATTCTTTGCTGGGTGCTCCACGGCTTAGTTAGCTTAGACATTCTTAAAAAAAAAAAAAAAAACTGCTTAAGTTGTCTTAGTTCACTTTTATATCTCTGAACTATGTATAGTCACATTATCTGTGACGTATGGAACTTGCAGAAAAAGTTTCCATCGTAAATATGTTTTCTTCTTTCATAAGATAAAAGAGAAATATAGAAACGAAAATTACAAAATCTGACATGAAAGACAGGTCAAATATTTTAGTAACCCTTATTATGAATTAATTAACCTTAAATCAAATAATTGTATGATGGACATCCAACAGTTTCTTTAGATTTTTCTCAAGCCCTAAAAAACCAATTAACAAGAATATCCAATAAACTGTCACAACCATTTTACATAACAAAAATGTAAGGGATAGATTCTCAGTGATACCTCCCAGTCCTTACATTAAGGTTTTTATTATTGATCGGCTTCAAATTTTGATAGTAATTAAAAAAAAACTCATTAAGGATCGGTAAGTGTATTAATGATCACTGCATTTCATTTAGATTTTGGTGTGAAACAGTTTTAGGTATTTGAACAATTTGTAAAGCGTCGTTTGCTCATAACATGACCTCGAAGACGCCATATTTTGGATCTATTGTCCGGGACTCCCAGCATACAGATGTTCCTTTAGTTTCCTTTCGAAGCCCAATCTATTTGACTCGTCTCACATTCTCTTTATTCAGGTGCGATGATTCTAAGTTTTATTGTATAAAACAAAATTAATTGAGCTAAATTAGGTTACATAATAAGGCTCACTACTCTAAGAAAACACATCGAAATATCGAAGCTAAGATAAACAGACTGAACCACAATACATGGTTATTTTTATAGATTTGTATTCTTAGAAACGTCTTTCAAATATTAATAAGCTTTAGACGATGATAAGTACGAAACGGTAATATAAATGGAATAGATATTATGAAGTAAGAAGGTAGTGCTGCTTAGTAGATACTGACGTTGTTTCTTCTTGGACATATCTTCAATTCAACTATTTTATAATGGTGGTGGCGATACTGGTGGATTTGGTACTGGTGGTGACGGTGGTATTATTATAGGTGGAATGACATTTGTTATTGACGGTTTTTCATTGGTGTAACGGAGGGTTTTTCCTTTGGTGGTACAACGGGTGATTTGGGTTTGGGCTTTAGTGGTGCTGGTGGTGCTGGTGCTGGAGCAATTAACCCTTCATCTTCCTCCTTGAAGAATGGAGTAAATTACCAGCAGCAAAAATGCTGCTATCACTCCGACCCTCATTTTGCCTTACCCACACATTATCTGCTACTTGAATGGGTTAACAAGTCTTCCGAAAGATAGAGGACTCGCTATTGATATTGAACAGAATACGGTTTCTTTCATACCAAATCAAATAATCAGTACTGAAAATATTACTAAATTTTACACGACATGACATCTACTTAAATCGAACTTTCGATATACATACATATTGATCATTAAGACGTTTTTCATGCAGGTATAAAAAATACTTAGTTATGAACATAATAAATATTATTTGATTAAAACTTTACGTAGGTACTTACCTACACACTTTCTTGAAGCAGAGGTCTCATTTTTAGGATTGCATTTTTTAAGGTATCTACCTTTTGTAGTTTCAGTATTCTCGCTATCAAATATTGTGTAGGTACATCTTCCACCTACATGAAGGGACATTCAGACATGTTCACTTTTGATCCTCATACCTGGATGAAAATTATTGTGATCACCGGTATAACGGATGAAAAGATATGTAAGACTTTGATTTTTCACTGTATAATTAAGTGTCCATAGGGAACAAAAACAAAAAAATTCATTGTAGGTGGTAGCGAAACTACAATACCTATCTGCACGGGCGTAGCCAGGGGGAGGGTTTTGGGGGTTCAAACTCCCCCCCGAAAAGTTAAGATATCAACATCAATAATCATTTTTTCAACATATTTCATATAAAATAAAGGTTATTGCATGCACTTTCAGTAGTTATAGTTTCTTGAACCCGCCCCTTTGAAAACCTGGCTACGCCCGTACCTAAGTATGTGGAATTTTGGCCAATTAAGTGACTTATACTATTGATCTTTAAACGCATGCGACGTAAAAAGGATGTCCTTTGTGTGTTATTGAACATGTGCGATTTATGAAAACAATAAAATAATTAATTAGTCATGTATCTTATAAAACATAATTGGAATCTCATTATTCATCAATCATATTATATCTTGCTAATATTGATGCAAACTACATTTGGAAGTTATTTCTTATACATTGATGTGGGATCCAATGGAAGAGCTAATGATGAATCAGGATTTTCCTAATCAAATATTAGTGTGGCCTTACAAGGCAATTCGTTGAACATACCACAAAGAGGAATTTTTGTCGCTGATGATGCTCTTCATCTGAGGACGAAATTATTGCCCTCCGTTAGCAAAAGATTTAGGTATAATTTATTATAGAACTCTCCCTCAAAGCACGAGCTCGGCTAAATTTTTTTTTGGTCTATATTTATAAACAAGTGATTATTATTGTACAATGTATTTATTTCGAAATAATAATACTATTAGAAAATTTGAATTTGAATTTTGTGTCTGTGATTTACATCATTTTGTATCTTTCATAGACTTTTATTTTATCTTTAAATATTTGTCTATGCCATGCTAAATTGTCAATGTCTTATTTTCTGTCAAACTAAAAACTAACCTCAATGTACTAAAAGTAATTTCTTGCTATTGAAATTCGACTTAGTAAATTCATTTTTACTTATGAAAAATGGTTCCTCAAGACAGAATAGTTATATTGTATGGTAGTCAAACAGGGACAGCCCAGGAAATGGCTGAAAATATCTGGAGACAATCGAGAGTTCACGGTCTGAAGGGACCAATAATGTCAATGGATGATTATAAAATAGAAGAATTAATTCGTGAACGTTTTGCCATACTGGTGTGCTCCACTACAGGGTTAGGCGAAGAACCCGATAATATGAAGAAATTTTGGAAATTCCTTTTGCGAAAAAGTTTGCCAACCAACTCCTTGTGTAACTTAAATTTTGCAGTTCTTGGTCTAGGTGATTCAAGCTATACAAAATTTAATTTCCCGGGAAAGAAATTACATAAACGTCTATTGCACTTGGGTGGAACAAGCTTAATAGATATAGGTAAGTGTATGTCAAAGATCATTGAGTTATATCCATGTTTTTGGAAGATACATAACAAGTTGCAATCTATTGGGTTGGTCTGCAATAAACTTGGTTTCTCTTCTCCATTCTTTCCTATCTGCTGCCAATTTTTTTCAATCTACTTATTTCTTATAGCGCATGTCCTCGATCACTTGATCCACGTAGGCGTCTCTTGGTCAGCCTTTATAATTTTTGCTTTTGATCATGCCCTCTGCGATGATAATTAGTTGGCCTGGGTTCCTGATGTTCTTGCTTAACCAGTTTGCTAATATTTTTAAGGAGTTACCTTCTTTCCCCAACCCCTCGTCACTTTTGACATGTTTCAACCAATTGATCTTCAGCATGCATCTGTAGCACCACATCTTAAAGGCAGCCAAACATCAGCTCCCACACCTGCCAATGGCTTACATCTCAATACCATATAGCGGAACCCTCAGGACTAAGGTTTTTAATCAGCTTCTTCCTAACATGAAATCAATGTTACGGGATTCGGATGTTAAATTTTTTCGTGAAAAGCAATTCTTGCCTGGTTCCTGCTTACCATTTCAGATTTTGAGTGTTCATCCTAATTTATTCGGCTACCTAATAACATGAATTCTCTTAACCTGCTTGATATTCACTCCATTTATTCCATATTATTAACATTCACACCTAAATCTCTAAAATGGTTGTTAGCATAGTTGTAATCAAATGAGACAAATTTATTCCTAACTAATTGAGAGTTTTAGCCCACTCTACCATATCAAATAAAAGGCAACCGATGTGGCGTGGAGGCTAACGCAGTTGCCTTTGAGTCACGAGGTCCCGGGTTCGATTCCCGGCCAGGGCAAAATGAAGAATGACCTTTTTCAAATTGTCCTGGGTCTGGGTGTTACATGTATGTGTTCAATGCATTGTATATATGTGTATCGTTGTGTTAGTACCCATAATACAAGATTCATATCTTAGTTTGGAACTAGCTCGGTCTGTGTAAATTGTCTATACATGTTATGTTATAACCTAAGTATATAAATGTGACCAAATGTGAAATGCGTTTTCAAGCTTGATAAATGCTTTATAATATTTTCCAGCAAATAGTAATGAATGTCTGATTTTTTTATTTTTTTAGGATTATGTGACTACCAGCACGATTTAGGCCACGATGGTGTATTTGACCCATGGATATCCAGTCTCTGGGAAAAATTGAAACACTATTTCCCTTCAATAACAACAGGGACAACTGGTTCGATGTCTTCAAGTTTTATTCCTCGTTGGAATGTAACATGTTTAAAAAATGATGAATGTGTAAATGCAAATGGAACACATTTGAAAGATTTATATTTCTCTGATAGGGATATGAAAAGTTTTGTGGAGAAACCTTTTAGGATGTGTGTAGATAAAAACGTAAGAACGACGTCTGATGACCACTTTCAGGTGAGTTAATGAAATTAGTATTTAGTGCTTGTAACATATTTTCTCTATAGTAACTAAACAAGGTTCGATCCCACACTTAAATTTACTAAATGTTGTTTGTGGTTTGTAAAATTTTGTCATACGATTTTACAAAATTTTGAATCACATCAATGATTTTTTTATTCCAGTATTGAAGTTTAATATTATAGGACAGCTGAGTTAGAGTCTATTTTATGAATTATTTTTATGTAGATATATGGTCGGCTTAATTTTAATACACCGTAAGTCAGTTGCATCTAAATTAACAGGGAGCACAAAAAACTTCTTTATTTTTAATCAACGTTTGGATTAAATTGGTTATTTGCGACACAGTTTATACTTCCACTCAAAACATCTTATAAAATTGACAAATTTTAGAAAAAAAAAGATTTGTATTACTGTAAACGGAACATGAATCCATCATAAATTTGAAATTGAAAAAATTACTAATGGTGTATTAGAATTAAGCCAACGATATGATATTTCATCTGGGGTCTAGTAATTCATCAGAGTTTTGTCAATTTTTAATGCACAAAATTTGTAATATTGATTTTTCCTACATCTGACAATGATACTTTACAAACATTGTCCTTTTTAAACACAATTATATATTTTTAACTGATTACTACCACAACACGAATGTTGTTAATTCAGACGGGGGATTTGATGTTTTTATTTTTTCTTAGAACATTATGAATAAGACATTAAGCATCTAAAGTTCAACCGTGAGGTATACCACCCATTCCAAAATGCCCTAAGTTTTATTGGCACAGAGAGGACAACACGCATGTGTTTTTGTTCTGCTTGTTTTCATATTTTAGTAAATACTCAACATTTCTTCTATAACCATAGGTAGATAGAAGTTGTAATATTATTATGAAAACTCTTGGCCAGTTTATCAATTTTTCTTACAGGATGCTCGTTTACTTAGTTTCAAACCAGATTCAGAATGTTTTCCTTCCTATGCTCCTGGTGATGTATTGAATGTCAGACCTAGAAACTCAAAGGAAAGCGTAGATGAGTTCTTTGAAATTCTTGGAGATTTATTGAATATAGATCCATTAATGAGTATTATTATTGAACAACGTGATTCTGGTAAGTTCTAAAATATTATTTTATTTTCTGTATGAAAATCGTACCTCCTTTGAATGAAAATCAAAGAAATTACCAGTGTGACCAGATTATATTTTCAAAAACTACCAAAAACTACTAAATTCTTGAAATGGTATAGGAATTTGAAGTATTTCAAGAACTCCTCGGTTTTGTTAAACAATATTTTATCACAGTACCTTTTTACCGGGTATTTGTACCGACTGTTGTTACTTTTCGGATACTTTCATACCGACTATTGAAAAAAGTTACTCGCTTAAATTTCTACCCCCCCGTCGACGAATTTCCAAAATGGTATAGGAATTTGAAGTATTTCAAAAACTCCTCGGTTTTCTTCAACAATATTTTCTCGCAGTACCTTTTTTTACAATGTACCCGGTATTTGTACCGAAAATGATTTATTTATCTACCAATAGACCATTAAAGGATGACGTCACAGAAAAATCATTGAGGGGCATCAGGCATCCCAACACAACAGACGATTACGGTGTAATATTAGGTGGAACGCCTAAAGATTACCTAATAATCAAAAAAACTGTCAGTGTCGATTTTGTTATTATTTTGTCGTCTGACTTTCTTTTTTTTCTCTTATGGCATAACATCTTACAAGGATGATTTGCGCAATCTGACTGTTTGCCCCCCAAGCAAAAGCATATCCATAGACAAGACCACGTGACCTTTAATGGTCTATTACCGACTTAATACAAAAACTACCAAAGAAATAAAAACTACTATACATTCTTGCAAATGCCTCAAAAACTACCAAAAAAGTAGGAAACTACCAAATCTGGTCACACTGGAAATTGCATTCGGTTTTTATCAAAGAGTTTTTATTTTCGCTAATATTTCTCAATTTTTGTCTATGGTTGTTAAAAACACTAATATTTTTGTCTATGGCACCAAACTGTCAAAGTCAAATCGAGTCGCACGTGTCGTGAAGTCGGTCGCGAAAGTTTGTTCAAATCTTTAATTTTGCTATCAAATTTGCTTTATTTTGAACTAAAAATAGTTTTATTTTCATATCAATTGTTATTAGATAATTTATTTCTAATTTTGCAACATGTTACGAAGACAGGCGCGCTTGCGTAAAGAGTATTTGTACCGGAAAGCGAGTGAAAACAAGGAGAAAAGTATTCAAGCCAAAAAGGACAAAATCAAGAAATGTTTAGAAGAAAACATTCCAATTCACGGCGATTTACGGAAGAGTGCATTGAAAATACAAGACAAATTAAAATGGGAAGACAAAGGTAAGTTTTTTTTTATAAATGTAGTTTTAAAATTGCCAAGACTCGTGTTGTGGATTTTCTGGAAGATAAATATTATGCACGAATGAAAAAAACAATTACTTGCATCACTCTCGCGATGTTTTGAGTTTTATCAATCTTAAAATATTGAAGATTTATTGAGCTTCACACATAAAATAGTGTTAAATCAATTAATCAATGTACAGTAAAGAATGAATAAATATAACCTAAAAATATATGACATTTCAAATTCACTATTCATATCTAACTTATTTCGTCGTTATAATTTTCAATTGTATGAATGAATATTTCTTGTAAAACGGAACATAGCTAAATCTCACTTGTGTAATAAAGTATGGCATTTACCTATGTGACTTCTACACCATCAGAGTATTACCCCAGGTGTGGGGTATCAAGTAAACATATGTTGTAGACATGCAGTTGTTTACTCTGTGCCAGTAAAAACAAGATATTCAGGTTGGGTAGCATACCTAATTGCTATATTGTAGATGTTTATATATATTTTGTAAGTAATGTTTGATGAACATCTGCCTTTTACAGAGTACTCGAAAACTTACAGTAGATAAAGTGGAGAGCCTGTTTTTTGGCGGGGACTTCACAGAACTTTGTGGCTTTAAATAGTTAATAAATAAATATTTACATAAAAGCGGTATTCAAAAAAATACAAATCATGGACTTATTGCATAACATGTGATTTCTTTGAGCCAAACAATTATCAGTAATTCTATTTTCACCAATAAAAGGGTTAATTCTGTTTTTAAAAACTCAATGATATTATTTAGGTCCAGAACTGGCTGCTGCCATTGGTGGAGAGGGTGGAGCCAACACAGTGAATTCTGTGGATGATGAATATAGATGGGCAGGAGTACATGATCCTAAGATAGTCATCACAACTTCTAGAGATCCTAGTGCCAAACTTAAAATGTTTGTCAAAGAAATGAGGTTTGTTTGATTATACAAATTGTATTTAGCATATTGCATCAAAATAGGTACTGGTGTTGCTGAGAAATACTATGTACAGATTGCGTTATTTGTTTAATAAAAAAATTATAGGGATATAAGCAGTCAAGATACAAAAAATTCAGCTAAAACTAAAGTCCATAAGTGGACTTAAGTTGTCTTGTATTATTACTAGCAGTAAATAAACAAATCTTTGTACAAAATGGATACAAAACATGGAGCCAATATCAAAGAATAACAATACAATTAAGAGTAATGAAGATAAAATAAATTTGTAATACAAAAGTTACATTAAAACTTTTTGCACAATTGAGGGATATTTAATTTTCAAATTTATAGATCAGTCATACATTTACCTACAAAAATTATACCGTATTGATTAATCTTACTTAATATTTTATTTTATTTGAATTTTATTCTCACCATATACATAATTTTATTTCTTAATGTTTCTCTGTTTACCGTTGATTTGTTGGTGCTATAAGTTTTTTGTTTTTTCTATGTCACTGTTGTTGTTAATATTAGTATAATTTGTATTCAAACATGAAAAAGGCTTGTGCCGTGTGTTTTTTGTAAATAAATGAATATACAAGCAATAAGAAGAGCCTTAATTTAATCGACGAGAGAGATGTCTTTGAAAAGAGATATAAATAAGACGAAAGATGTCTCTCTTGTCGAATAAATCAATAGTAGAATTAAACACTTGTTTAATTTATTTCGCTATGGAATTCTACTACCCAAATACTGACACAGTGAATAAGAAGAGCCTTGTATAATATGTATGAGTGTTTGGTGTAGATAATATTTGAATATTTCAGATTAATATTCCCCAACTCCCAGCGGATGAACAGAGGTAAATATGAAATGAAGCAACTAATCCACGCCTGCAGGGCTAATGATGTCACGGACTTTATTGTGATTCACGAACATAGAGGAATCCCTTCTACATTGGTTAGTGTTATTCATTGTTTAATTAACAAATTATTAATATTTTAGTTTATCATTGTCTGATTTATTAACCGTACCTAGCACGAGAATAGAGTTACCCTGATTAAACCAATACTTAACTCACAAAACTATTTTTTATAGTGCACAAACTCAATATATATATATTTGTATACAAACTTATATTATTACCGTATTTGCTTCTGTCGGCTAGAGGGGCATAGAAGAGGTGTCGTCAAAAAGATTCCACACGTGGGGGTATTATGGCTGGTTAGCCCTTAAGGCTACCCACAAAGGCACTTTCAGTTTGGGCATTTATTTCGGATAAATGGAAACTCCTAGACTTCTGGGCTATTGCACCTTCTGCATATGATGGGTTTCCTTGGAACTCAATATGATACCCAAAATTCCATTTATTCTATGATAATAATAATTTTGTTTCATTTTCTCATATTTTTATTATTCAAAAACAGCTGTTATATGATCAATATGCACCAAAAACAGTGTACAACTATGAATGATTTTAGCCGGACATAAAGTCAGTACAATGCTCATCTTTTTTTATGACTGTCATGTCATTTAGATAGATATAGCTATTATTTCATGATTGTGAGTGCAGGTTGCCTATTTTGCCTTGCTAAGTAAAACAAAGTAATTACGAAAACGCTAATGTGTCAGAATCGCAGTCCATGTTTGAAATTACCTTTTTGCGTGTAGTTTTTCAAGTATTATAAAACAAACATGCCACAGTCGTCACCGATATCTCAGGTATTCAATAATTTTCAAAATATTTTTCCTATTTATAAACTAATTTAGATATTGGCGAAAAAGGTAGTTTCAAACTCTGACTGCGATTCTGACACAGTTGGCTTGAACCAAATAGTTTACATGTAAATGAAGTATCGCAATGTAGTTGTTTGTGTAATAAATGAGAAATTCCCAGGTTAAAAGTAACAATTAGTACCATTTAAAGATTTAATTTCATTTTATTCCCTCTTAATTAATACATCTCTCTACTTTGTTTTACAGATAATCTGCCACTTACCATATGGTCCTACTGCGTTCTTCCAAATGTCTGACGTCATCATGCGTCACGACGTCCCAGACATGGCCCCCATGTCAGAACAGTATCCTCACCTCATCTTCCATAACTTCAAGACAGATCTCGGCCAGAGAACAGCCAACATTCTCAAATATTTATTCCCTGTGCCAAAAGAAGATTCCAGAAGGGTGATTACTTTTGCTAATCATGATGACTACATTTGCTTTAGACATCACACATACAGAAAGGTTGGTTAAACTTCAGTTTAAAAGTAAAATTATTTCTTTCTAACAATATGTCTATCTATCTATACCCTCAGGCCATATTGCAAGTGTGGTAGGCAGAGAGAACAGCATATAGATCTATCATTACATACTTTTTTCACTTCTTCTACATTCATATGAATTCTCGTACTTAACATACGGCCATCCTTGAGAATTTGGTCTAAGTGGTCAAGCCACTCGGTTCTTAGACACCTGCGTTTCCTCACACTAATAATATGGTGTCACTTATATTCGATCGATGTTCAAACACAGACTTGTAATTGATTACTACTTTTTTATTTCTTTTGTGTATTTATTTTAATTGTCAATAGTTCTATGAATGATACAGCTAATATTTGCTTACAATTGGTTTACATCATTAGGAAAAAAACTGTGTCTTGCTAACACTCGTCAAGATATTGCAAAAACCAGAGAATTAGAGTGATTTTTTTTTTATTTGATAACATTGTAAAAAATTGATTTATTTTCTAGGTTGAGAAGAATATAGAACTTCAAGAAATAGGTCCGCGCTTCACATTACGACTTTATGAAATAAAGTTAGGAACATTAGACAGTTTGGAAGCGGCCAGTAGAGAATGGGTGCTGAGACCATACATGAACACAGCTGTCAAGAGGAGGTTCTTAAGTCAAGAAGATGGATGGCAACTTGAAGATGATATTGATACTTAATAAAAATCTTTTACTGTGATAAATGCTTTGGAAACTAATGTAAATAGACACAAAGTTAGGTGTAAATTAGAAAAGTAATGAATGTCAGGGGACAGCCTTAGTCCACGGTAATAGTTAAAAATCTCTATTCTCTTCTACTTTTTGTGTAGGTTCGGTTTAATCACAATTGCTTCTCTAATTTACATATAACTCTGGTTACACCAAAGTCAGTGACGGCTTTTTCATATGGACAGCGTGGGCAATAACCTACCTCTAATTTACATATAACTCTGGTTACACCAAAGTCAGTGACGACTTTTTCATATGGACAGCGTGGGCAATAACCTACCAATCATTTTATTGGAATCATAAAAATAAAACAAGTTTAATATAAAAATTTAATAATTAATAATTTTATTATGTTGCAACCTAAACATATTATATCACTGCGTTTGCGCAGTATAATATATCAGTTGCATATAGACGCACACATAAGAATGTACCTATGTATGTGTAACACTTCCATCCAGACACCTTATAGGTACGAATATCTGTGATCTCGGACAATTTTTGATTTACCCAAAGAGTTCGTCGGTAGCCTGGAGGTAGAGTCTCGGCCTCGTGAACAAGGGGTCCGTGGTTCGATACCAGGTGCCGGCAAACTCCCCTTTCACGACACAAGCTTTTAGTAGCTTACTGTGAAAGGTGTATAACATGGGTGTCTAAACTTTGACCATACGAGGGTCACATTGCAAAAAAAAAATATATGCTGGGCCGCACATAAATATTTTTTCAATAAATAATAATAAAATTAACTATATACCTTTATGCAGTTCTATTAAAAAAATAACTTCTTTTTATTATATTTATTTTATTTGAATTAGATATATATGTATAAAATTATAAATGAACATAAATATGTATAAAAATGTATATATTATACATATATACCTATGTAAAATTAATGTGATAGATGAATGGATTACTTGTATGTTGCAAAAAGAAAAAAAATGCAAACACAAATTTTTTTAGTAGAAATAAGCAAATTTAAATATTTTCATAATTTGCGTTTGGGCCGCACTTTAGACAAGCATGGTGTATAAGGTTGTATTTGGGTTTATAACAAAAACCCAGATATATCTTTTCAAAAAAAAAGATTTTAAGTAGGTAGTTACATGCTTACTGTTTTTTTTTTATTTGAAGATTTTAATGACATCGAGACAATTCTCAAAGCTAAGGAAAAATCTCAAATTTTAAATAATTGATAGTCACATTCTAGAGGTAAAAGGGACAAAACAATTATGTTGCATATCCATGTCTATTGTACCGATTCTGATTGACAAAGTATACGCGTACATCAGAATAATTTTTGCCTCTGCCAGAAATCGAACCCGAAAGCTTAGGTTAAATGAACTGTAGACAAACGAGGGGCCTTTTTGCCAGCCAATTTTTGCTGCACCAATGGCACGGGACAAGTTTGTGACTATATTTAGTCATTCGTTTTGACGATAAAGAATCTCTTGAGAAGAGATATAATGACAAGTTGGAGCCCGTCAAGACTATTTTTAATAAGTTTGTTGATGGGTTGACGGGATCTTATGTGTAGTATAGGGGTGAAATGTCACCAAATGAATGCCATTTTCTTTGGCTTTGCCAATAGCATCAATAGAAATGTGACTCTCATGATTGTCCATTAATAAAACTATGTACCTGGTTATCCTTATTTGGATGAGCATGCGCTATGAAATGATCCAAAAATTCACCAAATGTCCTTTCGTTCGACCAACCAGAAGGATTTGCTGCCCCAATTGATCCTGGAGGAGCTCCTGTCATCATTGTCATTTGTATATATTTGACTCGAGGAAAAATGAACATAGGTGGAATCGAATTTCCTATCGCGTTCACTGCGGCAATCATCGTTACATTGATGCCTCACTCACCCAAAGTCATTGCTCCCACTTGTTTGACTCCTCTCTTCGCAAATACTTTTGGACAAGCCTGCACAGTTGAAACTCCCGTCTTATCTACATTATAAATCCTTGACGGATCGAAGTGGTGTCGTTGTAGAATGTCGGTGTATATATTGAAAAAATTCTTCACATTTTCCCGATTGAATGAAGTAGCCCGGCCCAAACTAGTCCCTTCAGGTTTCCTTAATGATATAATTTCCTTAAATTTGTTTTTGAATGTACGCAGCCATTCACTGTCCGCTTCTTGATTTTTTCCCACTATTCAGGATATTTTTTATTGTTTATTTTGGCAAATTGAAAAGCTAGTTCTTTCAGCTTCTTTGTTGTTAATCCGAAATGAAGTTGAGAAGCTTTTTGAACATACTCAAGCAGTAAACACTCTTCGCTATGAGTAAAAATTTTCCAATGTGCATAATTTGTTTCATACGAGAAATTTTCAGGTCCAGATTCCTTAAATTTTTTGACTTGGCGGCAAAGCATCGATCTCGATATTCCATATTTTTTTGCTGCGCCTCTGACTGTATTTTTATTTGCAATTATTTCCTTCGCAGCCTTCTCCACACCTTCTTTATCTGGATCTTGCCGAATTTCTTGTTTCTTGCTGCGTGGCATGATGAACAAAATCATCAAACCTTAGTTCTTGCACTGTATACGGCTCACTATCTTTATTTTTGTTTCTCTTGGATCTTGCTGCTTTAAAAATATTAATCCAGTCATTAAGTGTGTACACATTTACATATTTTTTGGCTTATTCTATAGCACTGTGCATAGAATCAACTTTCATGTACGAATGTCCCGATTCCATAAAATTATGCTGGATGTATTTGATTTCACTTGTTTGTGATATATATAAAAACAATGCTGCTATATATTGATTTCGATTTTGTCCTGAACATGTGTCTGAATACAATGATATTTCGGTGACATTTTTATCCAACTGTTTGATCCAAGTTAATAATGCTGTACCTATTTCACAGCTACCACGCTGTCCGTTTACTTCTGTCCACACATAACAATGAGCAGAGTTTGGAGGAGCAGCCTCATAGACAGTGAAATTATACACGCATATTTTCCGACTATAATACATTTGTGTGTCTTCTGAGGATGGAATTTGAAGGACACTTTGTAAATCAAATGTTGCACTTACAAAAAAATGATCATTATTAGCCCTTACTTTATCTAGAGCCTTTGCAGCATTTGCTTCATTCCGCCTTAAAAGATGTTTGGTAAAGCTGCTTAGACTATCTGCCTTGTCCTTCATTGTTGCATTATTGCAGATCAAGCATTGATCTTTTTTTGGATGAAAAAATGAAAGATTAAAATTGTTTCCAAATATCCTTGTGTATGTTATTTTGGATAAAAAGTTCAGGTTACCATCACCTTTACATTTTTCAACATAAAGGCTGTATAGTTTAATGGATAGCCCCGGAGGAAGATATTTTCTGCCACTTGACTTTCGACAGCAGTGAGATTCCATTACTGGAAAACTTTGGATATGCTCTTCAACATTTTTTATTTGATCTCTTGAAGTTTTATTTCCAGGCTCACACTTTCCTCGTAAATCAACACCACCATAAACGCCAGATACGGCATCCTGATTTTCAAATGCCTTATCTACAGGACCATGGCTTATAGAACAAGTTTTAGTAAAAAACTTTTACATACACGTGTTGAATCTGTTTCTGTTTTGGCAAAAAATAAGATCTACTTGATGTTTTTGAGTTCTTAGCACATACATTTTTTCGCTCAGGTTTTTTTTTTTTTTGTAATTCTAAAAAAAAAACTCACATATTTTAATATGAAGTCTTTTTGTCTTTTAAACTCCAGCCCTGTAAATTTTCTACATTATTTCCTCTCGTTTTTGCTCAGTAAAATGTTCGGTACATTTAAATTTGCATTTACTGCAGTCAATGGGTTTTGGCTGATTTTAATCCTTTTTGAGTTTCGTAAGGTAACGAAGCCATTCTATTGGCTTTGGAAACGTTGCGTTTCCATGTTTCTGGACATGATTTCCTCCATCGTTTTTTTTCTTTTTCCATTGGAAAATCTGAATAATCCGGTTGAAGGACACAAAATTAAACTTGAATTTCCTCCAGCAGTGTCTTCATTTACCAATCCCATGGTCTGATGATCGCAAGACGTAGTGCTATTCAACTCTGTTTCCTCAGGACTGTCTGATGAAAGACATTCTTGCTGGATGAATTATCCTGTTAAATAAAGGGCACAAAACTAAATTTGAATTGTTATCAATGGTTTCTTGCTCAGGCATGACTGACATAATATAATCAGAAGTTGAGGCTACGTTCTCTAAAGTACTTTTTGAGTACTATTAAATAAAATAAAAATAAAATAAAATAAACTTTATTGTGACAGTAATAATTACATTGTACAAAAGGCGGGTTTATTGCCAAATGGCAATTTCTGCCAACCAACCTGATGTTGAAAAGAAATAAGAAAAATTATAAAGTACATGCCAGAACCATAGAAGAATACAAAATAATAAATAAATATAATAATAATAATAAATATACCCATACAAAATATACCATATTCAAGAAATACATAAATAAATAAATATTGAACATGCATAAAGTGGAATGGGGAAAGGGGGACACTATTACAAGTATCTGCAAAGAAACAATATGTATGTAATTATTATTTGAAATCGACATAATATTTATATTTTAAAAAATGATGTGTCATACAAAACACGTGTTGTTCTATAACATAACCTCGAAATAATATGAATTAATCATTAATGACCGATTTTGTTTTTAATATTCTATAATTTAAGAAAAAAAATCATTTACAACTTACCCTTCAATTGTTTCTGTCACATTTTCACCAATAGTTTACCTCTGCTCTTCATTTTATCTCAAATTTTATTTAAAAAAAATACACTTGACAAACTGCAATGTTTCATACAAAAGTTAAGACTAGCATGACTAGCATTACGCCATAGACAAATGAACTGCTGACACGTAGAAGGGTATATATGCATTTTTATTGTTTAGAGAAATTTGCGAAAAACTTCCCTTGTAAATTTTTTGTTCCATAGTATACTTTAAATAGATAAGAATCTTATAAATGGATAAAAATAAAGATAATACAGTATGAATCTTTGATAAAATATATTTAATAACAAAAAAATAGCATATTTTCATTTATGGTAGTGGTATAAGGGTATATATGAAATTCATATACCTATACCCTTATACCATCACAAATATGTCACATAATAATATTTTTCATTACATTAATCATGTACCAAGTTCAAATAAAATTGCTTATATTCATTCGATAAGTATGATGCCATATTACATAAGTCTTTATATTTCTCGGCACTTATAGCCAACCTGCCCGTGTATAAAGGTGGCAAATTATCAGGCATGAGTGATCTGAAATCACTTCATGGATCACCTTTTTTTTATAATTTTGTGAGAACTCCACGGTCGTTGAATATTATGTGACTTCCTCACATTGATTACAGTCGGGTCATCACTTGAAATGCGAGACCACATGATTTCTGTTACTTTAAGCTTGTTGTCCTTTTTTATGTATTTTGTGAATATATCAAAATTTTTGAAGTCATTGGATAGCATTTCCACGATTTTAAATGGTTTCTAAATCCTGGCCTCGGCGATTACATATTTCCACATTTCGGGAACATAAACATTGGAAACACGCTTCCTTCTCTCAATCAATGCGAAATCTCTATCGCAGGGTAAAAAGCTGTGACCTGAACATAGAAATTTTTGTTCTACAGAAGTAAAAAACTTCAACTGCACCAAGTAATTATACAGAGACAAAATGCGCCAATTATTGTTCTGACCCACACAACGATCGCTCCAAACTATGAGTTCCCTTTTCTCGAATTCTCCTAATGCTTGGAATGTTTCCAAAATGTATTTTAAAATGCAGGATGCAATCTCAGCTGAACCTCTCTGAGCTGTCGTTTCATCCCACAGGTGGGCAGCTACCTCATTTTGTCCCATATTGTGAATGGCAAAATTATAATTTGAGAGTTGGCGTTGATAAAAGACATTCGAGTGTCGAAGTGTGGGACAAAACAAAACTTGTTGCAGATCAACAGCAAGTACAATATAATTTGGGTTCCTCTTGGATATCTCTATATCTTTGTTCAAATAATCATACGCTGCCTCGGATCTCCTGTGGTGCAACTCACTTTCTATAGTTAATTTTTTTCGTTCTTCCTCACAATCTGCTGCCATGATCTTGATAAACAATTTATCACACGTTTGGCAGGTGTCTGATCGAGGAAGACCAAATCTCAAATTAAATTCTTTGAAGACATGCCTGTAAAGATACTATTTTACTGTTGTATCCGGATTTAAACTTTTAAACATCCTATACATGCCTAGATAAATTTGCAGGCAGACATTTCTTGCTGCTGCTTTTTCTGGAATAATGGTTTTCTTGCCGGGGAAAACTCCTGATGTGATTCCTTATTTCTTCTTTCATATTTTCTGGAATTCTATGTGGCTTGGCTGTGTGCTTGCCTCGGCCATCTTTAAAGTCAAGTCTTCCCATTTTTATTTTGCTTTGTTTAACTTGTAAGCGTTTGTTAGTCAAACCAAATATATCAGAAAAAGTTTTTTTACATACAGCATATTCGGTTGATGATCCATCTGTTATTACATACTTAAATGTATACAGTTGTCTTGAATTACTTTCCAATATTCCTTTAGATCTTCGTTTTGGTTTGCAAGATTGGATTAATTTTGATAAATAAAAGGACTGTTCATTTAAAGTTAATTTATAGAATTCTTGAAATAAATTAATCTTCTTCTGGTAATCCACATTGCATCCTTTTAATTCGCAATATTGGGGACTGCAGACACGAATCTATAAAAATTTTAATAAAATTATAATAATTATTAATAATAACGAAATAATCGAGAAAAATATCAAAAATAAAAAAAGTGTAAAGAAAACTATAATTTTGACAGCTAATCTGCAAGCATATATACCCTTATACTACTAACCTGCTCTGGTTGCTTTTTCCCTGGTTTTAATACCCCATTTCTTGATATATATTCTTTTCCGCTATTCTTCAACCTTTTTCTCGTATTGTCTTTCCAGTTTTCTATATTAATTTTACGTTTTTTACGTCTATTAATACGTTTCCTATCAGCAGGCTACAACACTACGTCAATCGCGTCGGCCATCTTGTAATTATATATACCCTTATACCATAAACAACAAAACTATTTCGAATTACATTCCAAGATTATTGCCATTATTCAAACACAACATATTTTAATACATTTCTAATGCGATATACACCCTTATACGATATAAAAGTACATTTTGGTAATGATGTATGATATATACCCTTCTACCTGTCAGCGGTTCAAATATTACTACAAGCAAAATTGACCAACTGTCAGTTGGTCACTATTTCTTGTGTGATATTACAAGCAAAAGTGAACATGTCCTATAGTCAATTTTGCTTGTAAAAAAAATAGCTATAGATGTAGATAGACATTTTAAACGTGTTGATATTTTATTATTCGGACAGAATATGCACTTGGTCACTTTTTCTTGTACGACGACAATATTTCATCATAGCCCGGTGCAGCTTTGTCCTTTAGTTCTTTAATAATATTAAGGACTTCCTCTTCGTTTGTTGGGTTTATGAAGATACTATCTTTGGGAGATTTTACTCTTATTATTTTTCGGATGTTCATTAAATTTTTTCGGTAACCTGTCGGCAAGCTCAGAGCCAATATTACAAAAGTAATCGTTTAGCTCGTTAGCAACATCTCGAGCATTTGTAATAGTGCCATTAGCTGTTTTTAGCTCATCAATTTTTTCCGACTTACTGGATTTTGAATTGCCAAATGTTTCATTGACTATTTTCCAAAATATTTTCCTATCTCCATTTGTACTGCAATTTGATTTCTCTTGGCCTTTCTGATTGCATTCAATGTTTTATTTTCCTGTTCTTTATACTGTGTATACTATCATCCAATGCATCAGGCAGTTTTAGAAGTCTGAACAATTTATTTCTTTGTGAAATCATCTTTTAGTGCCAACGACCGCCATCGCGCTCCTGTGTATATATGCCAAAAGTGCCAGGAGCGTGATGGATCAGTACGTGATAGGCGTGCAGCGGGGAAGGTCATATGCATGCAACAATATTTTTTTCACTTAATTCGTATTGTAGGGCAAACTTTCCTAAATCGTACCACTTTAGAAAAAGCTAAGTTTTTTAGATTATGACGGAAAATTAAAAAAGCAAATAAGTGTTATCAAAAACATTCATGATTTATTTATACATTGCTATGAAGAGAAGTGTTAAATTATACGCATACATTTACAAAATATGAAAATAAAAAAATGTTACTAAGAGTACGATTTAGAATTAATGTTCTTAAATCGTACCTGGGTATTCCTTAATCGTACTTAGAAGAAATATTTGGACAACTGTATAATTAAATGTGTTTTTAATCAATTAACATAAAGAAAGTAAATAAGTAATTTAAGTTAAATTAAATTGAACTATTGTTGGCAAACATCGCATAAATTAGCTCCAACGCACTGCTCGTGGAACCAAACATCACACTGTGTGCACTGAATTTTATCTTTTGTATTTATATTTTCACTACATTTGTTACAGAGAACTTCACGCCTACTTTTAATGGCGGATGTTATATTGTTCTTTTTCCTTTCGTATGCATTTTCTTTTTCAAGATTTAATTTTATACTTTTTTGTTTATCTTACATAAATTTATTGTATTTATTTATCACACATGGTTGAGGGATATCGACACGTTTCTTCTCGTTAGCAGAGTATCTTGAAACACTCTTGATTGGTTCCATACCAAACTGATTAGATAATATGGTCACTGCACTATTATCAAGCTGTTTTACAATGGACAATTTTGTCGATTTTTCAATAAAATATTCATATCCCCCTTTTTTATAATATAACTTTTTTTATCTGAAAATGGGTTATTTAAAATTTGGTTTTCTCGAATAGTTCCAGTACCTCCGTACTGTTTTGAATTTAGAAATAAATTTATACTGGTAAAACAAAATAATTGTGAAAAAGTAAAGAAAATTTGAGATCAGAAAATTCTTTTTCAAGGAGATTTGGAAAATAATTACAACTGATCCCCCAAGGCCATAGTTTTTTTACTACTGAATCCTCAGCAGAATTTTTCCCTTGAAACAAATCAAATTGCAAATAATATCCATTTTTAAGAGCCATTGACCATGCTTTGTAGCCAAAACGGATTGATTTACTTTTGATAAATTGCTTGCATGGGTGTTTACCAAAATACTTGATCATTGATTCATCTATTGAAATTTGAGCCTCTATGGGAGCAAAATGGATAAAATTTTCATTAATACTTTGCACAAATTTCCTCACATTAGTATATTTGTCGAATAAGTTTAAATTATTATTATCGCATAAATGGAAGTGACGAAATATTTCGTCGAATTGGTTACGTCTCATCGTTTCTTTGACAAGTGAATTTTCAGTATCGGGACGATTCTCCCAATACATCCTTCTCCTGGAAACTTCACAATATCCACTGAGTAATAATATAGCAATGAATGCATACATATCATTATAGTCAATATTCAAATCCACATTTTTCTGGGCTGCAGAGCTTTTTGTGAAGATTGTCTTGTCTTCTAGAAATTTTTGATTAAAAAATAATTCGAAAAAATCAATCGGCTCTGAATGCTCAGATAATGTCAATGGAGGGATGTATGTTTCATGGTTTATTATTTCTACAAAATTTATATTTTCCGAATCACCTGAAGTCCAGTCGATTCTTTTTTGTTTCTACGCCTCCTCTTCCTACTTTATGAACAGAGGACACTGCAGCATTAGCAGCTGTGCTTAGCATGGTAATTACACGTTTATCTTTCCAGGCTAAAAGGGTCATTCTTCTCTTCCTTACAACTAAAACTTTTTTCTGTGAAAACTTTGGTTTTTTATGCTGACCAGTATCCCTTTCCTGTTAGTTTGAATTGTTCCAGTAAGATGACATTTCATTTTTAGTAGCTCTTCAGCAAGAGGCAAACTTGTGTAGTACCTATTAGTGAACATAATATGGTATCCTTGAGCATTTGTTACCTTTTCTAAAAAAAATTTGAACGAATGAATTGGTATTCTTGAGCTCACAGGCAAATCTGGACTTGTTAAACTCTCTGATGTGCTATTCACAAAATATGGAAGTATACTGTATATGTACATACGATGTCTCAGAGTCAGCCAAAACATAAATCCGTATTTCCCACTTGGTGGGTTTATTTGGGTTGAGGCTGATGAAACAAATTTTGCCCTTAAACTTTACAACAGATTCATCCACACTTATATTTTTGTTTGGTATAAAATATTCGGAGAATTTACCATTGATATATTCCAAAAAATTGTTATTGTACTCGTGTCCTTAAATTACGGGAGCCGGCTTATTGTGTCTTCAGATGCAACATCTAAAATATTTGTTGATTGAATCGGTCCCTCGTAAAAATATCTGCAAAGAATGGAATTCTGGAATTGTGTTTGGTTGACCAATACTCTTGCATATTGGCAAACGGCATTGTACCCATATTCAGTACCAATCCAATAAATGCCCAGAACTCGTCTTTTTCCACGTCACGCCAGGTATGCCATATTGATTTCACCGACAATACCTTTGTTTGAATTTTTGCTCTTGCATATGAATTAATTTCTTTTATAATTTCCTTTACCAAATCCTCAGTGAAGAACAATTTTAAAAAATCTATCGGCTCTTTAACAGATGAAGGAATCTTTGGTCCAACATTTTGAGATCCAATATTGAATTTTATATCGTTTATAGACTCATTAGTATTGGATATATCCACCCACTCATCGTCCTGAGAGACATTGGAACTAACGCTAGAAGAACTACTAGATGACAAAAGGGGAACTATTTTCCGTTTTTTATGTCCAATATAATCGGATTCGTCACTTGAATTGTTATAATCACACAGAGTATCACAACTTTTTTCACTAATCACATCAAAAATAAATTCGTCTTCACTATCACTAGAATCGAAATTTACATCCATTTTGATGATAGGTAAAAAAAAAAACAGTTTACTTTTAACGCCGTATGAAAATGCGCAGTAGCTTCGTTTACAACAAAAAACACACCCGAACGGTAGCAAGGACCTTGCGAAACTGATAAGACAGGAATGTACCTGCGGTAGTGCGTGTTCCGAGTTGTTATTATGTAAACTACATAGTGGCGACTATATGTCGCCGCTCAAGTTACTAGAGAATTCATCGTGTTGACATGTTGTCGCCGTTCGAGTGCAAAAGGTTAAACACTAGTACAAAAATACTTTAAATAAAATATAAAAAATTTGGTCAACTTGTTGTAATTTAAAAAAAAACTAAAACTAAAAATATCTAATCGTAATCGGAACCTAAAAACTCTATCTACCTCGACAGCCATCGAGATCGGAAGAGTCTAAATATTCAACTCCTATATCTGACTTCTCCGCGTGATGACTATCAGGGTCACAAGAGTCTAAATACTTGACTTCAGAAATATCTGAGTCAGAGTCGCTGTCACCATTCACTTGTATTATGAGGTCGTCCATATCTTCATACAGCATGAGACCGCGATCATAATATTCTTTCTCTATTTTTTTGACATGTTGGCAGCAGTTTTTCCAATCAGCAGTAATGCTGTTGAATGTGTCTGTCGTCAAGTTGACAATATTTTGTCCTACAACATTTTTTTGGCAAGTGCATAAATAAGCTCAATTGGATTGAGGTCACAGTGGTAAGGAGGCAGCCGAGCTTCCACATGACTGTGATCCTCCAAAATCTGGTCCATTTCCTAAATTGGATCCGGCTTTTGTTTTTGAACCAATGACAAGAGTTGCAGTTTCCGCAATTCTGGATCAAAATAAATATTGTTTTCCACGAGCCACGTTTTAATCTCGTTTAACTTTTCGTCATTCGGAATTAACTTTTCCGTCATCCATTTTTTAAAGTTATGCGTATTCATTTCGGAGTGGTAATCTTCATTCTTATTTGTGCCTGTAAATATTAATAGGGCATTAGGGATGAACCCTTTTTCACTTCCTACGTGGACAATAATATGCCTCTTAACTTTGCTCATGTCTTCACCCACACCAGGTACATCAATTGACTGCCAACATTTTTTCACTTTATAAGATTGGTGAATAAAGCTCTCATCAAGATAAATAACATTCTTTCGAAGTTCTTTTGGTAGCCTTCTATTCTCCATAATTATTTTTAAATAGTTTTCCCTTTTCGCGGCAATATTCAGTTTCTCCATCAGCACAGCTCTATTTGACGAGCACTTCTTAAAAGAAAATCTAATATTTGTTAAGATTTTTCGTAGGTGTTCATGATTTCCATCGAAGTTAACACGTTGAGGTGCACTAGATATAAAGTGTAGAACGCAATAACACACAGCAAAAAATGTATGGAAAATATGATGATGGGTGTATCAGTTGTGTGATATTACAAGGATTTCACAGACCTAGTATAACACACGACTGATATACCCGTTGAATGTATATATCAGTTGTGTATTAGTACTAGAAGAAAAGTTTTTGTGATGATGCATAAGCTGATATATACGTTTAAACATTATAAGAAAGCTTTATAAATATTTTTAGAGGCAATAATTATTCAAATTGTTTTACAAGAAAATACATAGGTAGGTACATAGATATCAGTTCATTTTATAATAAGAACATATGTATTTAATCAAAAAAATATCTTTAATCTAAAGTTTGAAAGTTAATGAAATTACAAAAAACAGGTATCTTTATCAAAATATGAAAAAAATATAAATGTAGGAATACAAAAAAAAATCTAAATATATAAAAGCTTATTTTATTTATTATATAAAGTAAGATTTTTTTATTTGTTCTCATGCTACTCTTCGAAGCAACCTGGGCACAGTGGTGGTTTTTCATGGCATCCTTTAAAACGATATCCTGTTTCCTTTCGTACTTTCTTTTTCGTACAATTTCTGCACTTCAAAAATGAATTTCTTTTAGCATTTGGATTGGTTGGAATTTTCTCCGGCCAGTGACCAATAGATTCTTCACAATCAACCCTTATATTTTGTGGCTCAGACATCCTATTTGAATTTTTATGTCTCCCTCTGATCAAATCGATAACTGTTAGATTTTTATCAATTTTGAAAAATGATTTTACAATCTCTTCTCTAAACTCCAAATATTTTGCATTTTGACGACAATGTTTTTTATAAACATAAAATGCATTGAAGAGCATCATATCCAATACATGAAAAATAACTTTCTTGTACCATCTAATAGTTTTGCGTGGTAAAGAGTAATAAGACATCATTTGGTCTGCTCTATCTATTCCTGACATATGCTTATTGTATCTTTCTACTTCTATTGGTTTATTTTTTCAATCCCGAATCTATTTTTTGAGATGACTAATTTTGGATGGAGCAGGGTATTTATCATATTGACTTGGCGTTTATCTTTCCAAGTTGAAACGTAAACGTTTCCTTTTCTTGTGAAGGTATGTTCTCCTTTTAATAGTTTTTTTTCAAAAAATCTTGAAGGATTATCTTTTCTATTTCGTCTCAGTGTTCCCACAGTATGTGTCTTGTAAGTGATTAGTTTTTGTGAAACCTTTATATTGTTATAAAAATTATCCATGTAGAGTTCATGGCCCTTTGATAGATATGGAGTCATTAAATCAAATATTAATTTTTCAGTAATCGTAGACCCTGGCAAAAGTTCAACTTCTTGTTTCCCTGCATATATCTTGAAATTGAGAAATCCATCCGATGTTGTAAGGACATAAAATTTGATACCGTATCTGGCCTTCTTTGATTTTATATAAACTCTGAAATAAAGCCTTCCTCTATACAACAAAAGAGATTCATCTAAAGATAGTTGTACATCCGGTACGTAGTTTTTTTGGAAAAAATTTATTACGTGATCTAAAAATGTTTGAATCTTTGCAATTCCTTTGGTTCCCAATTCTTGAGATACATACAAGCATCTTAAAATCTGTTGGAATCTTCGTCCAGACATTGTATAGTTAAAAATGGGGTGATAATAAAGAGGGTCTGTATACGTGAACATCTTCCGTGATGATGGTGGTTTCATGTGTGCCTGTAAAATACACAATCCCAAAATCTTTTTAATCTCTTCAATGTTTGTGGGATTAACCTTGACTTTTTTTGTTGATGTACGTTGTGTGTTTGGTCTCGGAGGCAAATTGCATAAGGCTTCTCCATATGAATTTGTACAATCCACTATTTGTTTTAACAATTCTGTGTTTAAAAAATGGTTGAAGATTTCAGATGGAGTACTGTGTTCATTGATTTGAAAGTTTGGACCAACATTGCTTCTATCAAAATGAAATTCGGGGATTGGTGTGATGTCATTACTCCAGTTGAATTCATTTCGAGGCGGTGAGATGGAGGTGTAGGTTCTTTGTTATTTTTGTCGTCTTCAGAAGATGAAGATGAGGAATTTTCATCTTCAGATATCGAAGCTAAATCTTCATTCAAAGATTTCTGAGATACATCTTCATTTTCGCTACTCCTGTCATCACTTTCGTCTGACGAAATACTTCGAAACAAATCCATGATTCGTTCCTCCTCAGCTTGTTTTCTATTTGACATCTAAAATAATCATAGTTTGTATGTCATAGAAGTACTACGAAAATGATATAATAATATAAAAAGAAAAAAAACTTAAAATTTACTTACTTTGGATCGCAGTAATTATTATTGTAAGCAAAAGTTAAAAATATCACAACAAGCAACTACACGACACACCCAGAAACGCACAGGATGCACACTAATGCGAAAATGCATGAGGTCACAACGTGTACATCAGTTGCGTATTCTTGCGATGCGATCAACAATACAGTGATTGGTCGAAAAATGAAAATTTTCAAATGGTCGTAGCGCCTTCTGTAGTCATCGTAGAATTTTGACTTCTAAATACTTCAAACTACCGATATAAAAGATCTATATTTGTGTCAAAATAAAAATGTCATATTTGAAATTGAATTTTTTGTAAGTTGAAATATGGACGACGTGTATAGCAGTTCTGTGTTATTACGATCTCTGTAAAAGTCGTGTATATCAGTCAGTGCGTTTCAACGTGTTAAGATCGTCCCGCACAACTTGCAACAAACTTCTCAAACTAGGCACCTCTTTTTTTACAGTGTAAAAAAAATGCACTTTCTGGCGAATGGAACAGATATCAAAATTGTCCAAATCTTTTAATGGACGCCCTTGCCTATTTTTACCCGGCGTAGTAAATTTGCCTTCGTTTGCATTTCCTTCTTTTATTATTCTTCTTACAGAACTCACAGATATTCCTGGAAAAAAAAACATTAAAATCCGTCAGCAATACAGTCATTTAACTTGGCCTAGAAACACAGGATCATCATATAAGTGAGTCATCTATGCATTCCATATTAAAAATAATTTAATTCTATACTTACTTAATATAATACTTGTTTCTGTTGTATTCTTTGTGTTTATTTTTTATTTTTTTTTATTCCTCTTAAAGGACACAAACAGTTTAAATTATCAAATATTAACAGTCATATTTTTCCAGAAAACAAACCAATCAAGGTCCCGCAAATTACCGAAGCGTATGACGAACAAGTAAAGTTGCAAGTAAACAGTTATAACACAAACTCACCCCACCCATATCAAATGCAAAAATCAAAACAAACCTCGTGAAAATGAGAAGCTTAAAATTACACTACAATAGAATTTATAAGAATATGTAATAATTAAGAATTAAAACAATTGAGATTAAAATAGTTCAAATTATGAATTGATCGAATCTCTGTCTCTCTTTAGAATCAAGAATTCAGTGTACTCCTTACACCCCTTCTGAACTCTGCCTTGCTGATCGAGAAGAAATCAAGATTTATATATGATCTATTATACAACGTACAAGTACGTCTCACAAATGAGCTCCGAACATAATTTGTGGTACTGGGCGGCAATCTAAACAAAAACCAGATCGCGTATTCCGAGTGGGGCAAGCAAATGGAACCCCTCCAAAAGTCTATATGTATATGATGTGCCTGTTGGTGTTTGATTGTTTTCAATAAATAAAATAAAAATAATATAATTCTAATATACGGTAAAATAATTTGGTACTTTAAGTAAATTCATTACATTAGATATGATTAAAGAAGGCACAGAATTGAAAAGTAATTTGTTATAATAGAAATACAATTAAAAGTTTGTTCAAACATAAAACTCGTTTACCGTGTTTTGTTATTCATGGGTCAAAACAGGCTCTCATCCATCTGTCATCATTTGATGAATTAAAAACAAATTAAATGTACTCAAATGTGGTCTAATGAACATTTAAATGTTTTAATTAATCATTTAAATGGTATATTAAGTACAATTAAGACAGTATTTACCATTCAATTGAGATGTTCCCTCGAAAACGTTATTGATGTCCGTTGGCAGATTTTTATCCTTGAGCTCTGCTAAACACTGGGAATACACTAAAAATAATTTTTCTACTTCCACTACAAATTGTTTGATTCATATTTGTATTTGTTAAGTCTTTAAAGATCAAAAAAAAAATATAAACAGAACTCACGGTGTTGCCAGTGTAAATAATTTCTGTTTTCTGTTTTACCCACGATCAACTTTTTTTTGACAGACTGTATGTAGGTATACTTACTTTTCTTTTGTTGACCATCCAACTAGAATCATTGTTCTAAATCTTTTAATTTGAAATTTAGAAAAAGTGGAAGAAATATTCTATGTTTGATGTTTAAGAATTTTTAATAAAAAATATACAATATAAATTATCAACTGAAGCATATAAAAACCGAATCACTCAACACTGTTTTCTATAACTTCTTCAAAGTCTTTTGTTTTCTTGTTTGATGGTAAACTTTCAATGAAAAAAAATTATTCATTCGGAATAATGCCTTTCTTTAACAATTCTGTTGTTTATTTTAACTATATTAAATTATCAATACAGCCAAAACATCAACAATGGATGTAGGAAGATGGAAAATGATAAATGGCGCATGGGACTTACCAATTTTACTCCTTCATCCAGAGGTCGCTGGTTTCACAAAACACTGCACACACTAAACTTGCACAGAATTTAATTTGCAGCTAATGGTTGTTCGATCTTTTTTCCGATTCCGATTTGTTGATTTTTAGTAAGTATAAATGATTTTATTCCGAATTATAATAAAATAAGATAATGATAAAATTTGCCGATGAAATACTTGATTTGATGATTAATTTGTAGAGCGAATGTAGAAATTTGATCCAACCGTATTCCCATATGAATTGACACTAACTTGTTGGTAAGGTTTTTTGGGTAGGAATAATATGTGACATTTTGGTATCATGGAATGTAGGTAATCAGGACATGTACCTATAAATCGCATTCACACCTAGATGTCCGAAAAAAATGACCAATCCGAAGTGTTGCAACAATTAGGAAAAACAAAATTAAAACAATAAAAATAGCCTTCGCTACCATAGCGAACAAATTCCAACAAACCTTTTTTTTGCTTCACTTATGGGAATAGGCTTGGAATATTTATTCAAAATGGTCTCATCCCATGAAATGGAATTCTTCCTTGACCGCCGACCTTCTGTTACAAATATTTCAAAAAAATCTGCGTCATTTGAAATATCATACTTATGTTGTATAATATTGGGCTTATGCTTCTCTAATCTAAACCATTTCACTCTTAGCCATTCAAATTTTTGACCTATTTGTGTTTTTAGTCACATTGTTGACCGTTTTCACGGTTAGGTCTTGGATGTCATAAAAATCAGTTTATTATGAATTGCTTACAGAATATGGAGTTGGTTTATGTCGAGCCATTTCAATTAGCAAGCACCACTCTCTGATTGTAATAATTTTTTGTTTCTTCGTGCTTGTTCAATTGTTGCATGCATGGAGTCTGCCTGCAAATAGGAGTGTCCACTTTCCATATATTTCATATCAATTATATCAAGGCTCGGAATGTTTTGACTGCATAAAGCATTGCCGATACAATAAATTTATTTCTATTTTGCCCTCCACAAGTATCACTGAAGGTGACAACATGTTTCATTGTAGAGGGAAAATTAATGAAATATTTTAAAATGCATATCAATGTCTCTGCAGCTTCTTTCCCGACATTAACTTCATCCCAAACATAGCAGAGACCATTGGAGTTACTTGAATCGTATATTGTAAAATTATAGACAGCTAATTTTCGCTTATAATTTATTTGGCTGTCTCCTGCATATGGAATGTTTAATATTGCTTGCATATCAAAGGATATGCATCGATATTCTACTCCTTTATTTGATATGGCTGTTTGATTCTCAGCATTTTTAATTTTCATGCAATCATCAGCACATTCTGTGAATTTTCCATTTCTCCTCTAATTGTGATTTTTCTGTAGCTGAATTGTAAATATTACACTGCGAGCATTGATCTTTTTTTGGATGATGGGAAATCTAATTGTGGTTCATAACTATTGAAACTGTCCTGTAAAGCTTGAGGGATGGCATATCACTATTTTGAAAGTTTGGATGATAGTCAATAGTAAATAGTCTATACATTAAAGCCACATTTAGGTCGGGAGATAAATACATTTTTTTTGTGTCCCACCTGCAATAATGCGACGCTACTCGTGGAAAGGAATCGATATATGCTTCTTAATGAGAGAAGCAACTTCATCGTTTGTTTAATTCACAGCCAATTTTCCTTTTTTGCTGTTCTCACCAACGAAAACTCCAGTGTCATTCTTTTGCTTTAATGTCAAGTCGACTTGGAGGCATATATGTTGAACACGCCACAGAAGAATTTTAGGCAAACACTCTGAATATCACCTTTTTCATCAGGCAATGATGATGATGATGATTTTGGATGATTTTCTTTTGACGCCGTTTAACAGTCCCTAAACCGTCACAAAGGCGCCAGTGAAGAGTTCAGTTTTTAATTGTATGATCGGCTAGTAGATCTTTTAGATGTAGAATTTTCTTTGCGTGATCTTCGCCTATCAATTGTATTCTCCTCAACAAATCTACACAACAAACTTTTTTGTCTAAGTACTCACTCAGATCCCAATAATCTTGGCAAAGCTTTGATTGTTGCTCTTTAGATATATTATTTGAGCATTTATATCTGCACTTGCTGCAGTCCATGAAATTAGGTTTCTTTGCAGGGACAAAAGATCCTTTTCTATTGATATCCGACTTTACGGACATTCAACATAGCTTTCTTGCATTTTGAGTCCATAAATTTGAGTCAGCTACTCGTTTTCTTTTTCAGGGAACAGCGTTAGAAGGTAAATCTTCTGAATTTGAATATTTGATGACCTATTTTCTACATCCGATGTGTCAGAATTTGAACTAATTGACACATATGAATCGTCAGAATCATAGTAACAGATAAGAAACACATTAGTAAATTAATAACTTATCCAAAAAACGAATATCTAAAATCACTTTGCTTACCAGTTATTCACTTCAATGTATTGCGGGTTTCCCAAAACATTTGTCTGATCTTGTTGTAAAATATCAGCTGTAAACAAACAAATTCAACAGGCATTGTTAAAACTACAATAAGTGGTTTTATTTGTTTAGTATATTTATATTTGTGTAGTTCTTGGTTTATTTACAATGACTATAACGCATGATACATTCAATATGAACCAATTTTAAATTTGAGGGTATGTCATGCTTAAGTATTAAATAATATAATAATTACCTTGTTTTTCCTCATGTTTGAGGAGGCCCATAATTTTTTTGATCCGAGAACTCACATTCATGTCCATTTCGAGCAAAACAATGTTTATTTTCTTTTAAATTATCAATATAATACACGGACTAACTGCCAACTTGTACAGCGCAAAAACTAATGTTTAAATACGAATAGAAAATATTGTAGTAAGTCCAGCCCACGGGCAGGCAGAATCATAAACAATACTGTTCCTTGAAAATGCAAATTTTTATGTCCAACATAGGTACAATGTTTGTGAAGTAACCACTCTTAGACTATTATAATACACAGTTTAAATAACTTGCAATATTTGTTCAGTCACAATAATGGTATTTGAGCCTAATATGCATTTTTTAATTGATCATATCTCGGTTTGCATTGAGTGTGGACCAACTGGGTACCTGGGTGCCTAATGTTGTGGCCAATCCAGTTAGCTCGATGTTGGCTGATTCTTTTAAGGAGTTGCCTTTTTTCGCCAACCCTATAACACTTCTTCGTTTTCGACGTGTTCCGACCAATGAACCTTCAGCATGCGTCTATAGCACCACATTTCAAAGGCCGCTAACCATCCGCTTTCACTCTTGCTGATGGTCCACGTCTCGCAACCATATAGTAAAATGCTCCATACAAAGGCTTTAGTGAGATTCTTCCTCACGCTTAAATCAATATGAGCGGATTCCAATATCTAAGATTTTTTGTTAAAGGCAATTCTTGCCAGCCCCCGCAGACAAACATGCACTTGGCGAACGACTACAAACTAATTTTCGACTATAACTGCAACAATAACGCATATTTATACGGTACATGTAGGTAGATTGTCGAAAAGTTCGCCAGTAGTCGATCGCTGAGTACGGTTTGTCTACGGCCCCTGATTTATTCTGCTTACAATTTTTGATTTGGAGCGTCCATCCTGGTTTATTCTGCTGCCCAAGTACACAAACTCTTTTACAGGGAAAAAGAGAGGTCATGAGCTGCCACTGACTAAAGTTGAAATTATTGTTTGCCGTGATCTGTTTATAAAAGTTGAACACAGTAGGTACGACATTAATTTTGACTTGAAAACTTAAAAGTTATATTATCAAATTAAAAGAATTGCTATGTTTGTAAAATGTTTTTTTTATTTTATATTTTGTATAATAAAGATCTGGATAAAAATCTTCTGGTTTTATTTCACTTATCACAGTCTAACCTTTAGCCAGGTATTCTCAAAAAAAAATATTCCTAATATATAGTCAAGTATTTATTTCTTACTATTGCAAATATTTGACAGATATGTTACCATCTATTAGGTCATAAGTGAAAAACTTATAGTGTAAGTTTTTTTTTTCAATTGAATTAATTCATTAGATGTATAATACTTAATAGTTTTACTTAAATAAATAATACTTAAAGAACAGTAAAATATTTACTGTGCCGGTGTTAATTAATATTGTGCATGGATGTCTTTATCATGTGTATATTATACCTTTAAAGATATTTTCACTATCTGATTGTGTGTAAACCTTTAAAGATATTTTCACTATCTAATCGTGTGTATAGCTTTAAAGATATTTTCACTATCTGATCGTGTGTATACCTTTAAAGATATTTTCACTATCTAATTGTCTGTATACCTTTAAAGATATTTTCACTATCTGATTGTGTGCATACCTTTAAAGATATTTTCACTATGTGATCGTGTGTATACCTTTAAAGATATTTTCACTATCTAATTGTGTGTATACCTTTAAAGATATTTTCACTATCTGATTGTGTGCATACCTTTAAAGATATTTTCACTATGTGATCGTGTGTATACCTTTAAAGATATTTTCACTATCTGATATAGGTGTAGATTCACTCTCGTAGAAGTTGATCGCAGCTACATTTTTTCAAACTTCTTACAAACTCAAAGATATATTGACAGTAGTAAACAATTGTTTTACAAGACATTCCATGAAAGTCTGAAATTTTAACACCAAAATTCTACCAGTCACCCCATGCAGTAGCCATATTATTTTTGTGATTTAGATACATCAAAAAGATGATATAATTTTTTATTTTAGATATGCCTGTACCATATTTCTTTCAACGTCCAATTAAATTTGAACAAATTGTCGAGGAATATTTTGACCTATCGGCTATTCCAAAAAAATATGTCTTCTCCATCTTAGCTCATTTCTCTGAAGATCCTTTGGAGAAAGGGAAATGTATGGAATTCTGTACACCAGAAGGTCAAGAAGATTTGTTTAATTACTGTAATCGACCGAGAAGAACAGTCTTGGAGGTATGCTTTTTAATCTATTATTTTTATTTATTTAAAATCATATACGGCTTGAGCCTTTTACATGCTAACAAAAAATATGACAGACAGCAATTACAAAAAAAAAATCAATCATACGCAATCACATACATTGCAAATTCAGAAGTCAAGATCAAAATAAAAAAAGATACAATAAAAATAAATAAAAAAATTCATGATTATTAGTAACATTTTATTTTGTATGCATTTACGAAAAGGTAAAGTGCATATAGAAGGTATTATTATCTCTGGTCTTTTTCTTATAAAAAATATACATTTGAGGTTGTAAATCGTTTGTTTCTAGGTTCTGAAAGATTTTCCTCATTCAACCTCCAAGCTTACGATTCAAAGTCTCTTTGAAATTTTTTCATGCATCAAACCAAGATCATTTTCCATAGCATCCAGCTGCAAGGCAGGGCAGTCCACAAGTATTGAACTGCTAGTGGCTGTTGTCAAGTATTATACTAAACTCAAAGCACCAAGGCTTGGTTTGTGTTCCAACTGGTTGAAATCTTTGGATCCCGGTGATAAAGTCTATGGATGGCTCACTAAAGGGACTTTTACATTCCCGAAAGATGAGGTATGTTTCATTTTAATACAATTAAAAAATTACTCAACAGACACCCCATTTGTACAATGAGATAAATTGTACTAACTTCGTGAAGGAGGAAACAGGAAGTGTCCCAATATTCCAAAATTACTTTCTTATAATATATATCCTGATTTTCCAGACTGTTCCCGTTATAATGATTGGCCCGGGCACTGGATTGGCACCTTTTCGCAGTTACCTTATGGAAAGAGAATATGAGTCTACAGCTTCTAGTGATAAACTGATGTTATTCTTTGGATGTAGATATGAAGCCAAAGATTTCCATTGTAAAGATTATTTGAGAAAAATGGAAAATGAAAATAAATTAACTCTCGCTTGTGCTTTTTCTAGAGATCAGGAAGATAAAATGTAAGTTTTTATCAATTGCATAATAATTAGTTTGAAAAATCATAAAACCTTACGTATAAAACAATGACATCAAAAATTCAGTGATGAGTCATGCTACCCATCTTTCTTGTCTTATTTTTTGTTAGTACAGAGAGGACAATCTGCGTATTTATTACACGCAGTTTTTCCGCTTGCTACCCCAGTGGTGAGAAAAGCCCTGACAGTATGAATGAATGAATAAATAACATGTATTTTTATTTAACAATACTAATAATAATAATTAAACTTTTTTTGTAAAATAAACTTTGTAAAACAGGCATATATATTGCCTTTCAGTAAACTTAACTTTATTTAAATTCATTTTTTGTCATTGAACTTTCAAAATGTTCTGCTTCAGCCTTTTTTATCCATTTTGGAAAATAAACCGCCCATTTAGTCTTTCAAAATTGCTATCCTTAAACTATATATTACTAAAATACAGCTTATGTCGTCTCCCACACTTTTCTTCTTTTAATAATTCAAGAGTTTTTGTGTTTACGCTGTGGAAATCCATTTTTAATTTTAATAAATAAAATATAAAAATATATTATTGAGCACTGTTTAATCTCCACTATGTTAGGTTTTCTTCTTTTGCATACTCTTAAGACTTCAAGAACTTCTTTCATCCCATTGTCAGTCTGTGCACCTGGAAATATATCCTACCCAGCTCCATTTGTTGATTGTTTATTTATCATTTTAAATTTATAGAAATTAATATGTATTAATTACTTTTCAGTTATGTACAGCACAAAATCAAAGACTACAAGCAGCTACTTTGGTCCTGGATTTCCAGAGAAAATGGAATGATATTTGTTGCTGGCAACTCTAAAAATATGCCTGACAGTGTAAAAGAAAGTTTTCGTGACAATGTTTTTATTAACGAAGGCGGGTTGAATAGTGAAGAAGGAGCAGCTTATTTAAAACAATTAGAAAATTCTGGAAGACTTCAAATGGAAACTTGGTAGAAAGAAAAATTTTAGGACACTATTTTTTTTACACGGCGACTGAATCCATTTTTATTGTAATCTAAATACTGGGTAGAAATAACAATTTGTTAATTTTTGGACAAATGACATGAACATCTGTTTTGTCCACATTCTACTTTTACTGATGGCATATTCAATTATGTTGACATAATAATAATATAAAAAAATCTGACAATGCACCTGAAACAAGTTATTTATGTATATTTTGTGATGTCTACAGATGATGCATAGATTGTCACAACTAAAACAATGCCAATGGCCAATATCAATGATTTACAATCATCTTTAATAGTTATTTTGTGTTAACAAGCAACATTTGAGCAGTAAATATAATTTTGTTTTAAAACTGTCATTCTAATAAATGACATTTCTTGATGTTATGTAGCTTTTTTCCGACATTTAAATATTACAGCCAGACAATCATTCATGACTATACATTATACAAGTTCCAATATTAATCTTAAAAGTCTTATGTTAGGGAACCTTCATATATTGGAATATCAAAGAATTAAGATGAAAATGCAGACTTAAAATACCAACTGAAATAACTGTTTTCGAAAATTTCACAACATTGAATTTATTAGTTACAATTATTTATTATGAATTATTTATTCTACTCTATATTCAAAGGCAATCCACTCTTTTACGACTGATCAAGGATGAGTTATTGATAATTTAAATCAAATTTTATTTAATTTAATATTTTTTTTATAATAATTCGTTGTGAATTGTGATATTTTTACAGTGTTTATGGTATATTAATGTATTAAATTTAAGGTGATTGTGTTTTGATTACATTGTACGTTATGGATAATAATATTACATCATATGTTTTATATTATTATTATTTTCTTATAAATGTCACCCTGCACTGAGACCTTTTGCCAAGGCTTTTGGCCAAGGCGATCTCTCCGCAGGAAAGAAAAAACGAAGCAAACCCAAAAAAAATCATAAAAGAGATGTCATCAAAAAGAAACAACAGAATCAAAGGATAGTCTCTATCTTAGCGACAAAGTTATTATATTTTATGTTGAAAATATCAACAGGAACATATATTTACATATTATACATTGATCACCCTTTTTCATAAGCTAACAATTCATAACTCTAATATTCCGAGACATGGTGTATCTTTATGCATTATGACGTATTTAATAATTGAAATTATTGTTTATGTCATCAATTCGCAAAGTGGTCCAGGGTCCAGGTAAAGACTTGACGGGGGTCTATGTTGGCGTGACAAAAAAAAATTACCAGTGTAAAATTGGTAGATAAAGTATCAAACATTCGTTAAAGTACCAGATACTAAATGATTTGAGTAAATATTCTTTAAGAAAACAGAGTAAGTAGTTTATAAAATATTTCAAATTCCTATACAATTTTGAAAATTCGGCGATGGGTGGGAAAATATATATTTTAGTGGGTAGTTCCACCGATTTTGCACAATTATGTTGGAGGCCACTGCTGCAGGGGGTCCACCAGAACCAGCATAATTTTGAAAGTGATCTATGAGAAAAAAAGTTTGGGAACCTCTGGTTGATATTTTGGAAAGAATATCACGTTCTACATAATCTTGAAAAGTAACAAAAAGCTGTTTTAAGTATTGGCCTTTAGAACAGGGCGATTTATATTTTTTACTTCAATTCCTTGAAAAGGATAAGCATTAATTTGCCATATGAAAGCAAATTATATTTTTTCTTTATTTTCCAATAAATTCATGATAATTATAGAGATGTATTAGTATAAGTAAAAACCAATTCCACAGAATATTGTGTTCTGAGTGAAGTTAGTAAATTACTTGTTAGTGCATTTTGTAATTAATATGCACTTTATCTATTGATTTTTAAATTGAAGGAGATATCTATGTATTCCAGGGTTGAATTTGGGTTTAAAAAAATTTCATAGTTGTCAATTAATCTTCAAATTAGCAACGACGTATGCCATACATCTTAAATATCTTATTCGTATATGACCCAAGGAGTATGACCTGGCACACTTCATGGCTGAATTGAAAATATTTCACAATTCTATAAATTAGTTTTGGGATATTTAGCAAAACAATTTAAACCATTTACAATTAAAAATAAATAATAAATAAATTTGACAGCAAACAGAGCGAGAAGAGCTGACCCCAACAGCCTTCAGCGGCAATAAGTTGGGACAATGCCAGGAAGAAGAAGATACTACTACTACTATACCATCACGGCATATCCCACAAGTGGGGTAGCCAGCAGACCAGCTGCATATAAAACATGCAAGCTGTCTTCTCCGTGCCAATATAAAATTAAGACATTCAGGATGGGTGGCAAACCTCATCGCCGAATTTGAGATGTAAAATGTCTTATTTTTTCGAACACCTGCCTTTTACAGGACACTCGAAAACTTATGGAGAAGAGTGGGAGTCCAATTCTTTACCGGGTGCTCCACGGGATAGGAAGAAGATAACTCATGAAAAAGCTTCTACTTATATGGTTATGAGAGAAGAGTTTTTTTGATCATTGGAGGAAACTACAAGATTAAAAAAGAAGTCAAAAGTTGATGGCAAAATCTTGGACTATCATCATTCAAGAAATCCCAGTTTCGTATTCTGCAGCCCTTTGGCATTCACTTTGAAAACACGAGTTATTACTCACTGGTAGAATATATTTTATTTTTTTATAAATCCAGAACCATTATCGTAAAAAAAAAATTGGATAAGTACACATCTGGCTTATGAAAGAACTTTATTACCTACCCTTAATTGTTTTACTATGGCCATATTCGCAAACATGAAATAAAACTGTTAAGCCTGAATAAATAATGCTCAATGCTTTTTTCCATTTTTATACCTGACTTAAATTATTCCTTATTGATATCAAAATTACAATATTCAATATAATATTGAGAAGATGCACCACAGAAAAATTGTTTTATGAGTAAAGTTTTGATTTAACCAGGAATAACAAATTGTCTTGTAAGCAAGGGTATTCATTAGTCAGGGTTAATTTTAGACTTGCCTAGTTAGCCAAGACTAAGTATGCATTATTTGAGGGTATGGGTGCTTAAGTATTTATATAAATGTTAGATAATATACTCAATACCTTCATTCTATAATTTGTCTTCGACCGCAATTCATAGTGTTGTAGAGATAATAAGAATGAAACCAGATTATGTGGAATTTCCTAGTACATTTTTGAAAGCTAATTCTATACTAGGTGCAGTGTCACCAATATTTTCATTTTGTCGTTGGACAGGAATAAATCCGTTCCAATATTTGGTCAATGAAGATGAACCCAAAGTTCACATATGTAAAACGAGGTTAATTTTTTCATTTACAAATACAATTGGCGTTCTGTACTGCATTGTGAGAATTTTATTTGAATCTAAATACACGAAGAAGATAAAAAACCTTCCGTCGTTTCATAAATATTCTGATTATATGAGTGTGTATTCTGCTACAATTACTTACATTCTTTGCCTTGTTGAATCGTGCTACGATGTAAATCGTAATGCTAGATTTTTAAAACAACTTATTAACGTAGATAATACTGTCATTTCGTTGGGAATTGAATTGAATTATACAAGTATTTTACGCAAATCTCAATATTACATCATGGCATCGCAACTTATGAATATATTTCAATTTTATCTGATATGTTTAATGTTTCGCTTTTGGAACGAAAGTATTCATTATGAACTCTTTGTTTTGTACTGTATGTTTTATTTTATTTGCTCGTGGGTATTCATAGTATTCACTTTCTTTGTAAAGTATACAACATTTATTGTCATTGAATGCATTAATAGAGAATTAGTAAAACTACAAAGTTTTGATGATGAAAATGCCTTTGTTATACTTTTACGCTTGAAAAGCTTTCCGTATCGGAATCGTCGAAATGAAAACTATATAAAGAAACTTAAAAAAATTTGGATTCTGTACGATGAACTTTGTGATTTCGTTGACAATTTAAATGAATTATTCTGTTTCAAGTTCATATTTATCCTTACTGCTTGCTACATTTCTATTATTATCAATGGATCTTTTGTTGTGAAGTCTATTATAAAATATTTATCTTCTGAGAGAATGCATAATGATGTAGAGACTCACTTTTCTCTTGTTCAAAGTTTAGTGTTACTAATTGTGGTCATTCTGGGTATTACCAAATGTGAAAGATGTAAAGTGGAGGTAAGTTTTTTTAATATTTTTATGAAAAACATGTCAAAACCTTATTAAGATTTAACCATCCTGACCCCCTAGATAAACCATACTTGGCGATCGACTACAAGCGAATTTTCAACAATAATGCATAATTACATGGAACATTGCACGTAGATTGTCGAAAAGTTTGCCAGTAGTCAATCGCGAAGTGCGGTTTGTCTACGGCCCCTAGTCATTTCTGTTTCAAATATTAATCAAAAAAAGTTGATATAGAAACTAATAAACACAGTATTTACATATTTTTGTCACCTATCATGGTCTACCTATCTATTTTTTACCAGCAGGGTCCCACAAATCCAATTACAGTGTTTTTACTTATATTAATTTTAGGCCCTACTGACACTTTGATAAAGCTATTTTAATAAATTTGTTCATTTTTAATTACAACCCGTGAATGTATTTGTCCTCTTTTAATACCAAAACACTCATTTTACTGGCAAAGATATAAATTGAAAAATTTTGGTCTCTCAAGTACCAAGGTACCTATTAATGAAAAGATTATCTACAAATGATAATTTTATATAGTATGTGTTCTGACACTCATTATTTACAGGCATCTAAGTCCATAAAACTATTGCATACTTTGATTGCTTTTGAAGATTCCGAAGAAGTTTGTGAACAAGTAAGTTATCATCAGATGTATGTAAAACCATTGTGATGAACAACATTATATATGTTAATGGGAATTATATAAGATTGTGAGCTCTTTAAAATTTGTTCGCTTATTATCCCACAAAAATATTTTATTATCTTGAAAAAGTACTTCAGGCAATTGATTATAATATATTCCTAGAATAATAAAATATTAGACAAACAAATATTATTTTGAATGTTTTTTAAGTATTCTCCAATGCACATCCGTTACTTGATTATTTAAATCGCGATCGATTTCGGTAAACCTATACCATTGACGAGCGATATAATACAAACAAATATTATGCAGTATTGTTGATAGGTAATTGCCAAACTTGTTTGAATAAAGGCGGACAATACAGATTAACTTGATTTGGGTTTTATTTGAAAGTTCTGGGAAAAAACTTTAAAAAAATGAAGAAACGTTATTGTACCAACCGTATAATATGGTAGAAATGATGAGTGTATTGCCTTTAGGCAATTTCTGACCACCAACTAGTTTATTTATTTAATTTATTTATTTATTCATAACCGTAAATTGATTAAAAGCAAATACAAAAGGTGAGTTTTTCGCAGAGGCACAATTTCTTCCAACTAACCTAAAAGGAAAAAAACTTAGTTTACTCATATTTTACGTTTAAATTTAAATCGCTGACTGATAAGAAATAAGTAAGTATATGTTTGTTGTACATATTACACACCGCACTTGAGATGAACATCGAAACTCAAAAAAGAAACACGATGATCTGATGGACTTCTTACTAATCTTACTTCTTTTCTGGGCTTTGATGACAACCCCAAGTGTGCTGTGTTGCACATCAAACTTGTACTTATTCATTTTTCTTCTCTGAATTATAATTTTGCTTCTGAATTATTGATTGATATTATTTTGTTTTTGTGACATTCTTATAATATACACACATGTTGTTTATTTATAGATTCACTGTTTCTGCACTTTCACCATGCACAGGAAACCAACTTTCGCAGCTCTTGGCCTGTTTCCGATTGACAATTCTTTGATATCTACAGTAAGTTTGTTTTAATCCAGTCGATGAGTCTTAAACCACTTGTAAAACAATCCTGTTAACTATTTTTCACAGTTCCAAAATTTAGTTAAAACTCTTTAAATATGAATTATATAATGTCACAACATAAAAAGGTGAATCTAAAATTTATGATAGCATGCTGTCATTACATATTATTCAAAAAGGGATATGTGAATTTATAAATGTGTTGACATTTCTTGAATAAACTGCTTGTAATTACATCATAACCATTTTATTAAATGATTCTTAGTATCAAATTTTGAAATTCAATAAAAAGCCCACACACAATTTTAATGTCCAAATGAACAGTTTTTAAAGGTATGCCTTGTCAGGATGCAAACATCTGACATATGAAAATAAGTTAAATGTCAAAAAAGATTCAAATTCCCCGCCATAAGCAAAAACCACAAATAATAATTAGCTTCAATGTTGTCAATACTGTGGGCAAGTAAGGAACACCAACCTAAAAAATGCTAAATTGAACGGTAAAATATGTGCCCCTTCCTCTTTCCGTTTTGCAATGGCGTGCGAATAGGACACGTCGATTTACGCTCCTCAAGTTTCATTAGTATATAAATACCAAAAATTGTATAAAGTGCCTGGAAAAGACACGATGAGTGTCTGATCAAGTGCCGAAAGCAGGGTAGGTGCCCGGGAGCCGATAGAACAGTGTCCATAGTGCCAGCAACAAAGACACGAGGCCTTCAGGGCGTTGTCGGCCTAACGGCGCAGTGTTTGATTACTCCATTGTGAACAACGGACGTTTGGGTAAATTATCACTATTCTCCATTAAACCCCAGTCCTCCTGATTTTGAGGCTACGGAAGTGCCTTGAGGTAACCGCCTTCCTGGGCCAGCTGCAACCTAACCTTAAATTGACAAGAGCGTGCATAGAGCGCCTAGCCATTTAGGAGAACCCTTTACCCGGCCTTCGCCTGGAGCCCCGGAACTTCATCATTATGTAACCTAACTTCTCCCACTTTTATTTGTAGACATATACAGTGGTGCTTTCTCTCAACGCCTAGTTTAACCTATTCATCTTTGTTACAGTAGGTAGAACATTTTAGATAGTACTTGTATCTGTTTGAGTTTTATGTAAACAATAACCATTTTACAATATACTGGATTATAACTGAAAATATTCTGTTCTTTATTTGTCCTCTCCCGAACAATTCACAGTGCCCACATCACACAACACCACGGGGATTTACGAATAACCACAGCCCTGAGAAAGAGTCTTCATAACCACGCCCTGAGTGATCATTGTGTTTTTAAATGTACCGTGACACTGGCGCTCAAGTGTGTTGCGTGTTTGTGTTGTGCAGTGTGGATTGTTGAAGAGGTTTTATTATTGATGTAAATCTGTTTGTTTCAAAGTTTGGCTTTACGTGCAAACAAAGTAACCGTCAATCTTAAGGCCAACATCACACGATAGTTAGTAAAGCCGACATCACACGGTTTTCGCAACTTGTGCGGAAATTTTTGAAATTTCTTTTTGAATCAATCCTTTTAAATTCTTTTCACAAATTGTTTCTTAAATTGAAAAAGTAATGAAAATTTAAATTCGCCCAGTGGAAAAACTTCATTTGCGCACAAATAAATATAAATTTTTTAAAGTATTCTGTTCTAACTTTTAAAACTTTTGGAGATATTGCATCACCTTTAGAAAATCTTGAGAATTCAGAAACACAAAATTGAAAGTTTTCTCATTGCGAATTTTTTCGAAATTTGTCACTTCGTTTTTTAAAGTTTTTCGGAAAATTTCCGCTGTTGCGTTTTCCTTTTCCGAAAGCTTTTCTTTCATCAGTAATTGACAAGAATTACCTCTGAAAATTCTAGCCGTCGAATTTTTTCGAAATTTGTCACTCCGTTTTTTCAAAAGTTTTTCGAAAAAATTTCGCTTTTGCGTTTTCCTTTTCCGAAATCTTTTCTTTCATCAGCAATTGACAAGAATTACTTCTGGAAATTCTTGCCGTCGAGTGTTTCGAATTTTTTCGAAATTGTCACTTCGTTTTTCAAAGTTTTTCGGAAAATTTCCGCTGTTGCGTTTTCTTTTTCCGAAAGCTTTGCTTTCATCAACAATGGACAGGAATTACTTCTGAAAATTCTTGCCGTCGAGGGTTTCGAATTTTTTCGAAATTGTCACTTCGTTTTTCAAAGTTTTTCGGAAAATTCCGCTTTTGCGTTTTCTTTTCCGAAAGCTTTCCTTTCATCAAAAATATTTTTCCCTTTTTACAATTCCGCAATATGGAAGGAGTACCGATACAGGATATTAATGCCTCCAAAGCTACGACTCTCAGCCGAGAGTTGGCGCTTCGGGGGATCGCACCGAAACGCGCCCTGCAAACCCTGCGTAAACAGGCCGCGGCCTTCAATGAGGAGTTGCTCATGCGCCTTACCACTTTGCCTACCCTGTCAGGAAGTACTAACACCGCACGAGAAGATATTCAGATTAGAAGAAAATTGTATTCGGCACAACAAGGTCTCTCATCGGTAACAGAGTTTGTAAACAGCGTCAAAAGTACAAACAATTCCTTATCGGTCCCTTTGGAAACGGCAGACGTCATCGAGATTATAAAATTAGGCTTACGCGCGGAATTGAGGGAGGAACTTGAAAAACATGATATTACGGACTTGGAATCATTTCAAAGACTAGATGATGTGGAAAACTTTTTAAGTACATCCGTCAGTCCACTACGACGAGCATCGTCTCGCGTTATGCAACCAATTTCTGCCACCGCCATACCGGTAACTTCGTGTGAAGTTAGCAATCGAAAGTCTTTAACTCCGACTTACAGACAGCCCACCATTATCATCTCCCCATCGTCGGTCAAACAACCTTCCATAAGGTACATCGTCAAGGAACCTCGTATCCAAGGATTACAATCATGGAAATTGAAATATAAGAGCAGTGATGATATCAGGAATTTCGTCACTAGGGTGGAGGAATTATCAGAGGCCCGTGGTGTGTCACAAAACGATTTAATCCGCTGTTTCATCGACCTTTTGGATGATACTTGTTATGACTGGTACCGGAAGGAAAAAGCAAAGTTTACATCTTGGAATCTTTTAAAGGAAGCTTTGATAGCCGAATTCGCCGACCCGTTGGCGCAATTAAGCCAAAAGAGACAACTGCTATGTATTGCTCAAGGGAAAAATGAATTACCAACCGCATACGTGCGCAGGGGAAGAGACCTTAATACCCAATTGGACACCCCACTTACCGAGTCCGAATTGATTTCCTGTATTTGTCATGGTTTTAACCACAGAGCAACGGAGACCATATCGTGTGCATCGTCCACCACCATTAACGAACTGCTGGATAAAGCCAGATACATGGAACGACGCCTCCAGGTGGAGCAGAGATCATTCATACATCCGACCCCTAATATAACGAGCACTAGGATAAGTGAAGTTTCTAGAGTGGTACAGAACTCGCCGAAACCACGAACCACCGCTGTTAACTTAACATGTTTTGAATGTCACCAACCAGGACATATCGCCAGGAATTGTAAAAACAAGACTGTACGCACACTCCGGCGAAGCCCGCGGTTTCAGAAGTCAAAGGAAGAGCACTCTCGTACCTTACCGGACACCTCAAAACCCCCGCCAACGAGCCTCTTTTCAAAAAACTAGCTATTAGTCATTCTACATCAATGGACGCACCCCCTGAGGAACAAAGGAAAAGGGAGTGGAAAGAATGGCTGCGACACGTCCATTGTTTTTTGTCAACTGTGTCCTTCGCTGAAGCTTCTTGTCGCCAGGCCGAGGATGGTCGCCCTTATGCTACACTTCAAATTTGTTCTCAAAAATTTGTTGCACTTCTGGACACCGGAGCAGCAGTTTCAATCATGGGAGGACAATGGTATAAAACTTTTGTTGATTCTGGATTTACCCTCACAAACTCCAGTTTTTTAGTGACAACCTTGGATAACAATTGTCATCCTCCTTTAGGACAACTTCGACTACCTGTTGCTTACAATAATATGACTAGATACATAGACTTCCTCGTGGTTCCTTCATTCAAACCAGGTCTAGTACTAGGAGTAGATTTCTGGAAAACTTTTCGCGTGGCTCCAGACATTATTGGCATAGCATCTGCTTCCACAGTGCCAGAGAATCAACTCATAACCGACTCCAGTACACATCTGCTTGACGATTCCCAGACTTTTATACTGGAAGAAACAAAATCTCTTTTTCATTCAATTTCCTACGAACAATGTGGATTAGGACTCACACATTTAGTTCAGCATCACATCGACACCGAAGGTCCTCCGATCAAGCAACGCTATTACCCTCTTTCTCCGGCTCGCCAAAAACAATTTGAGGAAGAATTGAACCGTATGTTGAGGATGGGAGTAGTGAGTCCCGTGCAGTCTGGATGGAGTAACCCTGTAGTATTAGTGCAGAAAAAAGATGGTACAGTCCGTCTGTGTTTGGACTCCAGGAAGCTTAACAAAGTCACCAAACCGGATGCCTATCCTTTACCCTTTGTACACAGGATCCTGGATCGTCTGCGGAACGCTAAATTTCTTTCTTCTGTAGACCTTTCAAAGGCATTTTGGCAAATTTCGTTAACGTCAGATAGCGTTGAGAAGACGGCTTTCGTCTGCCCAGGGAGAGGAATGTTTGCCTTTAATCGTCTTCCTTTTGGGATACGTAATGCCCCTGGAGAACTCCAACGTCTGGTAGACAAGATCTTTGGACCAGAACTGGAAGAGCATGTCTTTTGTTACTTGGACGACCTCATTATCATCTCTGAAGACTTCGACCAACATATTCAACTGCTCAGAACTGTCTACAATCGTCTAAAAGCTGCAGGCCTTACCGTCAATTTGGGTAAATGCGAATTTCTCAAACCAGAATTGAAATATCTTGGATTCATAGTCAACAAAGAAGGATTACAAACAGACCCTTCTAAACTAAGTGCCATCCGGAACTTTCCAAGACCAAAGAACGTCAAACAAGTCAAGTCATTCATTGGACTCTGTGGATATTACCGTCGCTTTATTGATTCATTTTCTACCATTTCATCACCACTTACCAAACTGACAGGAGGCAAGAAAGAAAAGTCGAACTTCGTATGGTCTGCCGAGGCAGATAGAGCCTTCGAAACTTTGAAAGAAGCTATGCTTAATGCCCCCGTATTGAGATGTCCTGATTTCCAGAAAGAATTTACCATACACTGCGATGCAAGTAACGTAGCCATAGGTGGAGTACTCACACAGGTATTTGAAGATGGAGAACACCCAATAGCTTTTTATTCACGAACACTGACCAAGCATGAGAGGAATTACAGTGTAACCGAAAGGGAACTTTTGGCTGTCCTGGATTCCGTCCACAACTATCGAGCCTACGTGGAGGGAGCTCATTTTACCATAATTACAGACCATAGCAGTCTCCAATGGATGCACTCTCTTGAAAACCCTTCGGGAAGACTCGCCCGTTGGGCAACCAGACTTTCTCAGTATGATTTTAATGTAGTTCATCGTAAAGGTTCTCAACATGTTGTCCCAGATGCTTTGTCTAGAATTGAAGTAAATGTTATTTCCACCCTTGCCTCTGTACCCGACACGCAGGATAAATGGTACAAGCGAATTTTTTCAGGATGGATTAAAAACCCACAACGTTTTCCCAATTACCTTATTCAGAATGATTGTTTGCTGCGTCACGACAAAGACCAAGATAATCAAAGTCCTCATTGTACGTGGAAGTTGGTAATCCCACAGGAAAATCGCCAGCAAGTGATAAGCAACTATCATTCTGGTTCCAACTCTTGTCATCCAGGAACTTTCAAAACGTATAAATTTCTTTCAGCCCGATATTACTGGCCCGGATTGTACAAGGATGTGAAGCATTTTGTTTCTGGTTGTACTATATGTAAAGCGTACAAACTTTCTACAGCTCCTTCTCTTGGACACATGACCAAGCCCAAGAATGTCTCTAAACCTCTACAATCATTGAGCATCGATCTTATAGGTCCTTATCCGAAAAGCTATAAAGGATTTATTTATATCCTCAGCGTGGTTGATGTATTCACTAAATTCTGTTGGACTTTTCCTCTACAACGAGCTACGTCATCAAGCATCATAAAGTTATTGGAAACTAATATTTTTATCCCACTAGGAATTCCTCGAACTGTCATAATGGACAATGGCAAACAGTTCATATCTAAGGAATTTAGAGCTTTCTTGGCAAAGCACAATGTCACCGACTGTTTTTACAATACTGTTTACACCCCCATGAATAACGTAGTAGAACGTTATAACCAAACCATCAACACCTCCATCGCAATTCTCGTTCAGAACGATCACAGAGCGTGGTGTAAATTTTTGCCTCAGGTACAAGCTAGTATAAACAACACTGTGAACGTTTCTACAGGATACACCCCATTCTTTCTGCTGCATGGATTCGAACAAACTGTAGTAGGAACAGAATACCTCTCTCAGCCGGATGTTAACTCCCAGGTAAATACCCACCAGCTACATGTGGAACGTCTACAGGAATTGTCTTCTGTGTATGAAGCTGTATCAGGAGCCCTTCTGAAAGCATTTCAGAAGAATGCAGAAAAATTCAATGCTACCCGGAAAAATGTAGAATATAACACAGGGGATATTGTGTGGCGGAAAAATCACATACTATCTGATGCAGGAAATTATTTCTCCGCAAAATTGGCCCCAAGATTCATCCAAAGCAAGATAGTCAATAAAATTTCAGGAACAGTTTACGTACTCGCCAATATGAATGGAAAACCAGCGGGTAAATGGCATATCAAGGATTTAGTTAAATCAAACTAATCATCCCTCATAAATTTTCTCGATTACTTAGATTTTTTCAATCCCTGACGTGCGGGTTGTAACAGTTGTCTTAAGTGACTGTTACAGCATCGTATTTGTCATTTTATGAACATTTCCAAAATGAAATTGATCCCTTCACGAAGAAATGTTACATGAGGAGACTACAGGTGTTTGATCAAATTTAAATGTGTCTGTTATTTATATTTATTTTAAATTGAAACTTAGAGTCTAGCCAGACGAAAAGCAAATGGCTGACTAGGAGAAGTAGAAGATACAAACAAGTTACTTGTTTGGAGAAAAATTGAATTTTGTGAATTTTCACACGGTCGGGGTGGAGGCGATAGCCTTATGCTGTCTACCTGAGAGCCCATATTTTTTTTGTTTTTTTTACAAGAATGTTGCATTCTCTTAACATTGGGTTTCTTGCATACCCGGAGACAAAAAGCAAGTGGCGCTCAAATAGGTTTTTCCCAGAGTTGTCTGTCTAATTGTTAAATATTTAAATGTCTGTAATTGAAAAATTGTGTAATTTGTGTAAATTCAGTGTTGAATCATTCAGAGAAGCCTCAGTAACAATGATCAACATGGGTAGTTGCTGAACAACGACAAAATTGTGATCATTGAGAGAAACCTCAGTAACATTGATCAACACGGTGGTTGACAAACAACCACAATGTAATTGAATTTGTATTTGTAAAACTTGTGTAAAAATTTAGTGTTGAATCATTAAAAGTACTCCGTACTAATGATCAACACGGTGGCTGATAAACGACCACAGAAATTGTATATGTAATTGTATTTGTAAAAATTGTGTAAGATTTTAGTGTTGAATTATTGAAAGTACTCCTGTACCAATGATCAACACGGTGGCTGCTAAACAACCACAGAATTTGTATTTGTAATTGTGTAAGAATTTAGTGTTGAATTATTGAAAGTACTCCTGTACCAATGATCAACACGGTGGATGGTCAACAACCACAATATAATTGTATATGTAATTGTATTTGTAAAATTGTGTAAATTTAGTGTTGAATCATTAAAAGTACTCCGTACTAGTGATCAACACGGTGATTGACAAACAATCACAAAGAAAATTGTTGTAATTGTGTAAAATATGTAAAAATTTAGTGTTGAACCATTAAAAGTACTCCGTACTAATGATCAACACGGTGGTTGATAAACAACTACAAAATTGTTAAATATGTCATTGTTAAAAATTTGTGTAAATTTAGTGTTGAATCAATAAAAGTACCTTGTAGGTACTATTGATCACCACGAATGGTTGGTAAACAACCATAAGATGTTGGAAAATTCATTGTTTTGCTTATGTAATTTCGTGCTGTGCTTTGGTACGTGGTACCATGACAAGACAACACCATTGTTACTTTGATCAGTATTTTCTTTCTCTTCTGGAAGGGGGAAAGGATTGTCAAAATGATGACAATAAAAGAAAAGAAATATAAAAAAAATGTATAATTTTAAGAAAAATTGAAAAATGTATAATTTTAAGAAAAAATTGAAAATGTATAATTTTAAGAAAATTTCAAAAATGTTGTATAATTTTAAAATAATAGAAATTGAAAAACTTTGTAATATTGAAAGAAAATTTAGTTGAGAGAAATCACCCATACAAACCAATAATAATAAAACAGCCGCAAGAAAATAAAAAGAAGATAATTTGAAGAACACAACGAAATTTTTTTTGAAATAAAATAATAATAATAACCAACAAGTGAAAAAGTCCTAGATGCTTGCCACATTACTAGGCAGTGAATGGTCAATTTAATAAGGCATAGAGTGATAACAGAAAATGCATCAAATTTTGGTAACATTTCATGTGAAACTTTTTAACAGCTGAAAAATTTGCTCATTGTAACTATGTAACTATTATAATGTATGAACCATTGTTGAACTCTGTAATACTGTATTGATAAGAATTTTATGTCCATAGATTTCCTGTAACCAAATGAGAGAAACCACCCACGCTTAAACTCATTAGGGGTTGAGTTCATTTCTTTTGTCTTTTCCGAGAAGGGGGAATGTGTCAGGATGCAAACATCTGACATATGAAAATAAGTTAAATGTCAAAAAAGATTCAAATTCCCCGCCATAAGCAAAAACCACAAATAATAATTAGCTTCAATGTTGTCAATACTGTGGGCAAGTAAGGAACACCAACCTAAAAAATGCTAAATTGAACGGTAAAATATGTGCCCCTTCCTCTTTCCGTTTTGCAATGGCGTGCGAATAGGACACGTCGATTTACGCTCCTCAAGTTTCATTAGTATATAAATACCAAAAATTGTATAAAGTGCCTGGAAAAGACACGATGAGTGTCTGATCAAGTGCCGAAAGCAGGGTAGGTGCCCGGGAGCCGATAGAACAGTGTCCATAGTGCCAGCAACAAAGACACGAGGCCTTCAGGGCGTTGTCGGCCTAACGGCGCAGTGTTTGATTACTCCATTGTGAACAACGGACGTTTGGGTAAATTATCACTATTCTCCATTAAACCCCAGTCCTCCTGATTTTGAGGCTACGGAAGTGCCTTGAGGTAACCGCCTTCCTGGGCCAGCTGCAACCTAACCTTAAATTGACAAGAGCGTGCATAGAGCGCCTAGCCATTTAGGAGAACCCTTTACCCGGCCTTCGCCTGGAGCCCCGGAACTTCATCATTATGTAACCTAACTTCTCCCACTTTTATTTGTAGACATATACAGTGGTGCTTTCTCTCAACGCCTAGTTTAACCTATTCATCTTTGTTACAGTAGAACATTTTAGATAGTACTTGTATCTGTTTGAGTTTTATGTAAACAATAACCATTTTACAATAGACTGGATTATAACTGAAAATATTCTGTTCTTTATTTGTCCTCTCCCGAACAATTCACAGTGCCCACATCACACAACACCACGGGGATTTACGAATAACCACAGCCCTGAGAAAGAGTCTTCATAACCACGCCCTGAGTGATCATTGTGTTTTTAAATGTACCGTGACAGCCTAAATAAAAATGTCCGCACATACCTCTTTTTGAATATTGTGTGAACAAAAAAACTGTTGAGTTATTTTCTCGTGATTATCACTTACCTACAAAGAGCCACAGAGCTCACTTCACGGGGCCTTACACATGGCGGAGGATCGCTCAACATGGAGACAGATGGTTTACAGGACGAGGCATGATGGTCACGATCCTCAGGATTGAGGGACCGACAGAGATGATGATGATGACAAAGATATGGAAGAACTCAGCTAAAACGAAGAGTATTTCATAAAGGCAATATTTGCACTTCCTAGTCAATATTATAATTCGCATATTACATGCCAGCAGCCAGCTGATCTGCTGGCTACCCCACTTGTGGGATATGCCGTGATGGTATAGTATAGTATATATTACATTCAGTTCCCTCGTCTTCTTACTGCTGCTGGTTTGACCCCGCGGGTCCTCATCCCCTACTCTACTATCCTACACCTTTCTTTCTTTCTGCTGGCCTTGCATTCCCATCATCTGGGTTTGACCCTCCTGTTTTTCATCCTCTAAGTTCTCTCCTTTCCTGCGCCTGTGCTGAATGGAAATCCGCTGCCCTCAAGTCTCTTTTTATGGTATCCAACCAAGCTGTTTATAATATTACATTCACTTTGATAAAGCTATTTTTAATATTCTTTACAAGAGAAACAGAACAGTTTACAGAGAGATATATATTTTTTACATCTTTTTGTTTCAGATAATGATGTCTATTGTTACATATCTTATTATATTTATACAATTCTCTATTGCTATGGATACTGAGCCACCGTCTCACAGATTTCATCACAATTAATCAGCTGAATTATATTTACATATTTGACCATAATTATTATTTCTATCCCTAAGATGTGTTTGTTTTCAATATGAATGAGTGTTGCATAATATGTCGAGTGAGATATTGCACATTTTTTGTTTTGTTTATATGTTTAGAGTAGACACAATTAGAAAGTATTATTAAAAAAGGGTAGATTAACACTATTTGGCGACCAATGTTATGACCACTTAGGTCCTAGAGGTAGGTGGCGTAGTTACCCCCACCTCTGGAAAAAAAACTTGAACAGCTTTTTGATACCTATCATAAATTATAAATCGCAGTCTTTTTATTGCCTTGAATTTTGAACATTTAAAAAAAGAATAAGACATTTCAATTGATGGGTAGGTAGGTATATCATTTTTATATTTGTTTTGTAAAATGTTCTTACTATTCTTGTATTTAGTTTTATAGTGTTTACAAAAAATAAAGAATAAATTTATGTTTTGATATTATTCCATTTAAAATATGTTAGAATGGTTGTTAAATGAACCAAAAATAATAAATAATGAAATATTTAAAACACAATATTTTTATTAGTTAGTCTACTTTTTTCAGATTTCAATTGGATATTTGATATTATTATCCACTTCGCACCTTGAGGTAAAGAAAAATGAGTCAAGAAATAATCTACCTGTCAGAAAAGAAGATAACCAAAAAGTATTCTGAACCTTTTGTATTTTTGGAGGGGGGGAGAGATGGTTGCCCATACAGATAATATTTTTAAGTTTTCAAACACCACCATTTTGTTAATGCTTTTTCATAGCAGCCGTGTTATTTATTATTTAGACCAGTGGTTCTTAACCTGGGTTCGATCGAACCCCAGGGGTTCGGTGAGTCAGTCTTGGGGGTTCGGTGAAAATCATTTTAAAGGCAAGATAGTTTTACAATGTTAAATAGATTTTTATACCGTTTGTTACAACATTTCTTCGCGAGCAAGATGTTGGATATATAAACGAAGAAGAGGAATAGACTTTGTTGTGAAAATGACATGAGAGTGGCACTTACCAAGGTAAAGCCGCGAATTTCTGAATTGGAAAGGCAACAGCAGAAGTCACACTGATTTGAAGTAAATATTAATTAATATGTTTAATGTCTTGATTTAAGCATTAAAATTTTATGTTTTGATCTTTGTTTTTTTTTTAATTTTGTACACCTATATATAAATATATACCATGTTTTGCATTTGTAAAAATCTAATTTTATTTCTCAAATTAGGAGGGGTTCGGTGAATGCATATTATGTAACTGGTGGGGTTCGGTACCCCCAAAAAGGTTAAGAACCACTGATTTAGACTGTCTAGAAATACTATCTTTATCCAAAACGTGTTAATAGTATAATAATATAGTACAGCATCAACTTATTGAACAAGAAAATAAAAATATCATATTGTACTTGTATATTGCATCCCATACAACTAGTGTTGTGGAATTCTCAAGAAATAAATTTTCGAGAAATTTCTCGAAGTAGAGAATTTTCGGAGAATTTTTTTAAATTTTTTTTTAACAGTATAATAATAATAAATACTTTATTCAATCAATCAATTACAATGTACAAATGTTGAGACAATTTTATCACCAATATGGCTACAATTAATTATGGTATATTTTAAGGCAAATATTTTTTTATTGGATCATTTTTACAATGTTCAAAAAAAATGTAATCAATATCAATGAAAAATTTTAATGTGTAAAAAGAATATACCTACTTAGAAAAATAGTTTTTAAAAGGAACAAATATAATATGGGAAATTTTTTTTTTATGTTTTTCAATTAAGTAAGGTTCATTTCGTAAGGTTCATTGTTCACTTATTAACAATAATGTTAGGTACCTACATAGAAAAAAGTGTTAATAACTGATGAAAAATATTGATGTTTGACACCCCACATGCCCATATTAAAGTAAAAGAAAATTGCAGGTACCTACATGGAAAAAAGTGTTGATAACCTCTGATTTGGGCCTTACTCAGCCCCACAAATTTTCGGATCAATCAGGTTGGCTGCGAAGTGTACTGGGCGAAAGGTCATAATACCACTAAGATAAATTATGGAGAGAAATTTCTCTTCCATCAAAGGAGAAATTCTTGGAGAAATTTCTCTTCCATCAAAGGAGAAATTCTCGGAGAAATTCCTCGTTCTTGAGAAATTTCTTTGGAGAATTTTCTCTTCTCTTATCACTACATACAACTAAATACAGTCACTGCGACTGAAATTTTAGTCGAAAATTAATATCCACACGGAATTCAGTCGCAGTGTGGTAATCGTAAATTAAATTTTAACTGTTTGATATTTAGGATTCAAAGTGTAAACACAATAAGCACACACCGTGATCAGAATGTGGTGTTGTGTGGTTTAAATACGTTTAGTAACTATGTCAGAGGTTCAAAACACAAAATGCACGAAACTGTGTCCAGATTTGTTACTGGTATCAAAAGAGGACTCTTGTAACTGTTATCACACTACAACCAAAATGTTTGTATGGGATCAAAAGCGACAAACTTATTTTACTCAACGTTTGTGTGAGCGTGTTGACTAGAAATGAGGTGTTTATTTTAAAATACTGTTTCCGTAATCGTGTCATAGGATTCACATGTGAATACTGATAACAAACAGTAGGTACAAACCTATTCACTCTTATATGTTGGTTGTGAGAACTAAATGACTTACACAACTACCCAATTTCTCATTATAATGGCTACTTATATTTTATGTAAATTGTTTTTTTACAGCTGATATTCGCACGATTTTATGAAATTTTGTTACGTTTCGGGGTAAACCGTTAAATAAATGACTGGGACCACTAGTTTTTGTTTATTTTTTTTGTGAGTAAAGATGTTACAGCATTGAATAACTTTTAAGTTTCATGCAAGGAAATGACCGACTACGTGGTGCAACGGCTACCTTAGTCAACTCGCATCATCGAGGTCCCGGCTCCGATTCTCGGCTGGGTACCGATGTTTTCATTCGGTACCTTCACATCCAAGGTTTGCAGAAAAGTATCTCTGCAGAATTAAGACAATATTGATTGTCTGGTTGAAATTGTAAAAGCCCGCTAGTTGTTCTAAAACAGTTTGTTAGGAAAATGTTGCAAAATGTGTCAAACCTCTGATAAAAATTATTCTAAATTGTGACCTCACAACTCACTTAAAAAAGTGAAACGTACGCTTGTGACCGATTCTTAGTATATAAAGAAATTTATCAAGCAATGATTTCTCTATGTTTCGAAATGTCCTCGTGTAACATAAGTTTGTTAAAAATATTTACGTTATTAATTCAATGATGAGGTATGTCACCCATTCTGAATTGCTTTATTTTATAGCACGAATAGAACGGCCAACACGTTCGTTAACTGTCACCCATTGAGCCTTTATTACTTGAATGGTGTTTTCATCCACGTCTCCCTACTGTGAATTAGAGAGAACCTTACCTGATTTGTTCCAAAAAATATTCGAGCTTGTAACTACACTATTTACTCTATATTTTATAATATTTACGCCCCCCAGGCATCAAGCTATATAATTTTGTTATCAAGTCAAACAGTGGAAGCTTTCAAAAACTAATAAAGAAACACTTTTGTGCCTATTTTTTCAAGATTACCTACACAAAGCGTGTTTTGAAAATGAGTAATGAAATGTCTCTTTAAAATCAATTTTACATCTTATAACCCAGAAAATACGAAATACCACAGCCATAACCAGGCGTAGCTAGATTTTTTGTAAGGAGAACATCTCCCTACGTCAAATAATATATAAATCATCTCCTTAATCTAGGTTTTTTTGTATATATAGTGAGTTAAAATTGATCTACAACGAGCTTAGATTTTCTTCTCTACTATTTTCCACCCTGTTTTCTGCTAGTATCTTAAATTTTACGCATGTGTCATAGTTCATGCCCTTCTTCACTTGATCCAAATAGATACCTATCTCTTGATCGGCCTCTACCATTTCCGCCCTAAATGATGGTATCTAATGAGCAGACCTCACCAATTTAAATCGAGAGCAAATAATTTTAGCCAGGCGTAAAATCGGAACAACGGTAATGTCTGTACGATCTAACATAATATATCACTTATAGTTGGAATAATAGTTTATTCTGTGTTTGTGAATACGGCTAAAGTATGTAACAATAATAATATTATGTAAGTACCTAGGTCGTAAAATAATTACGTTGGTTTTGTTATTGATCGGTAGGAAAAGACAATACATAAATTATTATGGTAAAGGTAAGTAATATTTTACATTCCCAATATTACGAGTATTTCATTTGTGAGATAAACATTTATTATTTTTGTAAGTGGAGAGAGCTATGGGAAACAATAATACTTCACCGCTCCTCAACACTGTAATGTGGTGTTCACGTTGCATTTGGCGAATATCGCCAGGACACCAAAATATCGTCAGCCATTTGAACCGTGTGAACAAATTGACATTTAATCTGATAAAAATCAGTAGAAACGATATCGTCTCAAGTTGACCACCTTCCAACTTTTTAAGCTGGTTGAACGATGCGCGCATGCGTAGATACGCGCGGCATCCGTATCTATGGTATAAACTTTATAACCTATAAATTTTATAATGTTTCCCGCTTCGTGACAGTTGTTATCTGTGTTGTTGGTTTTGGGCGTTTGTTTCCTTAGTTAAAAGGCGCCTTATAACCTCTACTATAACATTTTCAACTTATTAGTATAATAACGCATAATTATATGGTAGGTACATGTAGGTAGATTGTCGAAAAATTCACCTGTAGTCGATCGCTAAGTACGGTTTGTCTACGGCCCCAGGTGTGACGATCAATTTGCGTCCTGCGATTTTTGTTTTTTATGCAAGCGAAGTTCGCCTGACGATATTCGCCAAATGTGAACACCACATTAGATACTTACATAGTTCGTCCTTGTCAATGTGAGATAAATCAAGCTGAAATAGATACCTACTACTTGTGCTTATATTATATTTGTAGTACAATAACAATGAAAATATTTTTATATTAAAAAAACGTCTATTCGCTGTCTTCATTTTATCCAATAACACACAAAAAAATATCAAAGAAAAAGTGTAGTTATATTATTATGTATAAGTGATGTACGAAATATTCGCATACTTTTGGATAATCTTATTTGCAAATATTTCTTTCACTTTGTCAATATTGCGAATATTCAGCTCAGAGCTAATATAAATATCATTAATTATGAATCATCTTTGTTGTTAGTACATAAGTAGCTATATGAGCTGTTCAGCGACAAAAGCCTCTTAAGTTTTTTTCTGAGTTACCTATAAGAAAAAAACATAAATTTTCATAGAAAAAATCATCTATTATCGACAAAATACCAAATTTTGTTATAGAATAAAAATAAGCAATATATAATTTATTATCTACATTCAACTTATAAGAATAATCATGCAACTCGATTTTCAACATAATTTTCAATTAAAAAAAAAAAACAATAATTCACCTTATTACTTTGTTACGGTACCGAATTTGGCTTAGATTTTTGTTGCACTATAAAAATATATGAGGTATAAGATGTTCAAAAATCACTCACTTTTGGGTGGAATGCCTAAATAATAATAAAAAAAAGATGTTCAAAAGACTATAAAATAAAGAATCCTTGAGATGGGTATGGTTTAGGCTTTTGCTGCAGTAAACAGCTTATTATTATTATTATTATTACAAAACATCACCCTGCACTGAGACCATAACAGCTTTTGGCCAAGGCGGTCTCAGCAGGAAAAATAAAAAAAAAAACAAAAAAGCAAAAAAAATGCCAAGTCAAAAAAAAAATCATTGGAGAATCTCTATCCTGGCGATAAAGTCATTGTATGTTATAGGTATTTGCTTGAAATATATGATGTTTCTGATCATTTGTCACCTTCAAATTATTATTGCATAAGTAGGTACCTAAAGTAAGAATTTTCTAACCGACGACAAATTATGGAGTTTCATCCAGATATTTTTATAATGGTAGGTAATCTGTGATAGTGCCTACTTTTATACTGGTAGGTAATCTGTGATAGTGCCTACTTTTATACTGGTAGGTAATCTGTAATGGTTTGCCACTCATGCTGAGGAAAACTATGTTGAAAGAGCGATGTCTTCAACTTGCTCCTGAACGTTGTTATTGATTGGTTTTTAGGAAGTTCTTCGGGGAGTCAGGTCCAGCGACGCCAAAAGCCCTATCATAGAAGCAGGATATGTTTGCTCTATTGATCTCTTCCAGCATATTGGTGGATGTCTTTGTTGAGCGTAGGGGTCCACTTGCAGGTGTTTTGAGAACACAGCTTAGAATATGACTGAGGTGCCATATTATTTATAAATAAATAAAGCCTAAAATTGTGTTTATGAACTACAAGTACTCCTACAAAATATCGTAGTAACTTGTGGAGTGTGCGTTGCATTTAATAAAAGTAGGTACATATCTACAAAAAAAAATGTTATTTTGGATTTAAATTTATTTTATTATCACATTAAAATAAATCTTAATTAGAATACACACCTATATTTATGAAGTTCTTAATTAATTTACATTACCAACTTATTAATACCTGACAAATATTTGTTATATAACCAAAAAAATATTAATATTAAATTGAATGTTTCTATCTGTGCCGTCACAGCATCTGCCAGACACAACTGTATGTAATGAACATTCAGGATAGCATATACGCCATTACTGCTGAATTGGTGTTTTTACATGTGATGTTTTACCAATACTTGCCATTACTGCTGAATTGGTGTTTTTACATGTGATGTTTTACCAATACTTGCCATTACTGCTGAATTGGTGTTTTTACATGTGATGTTCTACCAATACTTGCCATTACTGCTGAATTGGTGTTTTTACATGTGATGTTTTACCAATACTTGCCATTACTGCTGAATTGGTGTTTTTACATGTGATGTTTTACCAATACTTGCCATTACTGCTGAATTGGTGTTTTTACATGTGATGTTTTACCAATACTTGCCATTACTGCTGAATTGGTGTTTTTACATGTGATGTTCTACCAATACTTGCCATTACTGCTGAATTGGTGTTTTTACATGTGATGTTTTACCAATACTTGCCATTACTGCTGAATTGGTGTTTTTACATGTGATGTTTTACCAATACTTGCCATTACTGCTGAATTTGGTGTTTTTACATGTGATGTTTTACCAATACTGACTTGCCTTAAATGTATATACGGAAACTTACAAAAACGATTTGGTGACGTATTCTATTGAAACTGCTCCACGGATTGGTACATATTACATTTCTGACATGTTTGATATTAACAAAACACTGTTTACTTTTCACTATTGATTTTATTACTCGAGCACTTTCTACACGTTAGCTTGGCGTTTTTAGTTGTCTTGAAAATGTCAAGCTTACTTGACGAAAGTACTCTAGTTATGAAATCAAAAGTGAAATAAATAAAACAAATGTTTTATTTATTTCGCTATGGAATTATTCTACTATCTAAACACGGACACAGTGGATAAAATCAATAGTGAAAAGTAAACAATGTTTTGTTGGTATCATAATAATTATGTAAAAATATCTTTTCGCAATGTGAACACACAAACCGTAGATCATATTAGATTTTATTGATTTTTATACAAGCAGAACTATAATTTTAAATGTTTTTGTACCTGGTGGTCACATTGTACTACTTGACTACTACATTGTCATTTCATTTCATTTCAAATGATTTTGTACCTGGTGGTTACATTGTACTACTTGGCTCTAACTCCCATACTCACAAAAATACGTATTTATACCTGCCTAACTAGCCACATTTAGTATGAAAATACAGTTATTCCTGGCTAAACCAAAACTTAGGCACCTACCCAATATTGTGCCAATTGAAAATTCAAATATTTATACCCTGAATTAATGTCCATATAGTATTTTGAAAATTACAAATGCCCTTCCCGTGGAATCCGCGGTAACGAATAGGTCTCCCACTCTTTTCTGTAAGTTTTCTAGTGTCCTGTATATCTAAAATATTTTTTTTTATTACTAAAACAAAGCTTTAAACTGCTCCTTTGAAAAATCACTAAAATCTAAGGTAGCGATGTCTTAATTTTTATTGACAAAGAGAATATGACTTGTAAGTATGTTTTTAGTACAAGCAGTTGATACTCTGGCTATTATTTCCCATGGAGGATGTTATGATGGGATAGATGGATGAACAAATTTCAAACATATCGCTCTTTGTGTTATGGCCAACGTCATGAATTACGCCAAAAACAATATTTACAGTGACCGGGAGTGATCAAACATAAAATTATTTTAAATCAGAACAACGTGTTTCATTATAGGTAATTAATTAGGTATTAATTTAATCAATTAGTTAATTAAATATACTTTTACAATTTGTATTTCCAAGCCCTTTCGCCTTGCGGCATATTCTCTCAGTTTAAACTGATTGTGAGAAGAGATTTTTAAACGGGGTGCCAGCGTCCCTTTTGGAAGCGTTTTGGAAGTCTGGTGAGACTTTTTTTTTAATTTTAGCGTTTAGGCCGCACTGAACAACTTCCAATAAGCAATGTGTCGATATAGAAAAATAAGCTCTTTCACGAGCTATGATTGATACACTTTCTTTAAGCGTTTTTATTGTATCTGCTAGATACCATCACGGCATATACCACAAGTGAGATAGCCAGTAGACCAGGCACACGTTTAGACATAGACTGCTTTCTCCGTGCCAACAAATAAATTTAGACACTCAGGATTGTTGGCAAACCTGAAGATGTAAAATGTCTTTATTTTCCGGACACCTGCTTTTTACAGGTATAAAGTGGGATACCAATTCTTTGCCAGGTTCTCCATGGAACAATTATTAAATTGATTTTATAAGTTCTCATAATTCACGTGCAAAAAAATTGTTGGAGGGCACTGGATAATTATACTGTGTTAAAATGAGCTGTTTTTTAAGAAACACTGCTTTAAAATATCGACCTCATAAAGATTCATATCTTCTTTTATGTTTGCATAGGAAACTAAAGTTCCATTCTCAGAAATCTCCTTATATTTTGGTTCTTATCTATAAAGTACGTGATTTCTGATCCTCGACTGAAGAGGTATGCGATACCTTCTTTTGGAACTAGCCTCAAGGCAATATTTCAAAAGAAAAATTATATTGAGAGTGTTATACAACAATGTTCCAAGCTATAAAATCGAAGAAGATGGGTAAATGTCATGATTCAGATCCAAAAATGCTCTTATTTTTATCTATTGCGTCATTTCTCACAAACTCTATAAGGCCTAGTCAAAACACATTTTAGCGTTACGTTTTCGTTCGAAAATAGATGACGTTGCGAGAAAGTGTCATTTTTCGTGCCTAAAATACAGAAGAAGTTACGAAAATTGACACTTTCTCGCAACGTCGTCTATATTCGAACGAAAACGTAACGCTAAAATGTGTTTTGATTGGCCTACTGATCTAGGTTTTAGATTGGTATGGCTTGACAAATTATTGCTTAACACCATCCCAATAAAAATATAAATTTTCGTAGTTTCAAAATATTTTGTCGAATGTTTTTTGAACACTGAGTTTTGTCGAGAAAAACGATTACCTATATTAAGAAAAAAATGATCTAATAAGTATTATGTGAGTTTGGAAAAGAGATTAGAAATCAACTTAAATAATGTATTATTGAAGATGTATAGGATCGAGACCAACAGTGAAAAGCGGTTTGTGCTTTGGTCAGTACAGGGTTAAGTAAGAAACAGACTTATTGAGCCACATTGATCTTTGAGCTTTGGAGATAGAGCATTTAGTATTGCAGGTCACAGATGCTGGAACATTGAAGGACCCACCGACCACCCGGATAGCGCAGAAGTCTGAGGACTTCCATTTATCCGAAAAAAGCTACCTCTAGGTTTGCGAGATGAGGCGAATGAAGAATGCTTCAGAAGGTAGCTGAAGACACATCTTTTTGCTGGTAGCTTCGGCCAATAGACGTATACCTAATATAGTAATATGTCAAAGACTTTTATAACCTTTCAAAAGTTTTCTTTGACAAATTGTTTACAGCTTTGTGACTGAAACTGAAATCTATATACATAAAAGAAACTCGTGTTAGTTACACCATTTATAACTCAAGAATAGCTGTACCGATTTGAATGATCTCTGATTTGTTAGATTCTTCTCTGCCCCGAATAGCCGATAGGCTATTAAAATATCTTACGAATTCACGGGAAGAAAAATTACGAAGAAAATTATTTACGCCAATAAAATTAATTTCAATAAAAAATGCAATATGGAGAATTATGGCGCTATTCTACGTCGCCTTTTTCATTGTGCTAAAATAATCCTTATGTTCTGCTATATTAAGAATCAAATTACTATAATCAATATGAAAAAAATGTGTTAAACTGATGTACTAATACTTTTTACTATAATTATTCTACTAATATTTGAAATTGTATTTTATTATTGTAAAAAAATCATGGATAAGATTTTTTATAAATTTAAAATGAATAGGTATCTACCTAAATAAATAAATTAGTACCTACATATATTAAGTGCAGCGGATAATTTATGAACAAATCTAAGTTAAATATAATTGTTGAACATAAATGAATTTTATTTCTTTACACTACACGATGACACACTTGGACAATTACGGGAGTTTGTAAAGAGATTAAAAATATTTATCATTGTTTATAGATGAAAGAGTAGGAATGTATTTTCATAAATATTGACACTCATTGATTGTTAGGCGGTACGAAGTTCGCTGGGTCAGCTAGTAAATATATAAAACATTCAGGAATGATACGTGATAGTAAGTAAGTATCTACTAAGTAATCCCAAGAGAAAGTACGGAAAAACAAAAAGGTATAGTTTTTCTTGGTTCTGTCATAAAATTGTATTCACAACCTACTAAAAATATACGTGAGGACAAATAAGACTTATTTGGATTCGTTTCTGCCTACCACACAGGTGACATAACGTAATACACATCTGTTTATTAATTTATAGAAAAATATTATGGTTGGTATATTTTGAGTGAGGTAGCCAATAAATCCCTTGATATTACGTGGAGAACGCGGCAACGAATTGGTATCCTACTCGTTTTTGTAAGTTTTCAAGTGTCCTGTAAAAGGCGGTGTTTATATAAAAACATTTAACATCTTAAATTTTGCGATGAATTTTGCTACCAATCCTGAATGTCGTAATTTTTTGTTGGCACGGAGAGAACTGCGTGTATGTTTATTACATGCAGTTGGTGTACTAGCTACCCCGCATGCGGAATATGCTGTGATGGGGTTGGAGTAGTAGTAGGAGGTATATTTTATCCGAATGTCTATTTTTTGTCTAGAGAGGACGTTTTGCATATTTATTACATACAGTTTGTCTGTTGACTACTTGTGGTGTAAATATATTATATTATTTTCTTGTATATTCTATTCTATTCTTCTCAAGACCATCCACCCGTTTGACTTTTTTTTTTTTAAAAAAAGATATATCTGGGTTTTTGTTATAAACCCAAATACAACCTTATACACCTTTCACAGTAAGCTTTCTTTCTTTCAAGTATAAGAAAACATTTAAACATGAAATACAATAATTATGAAGTACATATTTACTTAAATTAAGAATTCAATACGTTTATATCTAAAACCCTTGAATGATTGCATAATCATTATAATATAACCTTAATTTATCACACACCAAAAATGTATTACATAATAATATATTTATACCTACTTTTATAATATAATATTAATTATTATAATTTATACTTAGTACCTTTACAGGTAGTAGAAGTCAAATACATTTATAAAGAACATTTGTGGTACCTTCGTTACGCATTATAACGAAGCACAACAGTAGGAAAAATCTGTTTTACTACATCTATTAATAATATTTACCTGATTTTGGCTTACAAAGACATTGTCAGATTTAAAAAAAAAATATTCTGTTAAACAATGACTTTGTTAGTCGAAACCAGGTTTACTATTATCAGTAAATGCAGTAAAACTTCAAATTAATAAATTGATTTTTTTTTATGAATTTATATGGAGTTTTATTAAAAATAAACGACAACTCTATCAACAAAATATTAGGATCTGAAAGAAATAAATATTAGGTAGTGATAATAAATTTACTATCCGATGATCTGATCTTATGAACAACTTCTATAATTCTTCGTTTTTGTAATAAGTTCAACTCTAACAAAAGTAAATCCATAGACACAACGTCAATCTGTGTAACGGAAAATGATATAGATGATATGTTTTCATATTCTATGCAAGATAATATTGACGTGCGATTGCCCTACAAAGTAGAGTGGTTTTGTTGATAATGTGCTATGTTATTATGGAATTTGTTATTAGTTGTGCCTTTATAGCTATACAATATAATCTGCTCCCCTCCTTTACACATATTTACTTTTTAAAGAGGGTTAAACAGTGTAACACAAGGCTTCTTATGCTTTTGTTATAATATTTAATTTAATGTGAAGTTTTAAAAAAACTGTAAATATTTTCATGCGTAATACTTTTTATGACACAAAAAGGACGGTCTGTATGTTTACTAAAATCAGTTAATCTGCCAGTTAACCCACTTAAATATTGGTAAAGTAAGCTCAAAATTAGTGGAAGGAGTATTATTCTATTTTGGGACTACAGGACAATGATAATTTTTGTGGTTGTTACCTCATTTCTGCAACTTTATTCAAAATGAGATTAATGTTGTTGACCGAAGGTACTTGTTGGAAGTCCATTTCAAGATAATTGAAAAAAACACAATATGTAAAGACTTACTTTTTACTAATCTTTAACTTAAAAAGAGTACTTTTGACTAATCGCCTAATGATGGAGACGAGAGTCTCCGAATACTAGTACGCGAAGTTAATAAAGTCATTTGGAAGTCAACTACATATTGTGTTTTTTTCAATTATCTCAAAATGAGATATCTTGCAACATAAAAATTAAAGAATAATATTATATTCGCTATAATAAAGAGCGACGTTACTTCCATATTTGTTATAAAAGTATTTGACCTGTATTTGTTAATAATATCTTAACTAATTTACAATGAATAAGAAGAACAATCATAGTAATTATTATTACATAGTTACGTTTTCTCTGCACTAATAAACATTATTATTACTATAATAATTGCTCCTGCCGTTGTGTTATCTTTGCAAGTTGTAAAATATGATCCAAGTGTTTGAGAGATAAGAGAGAACTGAGGAAGTTATAACACAGAATAAGATACGAAGATGGAGACTATCTCTGTCGCCAAGTCTTGCGGCTCCTCCGTACTGCATGGCATCTGCATATTCACCTGAAAATAAATAAGTTAATACCGTTAGATGGATGAAACCAATATAAAAATATGTATATACATTATTTCTATTGCTAAGTATTAGAACTATTAGATTTTTCTGTAAGATCGCATTGGCCGAAAGCTGTAATGGTCCTTGTAGAAAGATGATGATGATTATGGATGATTTTGTTTTGACGCCGTTTAACAGTCCCTAGACCGTCTCAAGGGCGCCTATTATTTTTATTTAACTATTATAAAATTTTGAAAACACTTGTGATTGTCACAAATTTGACTAAAATGCGAGAATTTTATGTGAGTTCCAATTGAAGGCATTATTAATTGTCACAAATATTATTCATTTCACATTTTTAAATTTGAATTTTTTAACTAGTGTAAAAATAATAATAACTCCCAAAAATTTAACTTTATAAAACTATTGAAACTAAAAAATGTATTAAAATTTAGTTAATTTGAACAATTATAAGATAATAATATTTAATTTTGAAAAATGAGACGTCAGAAGTTTCAGGCAGCATTCTACCAGCGCCATCCACCGACCGACAAAATGTGATAATCTGGTATTCTTTCAATAATTATAATAATAAGTGAATCGATTACTTTGTTTTGATTTGGAATATTAAGTACAGTGAAGAATAAAGGAAATAAATAAATTTACATACATTAGCCTCATAAAATAATTAATTGTAAAAACAACATACAGAGGACAAGTTTATCGCAAATGCGCCATTTCCTCCAATTAACGCGATTTCTTTCAACTAATTAATTTCATGTATTGGTTTGTTGGCTACTATTTCATATGTGGAAGTGGCCTGATGGTATAATTTATATTATTTTTCGAAAATATACAGAACAATATCAGACACCATAAAATATGAGTAATACACAATATGATAAAATAAAATTACCCAGAAACTTTTCTATGTATTCTATTTTATTCGTAATAAAAGTAATATTAATAAAATCAAATGGTTTTTCCTTTTTGTAATATTACAATAATAACTCATTTTGTGGACCTTGAACTAAAATTATTAGTAAACATAATTCATACGTTAGGCATATTTTTCTTATTGTACAAGTTTTAAACTAGGCTTCACTCAGAAAAAAAATAAAAATGTGGAGAACGATGTGTTTTATACAAATCTCTTATGGTTTTTGCAATCAAACAACTAAGATGTTTCGTTCCAAGATTTTTTTTTTAAATGTGTCTGGGTTCTTGTTATTAACCCAAATACAACTGTAGGTATACAACTTTCACATTAAGCTATGAGCTTGTGTCGTTGAAGGGGAGTTTGCCGCCAACTGGGATCGAACTCTGAACATGAGGCTTAGACTCTATATACCTCCAGGCTACCGATAAACTCGTAAATAAATTTAGTTTGTGAGTTAATAATTCATTTTTCGTCTTTAAAGACAAAGTGACTTTGACTGATATACATACATACTTATGAACGGATTCAAATAAAATTTATATGGGTTAATGAACCTGATGGGTTGTCTGACAATAACAAAATTTCTTCTCCGTTACAGGATATTTTTAGAAACCTTTTATCTTCAACTTAAAATAAAAGAATATGGTAATTAATACTTTGTTATAAAGAAAAATCGATTTTATAAATTTCGCTTATTTATAGAATAAAATAATGACTTTTCACTCAATAAGTCGAGGTTCAACTGTAAAGAATTTAGCATATTATTTTTCTTGTTATTCTTAATCGGAACACCATCGGTGATCGGTCCGATGGGGCGTTTTAAGTTTATTTAATTTTTGGGGGCGCTGCAAAGATTCCAGTGGGCATTGTATCAATAATTCAATAAAGAAAATAAGCTCATTCTTTATACCTTTAATAATTTTTGATTTGTAATAGAAAATTCAATACACGGAGAAAAATGTAAATTTTAAATTTCTTTATTTCTTTTTTTTCTTTTTTTTTACTGATCTACATCGTCACAAATCTCCCAAAATTATGTCACCAGCGGACTTACTGGATGTTATAAACATAAAAGTCGTCCTCTCCATGCCACATAATAATTTACATCCAGTATGTATGGCATACGTCACAGCTGGTGCAGAGTAGAAGATGTTTGTTTTTGCTTTGACTTAAAATGTTACTCAACTTCAAAAAAATACCAACATGCGCTGGAATCAGTATTGAATCAAGAAATTATATTTTTTAAAATCCGTGTTTTGTTCAATGACATGTTACTTTGTTTTCCTAGGTATACAATGTTTGAAATTATTTGGAAAAACTTTTATTTAGAAACACACAAACAAGCTTCACTAATGATCATATTTTTCACCGGTATAACATAATATGTTTTAGTTAGACAATATTATAAAGCTCCTTCAGGCATTTATTTAAAAAATACGATATAAATATTTGAGTATTATTTATTTATATATTGATGTATGTTTATGAATCTTCTTTCTCCTGTTTATTGACATCATCAGATTTTTTAAAAATTTAAAACTCAATTACTTCAATGGGTTGTTTGTATACATTTGTATAAACGATGAAGAAAAAAGGTTCCGTTATTATCATAATTTATATACTGTTCAAATTTTGTGATTGCAAAAAAATTGCTTAATAGTAAAAACCCGACAAGAATATACATAAAATTTCTCCATTTTCCCTAACGATGCTCAGAAAGATGCATATGCCCGGACATTAAAACAAACATAATACCAACTTTTGTCGGCAAGGCTATAAATTTATTTAATGATTTCAATGAAACATTTGCCTCAAAACCCTCGCCCCGTGGTCAAAATCGAGCAATCCAAGATGCAAGGTACCAAATCCCAAACCAACCTTTTGTTGCACGACAGTGCAGTCATTGAGAAGAAATTCCAATCCCAATCCGAAAAACGCGTAATTGGCTAGCCCAGAGAGCGTTATCCCCTTTTTCCTTCATTTCCAAGCAAATCCTATCACCAAAATATCCTTTATTAGTAATGAAACATTTTAGAAGTTCTTATAAGATAAGATACTAGGTTACGTATGTGAATTATCAATTTTAAATGCATCCTAGCTCCTATCATGCTTCTCGATATTTCGGGTCTAGATGGCTCTGCCACAATTTCATGTAGGTAGATATTTTCAACATAACATTCAATGACTTAATCGCTGTTTTTTTTTTAATATGCTTTGTTTTCATATTTTTATTTTTTCCCGCTGAGATCGCCTTGGCCAAAATTTGTTATGGTCTTAGTGCAGGGTGACATTTTTAGAATAATTTTATCACGTCATCTAAAATTTGTGCTTAATTATATGTCAGTTTGGTGAGCAATGCCGAGTTTATAACTACATATTTAAAAATGACCTGGGCACTAATATTTCAAAATATAACTTTTTACTAAAAGAACTTAAGATGTTATTAATAAACCGATAAATATATTTGACATAATATATTTATTATAATATTTTAATTCATTAATTCAATATATAAAGGTGGTACTGAAAGGTTTCGTGGAAAGAAAGAAAGAGAATTCTCACATCAATCAAACCGCCTCAGGGGTCCTCATTATCCCGTACACTACGTGCTTTGTAGACTCAGGAGGCCTAAAGCCAATCACATATATAGGTAGGTATACATTATGTGTAAAATTAATGTTATTGATTTGCATCAAAAATGTATACACCTACGTAATTAAGATATGAAATTTACCTTATTATAAATACATTTCCTGAAACATTTAATTTTTGAATTTCAAAAATATTGAAATACATAATACCTACTATACACTTAAAATATATATGTACATTTAATTCAATTACACAAGCTTCATATTTAATTTTTTACCCTAAAAATTTAGCAGAGCTTTAATTCACTTGGTTCCCGCCTAAACATGTCTCTCTGTCACAGTGCACCCTTCCCAGGACAACAATAATAATATAAAGAAAGTCGAAAGAGGTACATAATAGACTTGAAATAGTTCTTTAGGCTTGTATGAGCGTTGAAGCGCGTAAAAGTTCATAATTTGAACAACAAAGGTTTTTTTAAAGGATTTTAAAATAATTTAACTTTTAAAACTTTGCATCGATAATTTCATCTTCATATTTAATGAAAAACATTCGTTTCTATCTTATATGGATAATTACAGCTTCGGAAAATTCATTTTTATATTCAATGATAAATAATAATTAATGAACACTGTCAATTTTCCCTTAAATATATGAATGATAAATTATTACAATAATTTAATATGGAAATAATTTTTATTGTTCGAAAGCTTGGTAGCAACAATCAGGTAGTAATACCTACGCACGTAAACGTATATACCTACCTTTAATATTTTTAATATAAATAAATTGTTTGATCAAACAATTCAATTCTCGTAAAAACATTTCACACCCTCCATAAAGTTTTATATTAATCAAAATTTTTCTTACTTTTACACAATTATTATTTATAACCATAAAACAAATAATTCCAACTAATTTGTCGGTAATTAAATATTTACTTTTCCTAACACAACACAACTAATTTCTTATCAAAATACTTTGGGTAATATTATTTAAATATTTGTTTTGATACGTCCTTTGAGGCAGACGACAGGCATTGGTGGCCTGAAAGTAAATATTTATATGGAAGAACTTGATGGTAAGAATATTATTTTTATATTTTTTTCTAAAGCATAATTATTAAACACAAAGAAAATATTCATGCAGGAGTTTCAAGAAGCAAATCTGTAGGCCTAGTCAAAACACATTAAAGCGTTACGTTTTCGTTCAAACGTTGATGACGTTGCGAGAACGCATCAATTATCCGTAGCTTCTTGTGTATTTTAGCTACGAAAATTGCTGCGTTCTCACAACCTCGTCTTGTTTGAACGAAAACGTAACGCTTAAATGTGTTTTGACTAGGGGCCCTGTTCCTTTTTTTTAGAAATCATAAAAAATAAATTAATGAAAAAATGTATACTTAAAGTAGGTCAGCAGCAAGAAGATTTGAACTACAGTAGAAGTCCGATAATCCGGCACGTTCGGGACTGGCTCGGTGCCGGATTATCGAAAATTCCGGTCTATCGGGCGGTAATTATAAGAACAATTAGGTTAATAATTAAACTACAAATACAGTGTGCAAATACATACAACAAAGTTTATTTTACTTTTCATGTAATGTATGTACACGTACTGTAAACTATATTTCACTTAGATTTAAAAAAAGTCATGAATGGCTTTTTGTTTTCTTGATTTTTGGCGTTTAGTATAAAATTTATTTCTAATGATATGGAAATCAATAATTTCTAAAGCACTGTAGCTAGTACTAGCCTCAGCAAAAGAGGTAAACTTATTTAGTGATTCTGCAGCTTCTGCCCACCTGATTTTTTCCTTTTCTTTCGTTTCGGCATCTGAGTCACTTTCTTCAAGATTTTGAGTAGGCTGAGGGTTTACTACAATGTTGACAACAATACCGAGCGCTTCCGGATGATCCCGAACTATCCCGAAAACATCCGAATAGCTCTCGAGCGTTTTTATTTGCCTTAAAGACACACTTTAGGAAAAAAAAAAACAAAATTTTTACAATTTTCCGGAGCGATGCCGGACTATCGGGCATTTCGGACTGTTGGATGCCGGACTAATTGACTTCTACTGTACATATGTATCTCTCGAATGAAAGTTTGAGACTTAACATAAAGATACCATGCGATTTTTTTTTCAATATTGTTCTCTTATTTAATTACCTACTCATGTCTATCCTAAGATATATTTCAAACACTGAGTCATTCGCACAGCATGCTGCCTTAGGAATGTCACAATTTATATTCTATTGTACGTGTGATTGGGTTCCAAAGCAATCTAGTAATCATGATAATAAATGAAGTGCCTAGAGCCACAGTAACACAGACCTAGTTTTCACAGTTAATCTTACCTGCAAGCACATGTACCATAGCCGATGCTCTTATGTCACTCAGGAGGCAATCATAGTTCCCAGCATCGCTTCGTCTAGCTCCAGCTATATGGAGCTGGGAAATCAAACCGGAATCTGTTACTTCCGTCTTGACACTGTGAACAAAATAAAAAGTATCATCATAATTTTAGTTAAAGATTATTTTTTGGTTAATAACATAAAATAAAGTATACAATTAAAACCTCCAGAATCCTATCAAGCTTATAAATTTAACACTTTTATCACGTAGTAAATCAATTAAATTTAAAAAGGATTAACTTAATAGACACTATATTATGATCACAATTCTATCACCTTCCATTCTCGCGAAGTAGGTACCAAAAAAAAATAATTTTCATTAACGTTTGTTTAAAAAGTCAATCGAGAAAGGGGGCAAAACAAAAACCAATGCCAAGGAATATATTATTTGCCATAAAAACTTAAAATTTAAAAATTCAACTTAAAAACAATACAAAAATACTTACAATAAAATTACATAATTAACATCATTTTTAATACGAGTAGTAGTAAATAACTGTAGCATTAATGAGTATATCGTCGTTGCATATTCAAAAAAGACATGTGCGAACATTTTTATTTAGGCGTACTCTTTAAAAACTGTTCATTAGGACGTTAAAATTGTAATTTGGGTTTTTTATTGACATGTGACATTATTCTTTAAGTATAGAATTTAAATATTTGATACTAAAAATCACTTTATAAAATGGTTATGATGTCATTATAAGCAGTTTATTCTAGAAATATCAAAACATTTATAAATTCACATACTTACTCCTTTTTGAATATGCAACGTCGATATGTTATTTCTAATGTTGGCTAATGTTGCCAGATTGACAAATACTTCGTACCTGGGTGATTTAACACCGTTATAAGGTTTGTCTTACTATTAACTTTTTTTCAGATTACATATTCTTTCAGAGACGTTATTCCGACAACAAATGATTGTCTTAACAAAGCCTAAAGCACCACAAAAGTTTCCAAACTTTACAAATAAATTGAGCCGACATTATTTATTATTATGATTTCATCCTTCCTTTCACAAGTTCCATTAACCGATACAAAGTCCTCGTATCTAGGTCTCATATTTAAATCACAAACTTAATACTTTAAGTAGGTATACCATGTGACTCATGTAAAGGGTTTTCTCATGTGACTCATATTTAGCGTTTTCTGCAAGAATTATCACAACGTTGTTTTTTCGCCCATTTCGTTAGAAATAAAATAATATTCATGAAATAATATTTATAATTGCTCATATGAAAGTTTATATGTACGGTTTGTTAAACAAAGTGTAGTTATACTGAATTTTTCACACGAAGAAGTGAAGATTAAATTATTTAACCGACACCTTGTGGGTTTTATACCTTTTAAGAAAGTAATTCTTTCACATTCAGTGAACATGAAATTATTCTTTTGATCAAAGAATAACCAACAACCTGATTTATATTTATCGTATTTTTACTTACAGTTATGTGTGTGGTTTTTAAAAATAAAGATTGATTCAAATTACTATTATTTTATTCAATTTTACACAATTTAAGTTTACAAGATAATGTAACAATTCTTAATATATAAAGCAATGAAAATTTGAAGAGAAAATTATTTGTTCTACTAATTATGATCGATACCAAGAATCAACTGATTGTAAATTTCATTAGCTAGCTATGGATGGCTTTAATTCCCTATCGAAATATTCCTTAAGCTTTTATTCAACATCAATAGTGTTTTCTCCAGTATAGTCAATCCTTCAAATACTTCCTCTCAATCTCCACAGATGGCATTTTATTTATTTCTCATATAATTTTCTTGTAAGCTCTAAAACATAACATTTTCACATATTAACACATAAATATAAAGCAATTAAAGATGGCAAGCATCGCTGGTTGCCACAACCTCATCCCCACAACCGACAGAATTGTCGAACATAATGGTTTGATACAGAAATTGATGTGGTAAGTGAACATACCATGTGTAAATTACACTTAAACCAGTCTTAGCATCGGCTACGTATCGACGTAAGCATCGAAAACCATTCCCTATTTTCTATTAAAGGAAATCTCTATGGTCGATGAGATGTTGATTGAGTAGGTAATGTTCTAAAGTAAGTCTCTATGGTCGATGAGATGTTGATTGAGTAGGTAACGTTCTAAAGTAAGTCTCTATGGTCGATGAGATGTTGATTGAGTAGGTAATATTCTAAAGTAAGTCTGAAGGAAAAGAGAAGGTCTCCCACTCTTTCCTTAAGTTTTCCATTACGTATAACTAGTGATGTGAGAAGAGAAAATTCTCCGGAAAAATTTCTCGAGAACGAGAAATTTCTCCGAGAATTTCTCCTCTGATGGAAGAGAAATTTCTCTCCATAATTTTTCTTAGTGGTATTATTACCTTTCGCCCAGTATACTTCGCAGCCAACCTGATTGATCCAAAAATTTGTGGGGCTGATTAAGGCCCAAATCAGACGTTATTAACACTTTTTTCCATGTAAGTACTTGCAATTTTTTTTAAACTTAAATATGGGCATGTGGGGTGTCAACCATCAAGATTTTTTTATCAGTTGTTAGCACTTTTTTCTATGTAGGTACTTAACATTTTTTTGTTTCCATAATTAATTGTAGCTATATTGGTGATAAATTGTCTCAACATTTGTACATTGTTATTGATTGATTGAATAAAGTGTTTATTATTATTATACTGTTAAATAAAAAATAAAAAAAATTCTCGGAAAATTCTCTATAAGTAATTATTTCTAGAGAATTCCACAACACTACGTATAACACGTTTTACATGCCAATTCGAAATAATATTCTTGTATTTTTATAATTATCTAAACACTTAAACATTGGTGAGCCGAATCATATATTAATCTCAAATAATTGAAATATTAAGTTGTTTATGAACCAACAAAAGTATTCCATTATTTTCCTTTGAAGTGTCATTTGCATAAAATTTCTAACCCACTGATATAATATATAAAAACGATTTACCGAAATAAGGCTGAAAAATCTTTCTTTTTAAATTAAGATTACTTCGAAATAAAAATCTATGTAGTGAAAGCAGTGTGAATGAAAACGATATGATAGACATGAATGAGATTTTGAATGCATTAAAAAAAAAGCGAAGTGCGGTAAAGCTGTAGGGTATGATTGTGTTGCCGTTGAGCTCATCAAGTCTGGTGGACCGGGGGCTCTCGCGTGGTGTTTGGAGCTTTTCAACGATTGTTGGAGAGAAGGTGTTACACCAGAGGATTGGAAGAGGGCTATCATCTGCCCCCTGTACAAAGGGAAAGGCTCTAGGCTTGAATGCGGGAGTTATCGGGCTATTAGCTTGCTGAGCTCAATAGGGAAACTGTATGGTAGAATTTTGATTGAGAGAGTACGAAAGATAACTGAGTGTAAGATATGGGATGCGCAAGGAGCTTTTTTGAATGGCAGAGGGTGCACCGATCAGATCTTCTCCCTGCGAATGGTTATAGAGAAGTTTCTGGGTAAACACCAGAGGCTTTTTTGTGCGTTCGTGGATCTGGAGAAAGCATATGATCGAGTGGACCGGGAAAGGTTGTGGCGCGTGTTGTCGGAGTATGGGGTGAGCAGCCGGTTGATCCGCGCAATATCTTCACTTTACGTGGGAAGCTCCGCTTGCGTGAGGGTAAATAACACTCTCTCGGAGTGGTTTGTCCTCACCAAAGGAGTGAAGCAAGGTTGTGTCATGTCTCCGTGGCTGTTCAACCTATTCTTCGACTACTGTATGCGACCTGTGAAAGAGATGGATGTTGGTGTCGAGCTGAATGGGTTTCGGGTGAATGCATTGATGTACGCAGATGATTTGGTGTTAATGGCTGAGAGTGAAAGGGACTTACAAGAGATTGTTACGTGTGTGTATGATAGTTGCAATTTGAATGGTTTGAAAATGAACGTTATGAAGACGAAAGTTCTTGTTTTTGAAAGAGAGAATGAAAAAACGATTTGCGAGATTAAAGTTGGTGACGAATGTTTGGAGCAAGTAAGTGAGTATGTATATTTGGGAAGTATGTTTACGAGGGATGGAAGATGCGATAGGGACATTGAAAGAAGGAAAGTGGCCGGTGCTAGAGTAAACGGTGCACTTCGACCCATTGTCAGCAATGACAATGTGTCGAACATGGCTAAAATGCTGGTGCACAATACCATTCTGGTACCGTCACTTACGTATGCAAGCGAGACATGGACGTGGTTGAAGAAGGACGAAAGTGGAATAAATGCAGTAGAGATGCGATCGTTGAGAAGAATGGTTGGTAAAACGCTGCGTGATAGAGTGAAGAATGAGGATATTAGAAGAATGAGCGGATGCAAGAAGACTGTTGTGGACAGAATGCGTGTAAATAAATTGAGATGGTTTGGTCACGTGGAACGAATGAAAGAGGAAAGAATGACAAAGAGGATATACTTATCTGAAAGAAAGGGTGTGAGGAAACGCGGGCGTCCGAGAACCACGTGGCTTGATCACGTGGATCAAATTCTCAAGGACGGCCGCGTGTTGAGTAAGAGGAACCGACGTGCGTGTATGAGGAACTGTATGAATGTGGAGGAAGCGAAGGAAGTGTGTAAAGATAGATCTGTTTGGCGTTCCGTTCTCTCTGCCTACCCCACTTGGGACACGGCGTGAGGGTATAGTATAGTATAGTATAGTATAGTACTTACAGTTGATTCCAATTATATGTCTATCCATTACTGTTAGTTAAAATATAATGTACACTTAATGAACGAAAGAGGGGTGTTAGGAGGCGCAAGCGTCTGAGAGCTACGTGCCTTAATCACGTGGATAAAATTCTCAAGGACAGCCGTGTGTTATGTATGAGATATCGACGTGCGTGTATTAGAAATTGAATAAATCTAGAAGAAGAGAATTAAGTATGTAAGCATAGATCGGCCTCATCCGCATGAGGTGAGCGGTTCAATTCCAGGTGCCAGAAAACTCTCTTCTCACGACACAAGCTTTAAGCTTACTGTGAAAGATGGTTAAGGTTGTATTTGAGTTTTATAACAAAACCCAGATATATATTTAAAAAAATATATATTTGGCGTTCCGTTATCTCTTTCTACCGCACGATATAAAGTATTGATAGATAATAATTAAAGTTACAGGATTTTTATAGACAGCAATAGAAAGACAGAGTTTTGGAACCGACCGTAAGGGACACAGAGAGCGTAAACCATTCATGCCTATATATTATAATATTCCTAATTTTGTCACAGATAAGTTTAGGTTCATAATACATTCTTAATGGTGAATCAAACACAAAGTTAGTAGTAAAATAGGGTCCTAGTTTGTTTCGTGAACTATGTATCATACAACACTAATGGCACTGGATATTACTGTCACTACAGATATTTTATTTTATGTTATTACAAGTATATCATATTGTATCTACTCGTTAGGTCCTTTTCACATTATCATAATTACTTTTTCTGATAAATGTGTCACTAGTCGCCAGAAAAAAGTAAAATATTTTTGGTTTAAAAACTATACTACTACTATACCATCACGGCATATCCCACAAGTGGGGTAGCCAGCAGACCAGCTGCATATAAAACATGCAAGCTGTTTGTTGGTTTAAAAAGTAATGATAAATTGGTCATAATGCTGTTCCAGCTGATCATGAATTTGTGTAATTTCAAAAACGTTTTAAAGAAGTTAAACTTGCCAACTCTCTTTGTTTCAAAAAGTTTGTTAATGGAAAAGAAATGTTTTTATATTAATTATTTTCTGTGCATTGATTTCAATCAATTCTACTCAAAACTATATCTATGCAAAGGGACAAGTTTATCGTAAAGGCGCCATTCTTCCACCTAACACAAATCAAAGTATATTGGAAATTACATGGAACTCATCTTCAAAATATCAATGTTGGAATGTGCTACGACATGCGAAGGATCTTTAAGCTGGTTAATGTACATATATCTTGGAATGTGAAAGTTTCCATTTTATTTAATGTAGGTACCAAATGTTAATGCCTGTATCTTATGTGTAGAAATTTTGAATGATTAGATAAGTATTCGACGAGGTAATGTTGTCCGATGTAAGTTTTAATGTGTGAAAAGGGCCGCCTAAATGTCCCTGCGTTTGAAAGTCAAACGTTCCGGAAACTAGGAACCGCAAACCACCACCAAATGTCTCTCACACATCAAAAAGTTTGGCTTAGATATTATTCAGAAACAGTTGCAACGCATACCGTATCGTACTATAGGGACAAATATTCTGGCAATAAACCTGAATTTATGAGAGAAGTATTTGGAAATCTTACTTAAATTTTACTCTACTGGATTTGGTTAAAACCTCCGGATTATTCTGTATTATTATTATTGTGTATTGTGAAAGGTTTATGTCTTATGTAAATAAATAAATAATCTCTCTTAATCTGGCTAATTTTTCATATCAACCACTTATCTTAATTTTATAATTACTTATAGATAATGTGTGTTCTGAACGCGTTTGAAAATGATCAGACAGTAAGATTATGGATATACACGAGTAGGTAGGTACTAATATTATTCGATCTAATCGTTAAACCAATTAAAGATATTTTTTGATAGATACTTTGTATTGACTTGAAATATTGTAAACAATGTGCAGTGAAGAATAAAATATATATAAATAAATAATAAACATGCAAGGTGTCTTCTTCGTGCCAACAAAAAATTAAGACAGGCAGGATGGGTGACAAACCTCATCGCTGAATTTACGATGTAAAAATAATAAATAAATATTTAAATATTTCTTCGAACACCTGCCTTTTACAAAAAACTAGAAAACCTAAGGAAAAAGGTGGGAAACCGATTCTTACTAGGGTGCTCCATACAAAACTGGAATATTCAGGATAATTAAAATATTGAACCACTGAATGTCTCAATTTTTGTTGGCAATTTGAGAGGAGCTTGCATGTTTATTACATGCAGCTGGTCAATTGGTTTTCCCATTTGTGGGATATGCCGTGATGGTATTACAGTAACTAGTTAGTTATAAAATTTTGAGAGCCTACGTTTGCCAATTCTTAAAAGTAATGTATTCTAAATTACAAAAAAACAAACCACTCATGACTTCGCGAAAACAACAGATAAATTTATTTTATGGTTCAATTCACGTTTCTAAAAAAACATCACCTAACCGGGAATCGAGCTAAACATCGCATGTAGGCGAACCGTAAATAATGCAGTCTTGAAAAAAAACAATGAACACTTGAAAAGAAATGATGAGTAATGATATTTTTATGTATACGTAGTACTTACACCTGCTAATTTTGGTCATACAGCATCGTGTTAACGACATAAAGACCAATGTTCAGAAAAGATAAAATAGATGTATACTGCTTAAACACATTCCCGAAAATAAAGACATTTTAAAATCTTAGCCTTCTTATTTTAAGTATGTAGTTTAGACAGAGTGGCAGCAATAATAAAGCTAAGCAGAGGCGGCTCGTGGGATGAACAATTGGGGTGGACTTATAAAAAATAAATTCATTTAGATTTTTTTACGCTTGTTGTCCATGAAAACAAATAGAGTACAACGTGTTGCCTAAAAAACTATTACATTTTTTTTTATTGGAATAAGACAAAAAGGATGACATTATGCACCTACTTCTTAAATTTATCAAGGGATTGCACCGTATTACCGCTCTTAAGAAGGAACCACTGCTCAGTATAAGCATTCCTCTAGTCTTAAATTATTATTCTTATTATCATTGCTATTCTCCACTTGGATCTGTCTTATACTGGGGTGGTTATGTAATAATAATGTAACTGCCAGAAATAATCCGACTGACAATAGGCACTTCTAGGGTTACCAGATGCAAAATTTGAGAAATATTTAAAAAAATCGAATATGGAATGCCATTAAGTAGGCGATATCCTTATGTTTAGAATACTTTCTATTAGTTCCATTCGAGATCTCGAATATGAGATCCTAAAAATCTGGTTTGTAAGAAATGTTTCTCGGTTAGTAGGCCTTATATCGTGGAACTGGTGAACGTTGTTCACGGATACCGAAAATGATCACTTAAGCCAACCTAAAGCCAATTCGTAAGCTTTAGGACACCTTTCTCACTTCTTTCGATTGGATTTTTCACAATGCTACATTGTGTATGTATGGTTCTCCAATCGAGATGACTGATGATATTCTTGTGATTTCAAAAAGGGAATGAAAATTTGCAACCTACCTAAATCACTTGAATCGGATATTTTGTCGTTACCAATTAACTGCAAAAATAACATACCGAATAAAAAACTAAGATAATTACATAAAGAAAGAGATATTTGATTGAAAAAAAGGGAATTTCTGGATTCTTCATTTTGTGATGTTAAACATTACTCATGGGAAATCCTGAAAGTAAAACCAATCTCCATTCAGTGTGATTATGTACCTGCCAATAAATTGATAAACCTGCGATATTACTAACAATGTTCTATAATCGTTGTCATAGAAACAAAATTCTGTAAAGGAAAATCAAAAAAAGGCCCCTAGTTACTATCAAAAGCGCTCACATCATGTAAATTCTCATGATAACACAAACCATGTAATTATCAAGACAGAGAAGAGTCAAACATAGAGTTTCGTTGTATGCTGTGACAAAAAGGCATTCATTTGACTAAATAATATAAGTGAGACAAATTATCAAATAAAATAAAATAAATATTTATTATTTTGTTTTGTGTTACTGTTGAGTATGACTAACGCACGACCGGTTTCGCGGACTCCGAGTTCGCATCATCAGGTGCTGATCTATACTATACTATACTATAGATCAGCACCTGATGATGCGAACTCGGAGTCCGCGAAACCGGTCGTGCGTTAGTCATACTCAACAGTAACACAAAACAAAATAATAAATATTTATTTTATTTTATTTGATAATTTAAAATGAAGTGTTACAAAGTAAATGCCGATACAATTAATGTAAGTGAGACAAGTTTAAAAAACCACAAACAGTTTACAATCCTGTATAAAAATTGTTTATGAAAAAAAAACACAGGGCCATTTCCCATAAATTTTCACACATTTGTATGCCAAGATAACAATATAGTCACCCCAGATATTATAAGGTAGGTAAGTACTGACTTCACAGTATAATAAATCACCCAACTCATCATCATCCATAATGCCACACAGTACAAAGAATCACATTTGACACCATATTATTATTATTATTAGTTGGTAGTAGTATTATTATACCCAGAAGGAATTTCTAACACTGTTCAATATAATATAATATTGTCAGTAGGTAGTTATGTATTTAAATAATAATACCCCAATGTACGTAATATTCAGGTGTCTACTTTGCCTTGACATTAAATTTGTCAAACTACAATTGGTTGAAATCGCCGCAATGATTTTTTTTTTAAATTTACGAGATCGCCGCAATGATAATTTTTGGAAATTTTGATATTTTGCTGTTGCACCATAATTTTTGTCTTCTAGTTACACAGTTAATCATTCTTTGTATCTCTGGTAGAATATCGAACTTTTAATCTTTAAATTGTGCGATACTCGATAGGGGTTCGATTTCTAACACGGAGAAATGACAAAAAAAGATCGAGTTTCACTTCCGCGAATAAACAAAACCACATTTGCAGCTTCAAGTTTAAGTATTGTTCAAGAATACTTCAGTATAAATATCTGATGAAAGCAATTCAATCGTAAAAAATGAAATTTTCAAAACATTTTTTGATTCTAGTTATAATTTTTGTATTTACCTATATAAAAAAATTAAAGCATCCCACACAATTGAATAAAAAAACGTTTTTAATGCAGAATATAAAAATAAATTATACAAAATATAACTACAAAACTGGTCAATATGTGCGCTGTAAAAATAGGTCACGCAGATAAAAGATTTTTTTTTATTTTTGTTGATAATCAACATTAAAGAAAAATAAAGAAAATATTTGTAATGCCAATCAGAAACCTCGATTGGAGAATGCAACATTGTGCAGAATCTAATCGGAAGAAGTGAGAAAAGTGTCCCAACGCTTTCGGATTGGCTCAAGGCTGGCTTAAGCGATCACTTTCGGTGTCCATGGACAACGTTCACCGATTCCACCATTCTCACTGTCACGATGTAAGGTCCACCAATCGAGAGACGCTTTATGCAAACCTTTTTGTAATGACATAAGAATAAATACATTATTTTTTTTTAAATGACATGAAATCTTTCTAAATAATATTTGGACACGTAACTTTACACGGGGTGAAGAGTGAAGTTTATTTTTTATATTCCATATGTGATAATTACGCGATATGATAGGTACATATAGTTTTTCTCTATGTATGAAAATATTAGTAAAATTATTTATAGGGCTGCGACCGGTTTCAATACGTTGGTATCGTTGAAGAGCGCATTAAAACTATTTTTTTTCTACTTTTAGTTTTTAATTTGATCTGAATAACCAAAAAGTTTCTACATATATGCTCATCAATGATACCTACTTATTTCCCAAAACCGGTCGCTCACTTTTTCAAATTTGTAAAGTAAATCATACATGGTGGAAAACTCTTCATATAATTCAAGTTGAAAAGTTATAAGTTAAATGAATAGATATATTTCTTGAATAATTTTACTTTAAAAAACTGGGAACCTAATTTCGAATAATAAAGTATAAACCAATAAAATTCATATTATATTTTTAATACAGGCTAAAGTGAAACGGCATTGGTTTTTCTCAAAATGAGCAAAGTTTTTGAGGTTTACCCATTTATACATATTTTTTTATATCACAAGGCAAAGCATCTCATTTCTATACTATCTTAAATATTTATCATGATATAAATTATTCATACGGGTACATCGATTCATTACATGATTGTGATTTATTTATTAACATTCCCTTATCTGATGTATGTTTTTCAGGATTAATATTAATTATAAAATGATTTATTAAGATTTATATGGATTTCATAAGAAAATTATAATAAACCACTATTTTTTTATGAGCAATCATAATTAAAATTATGACTCATTTATGTAGTTACCAACATTAGAGTGATGATAAATTTTAAGTCTAAATATTGTGTGTCAAGTGTTTACGAATTATAGCATAACAAGAAATTTAATATCCTGATTGTCTTAATTTTTATGGACATGTAAAAAACAACATGCATACATATATTATATTAAACGCAGTTACTCTGCTAGCTACCCCACTTGTGGGATATCCCATGATGATATAAATGGATACAGCTCTCGTGTAAGTGTTAATTTGACAATAGGGCCAATTCTGAATCTTAATGAACTAAGTAAACTAATAGTTGATTAATATTAGTTATTACATAGTATTCAGCATAAGCTATGAACTATAAACAACTATAAACTCGAGAACCACCAAGTGCAAACGGTAAAATCTATGGGAGAAACTAATATTAGTCAGTGATGCCGCAATACAAAATGTTTTTCACGTTCCGATTTACACTTCTGGCAACAATTTAATAGTTGTCGTGATTGAAAATTGTGAAATGTAAAATTTGCCGATATATTTTGGCGTTCGTATTTGCGTCGGTGGTGGTATAATTTTACAATTTATACATGCTAGGAGTTGCGAGGGCCATAAAAATATAATTTTTTACTTTTAATTGAAAAAACAACTTAACACTTCCAAAATATAGCAATGTTCTGCGGCAAAATGACAGCAACTAATAATATTCGCACATTAAAAGTCGCGAATAAAATTCTGCCAAATCCAACTTATTTTAGTCGTCAGTTGTCAACTAAAATTTCATTCTGAATACGAAATCCATAGAGCGACGAAATTTATAGTTGTACTAAGGTGTCAAAATGAACTAATTAACTAAATTAGTACGGAAAACTGTGAATACGAATTAGAACTAATTATCATGACTCGACTATCTCCTTACACTTAGTTGACTTAGTTAGTGCAACTAAACTATTTTTTAATTCAGAATTGGCCATACTGAACCAGTGGCATTAATTGTTCTATTATTATCGATGTTATTTTTACAATAAACCATTGAATTAGGTTGTGTATGTAAATTTAACACATAAAACTACCATGAAAGGCTTAGAAAAGACAACCTCACCTTATTTGATATTGCCCCGGACGAGACTTGAATCCGTAACACACCCTTTTCACGAGGTGTGCTTTGTCCGATTAAGCTGATGTTCTGGGATTCCTAGTATGGGTACCACATGCTGGATACTTCCAAGTATAGGTAGATAGAATTAAACATGGCACCTATCACTCGCGAATAGGATGGGTCGCGGGTTTAGGTCCCGTCCGGGGATGGAGCTCTATGATATCAGAAAACTTGTTATGGGTCACGCATTACGATCACAACTGTCAAATTTTCGTATTAACTTTGTTCTAAATCGAAATCATTTTTATAAATAATAACTGTTGACTTATAAATCTTTAATATAAAATTGATGTATCTAATTCAATGATTTCCATTACAATACCTGTCCACTGCAAGGGGCCCATTTAGTGTTTATTTTTTGAGCAATGTCGAGAAAAAACGCAAATAGTTCTGATTGACATTTTCATATTTTGATTTGTTAAAAAAATACCTTTATTGAATAAAAGCAATTTGCGTTAGATTAAATTGATTTAACGATATTCACGGCGGCAGTTATTACTGCTAAATAAACGCAATCAAATATCGCTGTTAAATGAAATTTTTGAAATGTTTCGTTGTTTGCTTTGTGCGTATTTTATTTGTTCTAATGTAATTGTATTTTCAAAATACATTTATAGGTAATTTTGCTTTTAAAACATTTGCGTATACAGTAGAATGATTAAAATTCCAAGCAATTGAAGAAAATGTTTGAAATAAAATATGACAATTTATATTGAATTTTAAGCCTACCTACTAAAATTTTAAATGAAATTCTAAAATTATGTAAGTGTTTGTTTTCATTTACGTGAAACCATTTGAATTAACTTTTCATTTTTATTTCAAGTTTTTAATACACACAGATCTCAGCAGATTAAAGTGGCAAAATTATCACATATCATAATTTCTTTCGCTGTTCATTTTGCAAAGAAAGTGTGTTATTAAAACCTAGATATGAAAATTTCAACAGAAAACTTTGCGATCTAAGCGAAGATAAAATTTGGAGACAAGATTAAATTACACCACAAGTCCAATGGTTTATACAATGTACAGTAGGAAACGAATAAATAAAAAGTTACACTTTGTTGGCAGAAAATCACTGGAGGGTTGCAATAGTAATAACTAGACAACTTTTTTAAGATGCGCCGTTTTGTGGAAAAACCACCGCAAGGGCCCATTTAAGTATCATAACACCTCCTGAACAATAGGGTTTTTAACCTCACCTTGAACACCTTCACACTCTCCAGAGTCCTAGGGAATTTTGTTCCACAGTAACGGACCAGCCACACAGAAGGCGCAAATGTTTGTTTTACAGTTGATTAAAAAACAAAATATTAAATAATAAATAACCCTAAAGGTATATCTCAACGATGCTGATCGTCTTGAAATAGAATTTTTATAACTATCTCTTGTATAAATTATTCAAATTGTTCGCATAAAGCGTTGAAATTACACTAAAAATGAATTATTTAACTTACTAAAGGTCATTTCCCTTACAAAGTTAACAAAATATTGTCAGAGAAACAATTCTGCTCATTTTTATAGTTACAATATCGAGCATTACTACTTCAAGTCTCCTAAAGCGTAGAGGCGCTTAGAACAAATACTGAAGTATTATGTTCTTTTGAAATGGGAACTACGGTGGTATTATTTTCTCCAAAACTTTGTTTAAAAGACATTCATCTTCTATCAAGTAATGTATCTTCTAAAAGGGTAACGCACTCCGAATACTACGTGACATGTTGTAGATATAATAATGGAAGATTTAAACTAAAGTTAAATTCATACATCATCAACACATACTTTAATTGAGAAAATATCTTATACATCCGTAGACTTAAAAAGGTATTCCACTTTATACCTAGTCTAACGTTTTTTTAGATTATGCTGAAGTTAAAGTGTTACTTTTTCTTAGAAATTTCAAATTTAAATTCCTAATTTATAAAATAATTAATGAAATTTGACAACCTCAGTAGCATATAATTTTATACATTTTTAATGATTTTAGAACTAATTTTCAAAAAACATTTTTCCTTTCTTCTTCTTAGTCGGTCTTTCAATGCTAATCGTAACCACCATGACCCCAAACAAGCATCATGCTCTACCACCGCGCCCTGTCCTCCGCCTGCCTTAACGTCTCACACACTCACTTTTCCTTAGGTTTATCAAATAAAATAAAAAGGGCATCTTTTTTCATAATTTGACATTTAAAAATGTTCTTAGGTTTAAGATTGAGATTTTAAATCAAAACAATTTCTTGTGTTTCATTTTAAACTTTATAATAAAAAGTTTTTATTTTATCAGTATTGTAAACCGTATCTTAGTCTACTAAGTAGGTCCTTTTGAATAACGACACGGTTATTTATTAAATAGAAAGATATATTCAATTATTCGTCCTCATTACAATTTCGAACACAAACATTCAAGTATGCAGCGTAGCAGTGCAAACCAAGGTCAAAACTATAATGAGCCCCGTTCAACATGGAAATCTAACCTTTATGGACAAATAATAGAGTATTGCTACTCAATCAATATTGCTTGCTTAACTTGTAAACAAGTCCAAGGTTCATTTCAAAAGGTGCAGAGTCCCAAGTACAAAGTACCTACGTTACACTGCAATCAGGAATAAAGAAATGAAGTGAATGAATTAATTAATGAAAATTAAACACTTATATTTAGTAGGCACTTCCACTTCATTAATCGCGAACTTGCTTTTAAGATCTTCCGCTCCCATCATCAGGCTAATGTAAAGTGAAGAAATTATATTCTAAGCTCTTGAAAGCCTACTCGCAATTAATAAAGTCACTGTGGAATATAATTGTTTAATTTTCATTAATTAATAATAAAACTTCCACCTAGTACCGTCGGTCTACAATATTGATTGAATGAAAGATGTTTGTTTCTGTCCTTGCTCATGATGAAGTGTTTAAAATATAGGAAAACGAGTGTTTGAAAATGAAACACTTTATATTTACCTTATTCCACCCCTCGTTATATCCTGGTTGAGAGCTCTTCCATCAAACATCCAGATCATCCTATTTCCCTCACTGCTGTCTCCATATCTGGAATAGGCTGGAGCTGTACCCACGCAGGTCAGTTCGATGGTAGTTCCCAGTCTGTAGAACCTTTCAGCCACACTGCTTCCAGATGAATCGACAATCTCCACAATGGGAACTGGAAAAAAGTATGAATATGAAAATAACATGAATCGAATATTCTGCTGTAAAGGGTTAAAACATTGCGAAGAAATCATTTTGGCGTCTTCGATTTAATAAAGTTAATTAATTGCCTATGTATCTACATTGTCATTTTGTCCAAAAGTCACATTTACCAAATAAGCAACAGGGAAATAAATAGGTACACTATATAAATCTTATTTTTTATTTATATTCATTTAATAACATTAAGAACATTTTCTATTCTGCTAGTTAAATACATCAGAAGAAATTTGACATCCTCAATTCAGCTTTGAGGTTTGCCACCCATTCTGAATATATATATTTTTGCTGGCACGGAGAGGACAGCTTGCATGTTTATTGCATGCGGTTGGTCTACTGGCTACCCCATTTGTGGGATATGTCGTGATGGAATAGAAGTAGTAATAATATACAATGTGGTCGGTAACTGATGGTAAAATATCAAACATTCAATCGAAGGACTCTGGTTTGATACTTCTCGCTGCTGACTCACTACACAATTACGATACAAGCATATTGCTTACTGTATATATGGGGTAAGAGAATATATGGGGTGTATTTGGGTTTATTTCAAATCCAGATTCATCTTATAAAAGTATTAAGTCGAGAACTTAAAAATATTTACAAATAAAATAGTAATCCAAAAAAATATTTTTTTAGGTTAGTTATTAAAATTTTTTTTTTTTTTTTATTTTTAATTTTTTTTTTTAATTTTTAATTAATTTAATTTAATTTATATTATTAAATATATGTAATTATATATAAAAATAAAAAAAAATAATAATAAATATAAAAAATAATAAAAAATAATAATAATAAATAAAATAATTAATAAATAAAAATAAATAAAAAACTGATATTTAATTAAATTTTATGAATTTAATAAAAAAATTAATTAAAAAATATTAAAAAAAAAAATATCAAAAAAACTTTGTTATTAAAAAAAAAATGATATTTTTTACAATTACTCTGGAATGATAAATTGGATTTATTTGATCAATTTATAAACATCTGATCTGCTGGCTACCCCACTTGTGGGATATGCCGTGATGGTATAGTAGTAATAGTAGTAGTAATTTATAAACATATTACAAAATTTAATGAAATGAAAAAAAAAATCTCAAATAAACATTATATATTTTCCTTAGAAATCAACGGAAACATGTTCGATAATTTGTAAGGTAAATTTAATTTAACAAGATTTACAATAGATCGCAGTGACTCATATTCTCTGGATGAAACTAGTTAAAATTAGACTATAAATATTCTGTTTTTTTACTAGTTTAAAAACATTTTTTTTTTCGTTGTAAATTATGATTTCCTTTGTGCCTTAATATTATAATATCGTCTTGTTTCATAATTCTTGTACGCCACAATGATAATTCATGTCGCTCATCCTGAATTGAATAGTTCCTTAATCTAGACGTAGGGAAACTATAAAATGTGATGAAGATTGGATAGTTTCAACTATCTACGATCATATAAAGTAATAACTATCGACACATAAATATTTAAGTTTGTGCAGCAACAAGGCAAGAAAAGTAGGTAAAATTATATACTCTATTCGATGTATCTTTTTTGGGCAGGTTTAATAATTTTATAACCTTACACATTATAATATTGAAGACTCCCTCCCATACCCGGATATCTCAGAAGTCGGTGGACTTCTATTTATCCGCTCTTCTAAGCAAAACTTTTGACCTCACGGGCGGGCCCTATTGGGCAACCTGAAGGGCTGGCCGGCCAATACCGCCTCGTGGGAATCTTTTATGCTACATTTACGTCTTCGATGCCTCTCTCAGGAGGATAAAATGCAATCATAACCGAATCAAACACAATGAATAACAAGAAATAAACAAAGCTCAACAACAAAAACCCAAAAAAAAAACAACAAGCAAGCACAACAATTATCAATGATTACAACAATACAGTATCTAATTTGGACCAGAGGCCGAAATAAGGTGTCCAGAGATTTGTTATTGGGCCTTCAGAAGGTGAGACTCGAGAGTCGCCGTTACACATTATAATGTAAGAATTCAGGGATGTAGTGAAAATCTCAACACTACATATCTACACATTTATTAATTTAAATTAATTTGATTTTTTACTTCGCTGATGATGTGCAAAAATAATATCGATTGTGCTCGGGACAAACGCATCAAACCACAATATTGGCAAAAGTCGTTTTACGTTTTCAAGTCAATCATTTGTGTCTTGTACACATTCTGGTAAAAGTGTTCAATCCCCAAACGTCTAGTTTTTATAGAAAAGCAAAATATACTATTTAAGCTAGGACTTAATTGCAAATATCCAATAGGATAAAGGACTCAAACAGCATGAGCTTCATTATGAACACCAAAAAATTTCATCCAGATATAATTTTACGACGAGGTAAAAGGCATCAAACCCCAGACATAGGACATACATTCTCTTTTTACATGTTGGTAAAGTTTGTCAGGACAAAGGATTTAATCAACATTTTATTTTTTGCTTGTAACTTGATAATTCCTGAATATTTTCTCTTAAATTTTTACGGCTTAATGAAAAAAACTACATTACAATTAGATAGTAAAATAATAGTTACAATAATTTAACATTTTCTTTATCCTACAGTTTTTTGCTTCTATAAAATTTTACCAGTGTGGTTTGATGCCTTTGTCCTGAGCACAGTCGATATGTTATTTATTTATTTATTTTATTCTTCTTGCACATCATCATACACATAACAAAATCGTTACACGTAATATGTTACACGCTGACAGAGAAATAAAAATTTACATAGCTCCCTGTCATCATATTCGAATGCTCATATAAACATTTATTACTTTTTTTGTAATTTGTCTAAAGTTATTGTTGTTATGAATCGATTCCCATTTGTGTTTTGTTTTTCGCCAGTTTTTGTTCTTGTCTTGCTCCAACTGAATGAATGTGAATGAGAAATTTGATATGTATAATTTTTGCGTGTATTTTTTAACATGTAAAAGGCTCACGCCTGGATATGTAAATAAATAAAAAAATAAATTACTCTGCAGATTTTATCAGAACACAATTTTTATTTTAGTCAGTTGAATTTTAATAAAGATAGTAAGATAGATAAAAAGCATCCTATTATCTTGATGTTACAATATTCAAAAATTGTGTTGCATAAAAAAAACATTACAATGGCATATTGAAATGAAAATAACTATGCAATAGTAAATCACCAACATTATTTAAAATGAGATCATGATGAAACTTTCAAAAATATTTGCATCGTAGTGTAGCCAGTTTCTTAATAATTCCTCACATTTTGTATGTTTATTCTATACGTATTTGTCAGTTCTGAACAAAGCAGGGTTAATAACACTAGTATCTATAATATTTCCGACGACAACTTTCTGATAGATAAAACAAAACGAACAAGTTGTTAGACAGAACTTCCATTGAAGCGACAAACAATAAAGTTTTCTCTGAAATATGTATGAAGTATAGATACGAACTCAACATTACACCACAAGAATTCAATAAGTGAAGATTTTAAAATTGTAATTCCATATTATCGTATCGAACTAGGTATATTCACAAATGAATTATAATGTTATTGAATTATAGTAGAGAAAGACCTCCTCCGCGATAGTCTTACGATATTAGAAGAAACGTTGGTAAAACAAAACGTTGGTAAACAAAAAGCCGAAGAAAAGTGGTGGGCAGAAATAGCTGTACAATTAAGATGCCGGTGAAGATATCGGGAAAAAGTCCCGGAGAAAACAGACAAATGCCAGGAGAAAAGTAGAAACCATGACAGGAATAGCTGTATAATTGAGTAGTTTGCCAGCTGGTTAATATGTGGAAAATGCTGCGACAGTATGAATGAATAAATTATTATTTTGCAAGAGAAAACTGTAGATAGAGCCGCAACCTAATGAACTGGAGACAACTAACGAAGGGGGGAAAGAGCATGGGGGGACAACCGAGAAGATGGAGTGACATATGATATGAATAAAATAAGAAAATTTAGGTGAAATGCGTTGGTAAAGGACAGATTATAAGTGGCGTGCTCATGAAAAGACCTATTTCCAGTAGAAATGAGATGAAAAACAAAGTTAAAATCATTAATTATTAATAATTCTACCAATAGTCAAAAGAAATGAACAGGCACTTCGTATTTTCATAATATTCCTACGATTTAGCTCGTTCTTATTGAACATGTTCTTTACAAAAAACAAGACTGTATAGAATAAAAATAATAGGTACTTTTATACTTTTCTTTGGTAAGCATATTGAATCTACTACTTTAGTATCGAAACGTGTTTATGAGTTTTTTCAGCTAAGTAAATAATATATAGGAAGTACGACAAATACAATACTGAAATCTACGATAAAAAAATAAGTAAAATATACTGAAGAACAACAAGAACTAAAAGACATTTAGAAAATAGAAAGATTTCAATCCGGAGAACAGTTTCAAATAAAGATAAACAGGAAATGGGTATAAAACTTCTAAGACCTGAGAATCTGGAGGTTGATTGAGTAAAATACTGGAAGCAAGTAGATTATATGTACTTTTAACTGGAAAGTTAATAGAATACAAGCCAAGGATCTTCTTTACTCATGGGAACCGATCAATTGCAATTGACATAAGTATGTTGCTGATAGTTTAAAGTTAAAGAAATCTAATTGATAGCTTACTTCGCAGGGATTCAACGTAGAACTGTTATCTATTGCTTTCTTAAAAATAATTTTATATTTGTTTTTCTCGTTTATTCTTTCGACTTTCCTCTTAGTATACGTCAAACAAGGTACATTTGATGGAAAAAATTTAAGTAAATCAAGAATTGACCATATAAATTATCTACTTTCGTTTATTTCATATATATAATAATAAAAGTAACTAGACAACTCTATTGAGATGCGCCTTTTTGTGGAAAAACCACCGCAAGAGCTCATTCGAGAATCATAACACCTCCTAAACAATAAGGTCTTTAACTTTGCCTCGAACACCTCCAGACTCTTCAGAGTTCGCAAATCATAAGGAATTTTGTTCCACAGAATATAATTACACTCGTTCTTTAAAATGAGATTTATCGTCTTTAGAGAGACATCGAAAGTGTTAATTTCAGTAGGTGTGAATGTAGTATAAAAGATCCCACAAAGCGAATATAATCAGCCAGCTCTCAAAGCTACCCACTTTCACTCACCTGTGAAGACAAAAAGTATTGCTTAGAAGAGTATATTTGTAGGAATGACTTGACTTCTGAGATGTCTGGGTATGGAAGTCTTTAGTTTGAAAAATATATTTGTCGAAAAAAATCAAGTTTTATTAAATTTAAATATTTTAAAGAAAAATTTACAAGTCAATTGATTTGCCGAGATCGAGATGAGTTTTGAGAAATTTAATCTTTATTTTACTTTGTAAAAATCCGCATAAAATATTTTTCAGAATTGACATTATGTTTCACAAAAAATATACCTACTATAGGTATTTTATCAATATCGTATTGCCTTTCTATATATTGTTTTAAATATCACAAAAGCATTTTTGTTAGATTAAAAACTACGTCAATGTCCTATTACGTAAATTTTACGGAAGCTTTATAGACGAGAAATTGGTGCCCAATTTTTTTTTCTAAACACTAACCAGTCACAACTGTTGCATCTAAATTTTCACAGAGACTGTGTATTTACTCAATACCTCAGTGCCAAACATTGAAAACTATTTTTTTTTAATAAAAATATATCTGACAAATACAACCTTATACACTTTTCACAGTAAGCTACTAAAAGCTTGTGCCGTGAAAGGGGAGTCTGCCGGCACCTGGTATCGAACCACGGAGCCCTTGTTCACGAGGCCGAGAGTCTACCTCCAGGCTACCGACAAACTCGTATATATTGCCAATATATTTACACAATAATCAATATCTGTTTCTTTCGTAAATATTCAAAGTTTGATGGTATGATAAAATGTGTCATTTCAGCGATTTTGTCAATCACATTGCTCGTTCCTCAATGACTTTATTATACATTATTTAACATCCTTTCTTTAATATATACACATTATTATTATGCTTGTGAAGAAAGTGTGACAATACATAAATCACCCAAAACGAGGAGTAGATACCTTGTGTTTAATACTTGGAAACTTTCGAAGCTACTCACAACTATGTACCTACAGTGTACTTACTTATTCGCTCTCTTTCAAAGACTTTGTATAATCGTCATCAACAATACAGCGACAGTATGTTTATATGTATGTAAGTGATAAAATGGGTAGCTATAGTATGACCGGATATTGAATACCGGGTGTCCGGTAGAATCCTTAACCAAATATCTAACAACTGTCTTATATGTTTATAGTACAAATTGAATTGTGCTATGAGAGTTTTTTATGATAAGTAAATGTACCTATATGATCAGTAAATGTACATTTGGTGAACGCACCAATAAAATGACAGTTTTAAATTATTAAATTGTTACATACTACGCATACATCACATTAGCCAAAAGTTGTTATGGTTCCAGCAGAAACAAAAAACTTTTCAGTAGTAACAATAATACTTTTGATAGCTTGAAGATGTAAATCTTATTTGCTTTATTTATTTGCCTCAATTTTTGTTGATACAAAGAAGACGACCTGGTCCGCTGGCTACCCCATATGTCATGATGATGTTGTACTAAACCTTCCTCAATCAATTAATTATTCATAACGTGAAATTTTCATTTCACAAAATATTGAAAAACTCCAATTCGAAATATTTTTATATCCTTAGCTATTTTGTTTCCTGCCGGGTAATGGGTCATTCAAATCATGAAGATAGAGACTTACTGATGGGTGATGGCTGTAGTCCTCAAGAGCTAATTTTGGCAAATAGCAAAGATATATGTTTTTCGTTAAAACACAAACAGGATATGGAAAGATTTAGACCAGGCACGAAAAATTAAGTAAGTTTGGATATAATTTGAATAGTTGCCGGATATCAAATTTGTCTCTAGTTCTTTGTGAAAAAGCAATTCACAAGAAAAATTAATTTTACACACACACACCCACGGTACGTTTCATACAACAGCTGCGTCAAATTGATTTCAGATGATTTTTCAAATAAATTTTTACACATGATACATACACATACGTAAATATATTGTTTAAGAAAATCATACTACCTAAAAGCTTTTTATAATAAGCCCGCTTTTTGTCCCACCTAGTTGATATTTATCTATAATATTACTGCATCTCTATAACATCAAATTTTTAAAGATATATTTTACTTTTGCGTTTGCTTGCATAAAAGAAAAATATGAATAATCTACTTTTAATACTATACCTATACTACTATTTATGGATGACATAGGAATTGACATTCCTGCAACATCCATGGGTGAGGGAGGGTGCAACCCTTAATGTGTACTACTATACCATCATGGTGGTCATCCCACAATTAATTGTTAATACAATATTACTACTAAACTTGTTCGATAATAGAAAAAAATAATTAAGTGATTCATATCTTGAAATTTGTTGTACTTTTTATGAATACTCCAATAAACGGCGCCGAAGAAATCCGTCATAATTATCAATGTATCGTGATGGACATAAAATTAATTTGATATTTATCTGAATTTTATGTGTTTTAATAAACATGTGGTGAGTCTAGATGCTTCCCTACTTCTGGGAAAACCCTTGATGGATTAACAGACAGATTAAAGAAGGATAGATAGATAGATAGAGAGAAAGCTAGATAGAAAGATAATGCCGTTCCTGGAATTTCCTCTGGGGGGAGGACTAAAGCTAAGATCTTTTTACTACGACTGTTAGCTGTACGGACATTTTAGTCGTCTCAGTTTTCAAGAATCTGAAATATTTCAAATTTTGTTAGAGTTCAGTTCAGTTCATCGCCCTCAGCGCTCCTCTCTGAAGCACAGGGCAGAAACCAGCCTCCTCCATTCAGATTGTCTCTACGCCAATTGCGTCACCTCTTTTCACGACATTCCCTGCGCTCCGATGTCGTTGTTATAGTAACGGTGTATATTGAAAGAGGTCCGCCCAGGCCGACGAAACTCTTGGGCACGGAAGAACAGTGCTCTTTTTGGCCAACTATCATTAGGCATTCTCGGAACATGTCCCAGCTAGGACCATCGTCTCTCCTGTATTACGGAGACTACAGAGGCCTGAATCAATAACACATTTTCACGTTACGTTTTCGTTCCGTTAGCGTTCAAATGCAGACGATGTTGCGCCAAAGTGTTAATTTTCGTAACTTTTGTGTATCTTAGCAACGAAATTGACACTTCCTTGCAACTTCGTCTATTCTCGAACGTTAACGGAACGAAAACGTGACGTGAAAATGTGTTATTGACTCAGGCCTCAGATCTCTGCCGGGTGCGTCGCCGCACTGCATCATTGGTGACATGTTCATACCATTTGACAATTATGTTACAATTTCATAAATAATCTGACTTATAGGGGACAGTTTCCCACAAATATCAATTTCTCATACCTTAATACAAATTTTGTCTGTTCCAGTATCCCCTTCCCTGGCAATACTCATGCATATTGCAGATAGATCTTATACAAGAGTAACTTTCTTATCTTTGTGATAAAGTATTTGCGGTGCATATTAGAGCGTGTTAGGTAGACACCAATTTCTTATATAAATGATTTGAGTGAAATAATATTTTTTAGAATTACCAGGTTTACCATTATAATATTAAATTATTCTTTTATCCGTTCGTAGCAAAACGTAATGTAAATATATGTTTCCAATTTTTCTATTAGGTACGCGGATTCTTACACCCAAGACAAAATGTCTAAAGCTTGAAGTTCAAAACAACTAAGTACCCTCTAAATATATTTTGTACTTAATTTTTTTATGAAATAGGTACTGAAATATTAATGTTTTGTATATTGTTATGTATATTCGCATAAAGGCATAGTTAATGAGTTGTAAGAAAAATATAAATTTGCATAAATTTTAAATTTGCAAAAAAAAATCTTTTAGATTTGGCGTGACTCATAATTATAGTTGTATGTATTTTCATTTTTGTATTATATTATTAAATAAAAACAAAAATTCTCTTATACTGCTTTAGAAAACAATTTCATTAAACTATTCAGGTATCATAAATGAACTAACAAGCAGATTTACTACGTGTAATGTACATCCAAGTTGTCCTCTCCATACTTCATTAATGTTAGGACATTCGGGGTTGGTGGTTTGTATGCCACAATGCTAAACTGATTTCTTCTTATCTTTTTAGCGACTTTTTATACTCTCAAGCTTTGACTCTCAAGCGCAATATTTGTCAAATATTGCGCTTGAGAATGACCTGTTGAAACGTTGGTCGCGCGTATAATAATTTTTAGTGGTATTAGTAAAGTTTTTTGACTCCAAACATTTGTAATTATGTTTAGAAACAACCTCAACGTTACCGCCAAATCAATAAATAATATATTTGAATCATATAAAAATGAGACCTTTTCTTAACCAGGAACTCAAAGGAGCACATATGTGTGGTACTATGAAAGTGGTTTCATATCTTTATTTAAAAGATAATTATTCTCGAGAGATACGTCTTTCGTCTTTTTAGGTCATTGTCAATGTCCTAACATTTCTCTCTCGAGAAAAAATCGCATTGTGGAATAAAACATAAATTTGTTTTATTAATTTAATTTTGTTATGGAATTCTACTACCTAAACGCCGACACAGTGAATGAATTAATTATTCTATTCCTATAACAAGTCAATACACGAAATTTAAATATATCTTTCAGTATGAGGTTTGCACATTGAATCTCAAGCAAGACACCGATATGTCAAATAAGTTTTCCTATATTTTATTATCTTCCACCTGTCGATACTTTTCTACATAGAGTCGGATCTCCAGTGTGACAGCGAAAGATTTGAAATTGGAATGAATAATACGTAATATGTTCCAACTCTGGGAGTACAAACAACAAGTCAAAAGTTGACTCAGCTGTTCAAAACTACATGCAGGTATTCAAGTAAAGGAAGGTTTTCACTTCTCATCTATGTTTAACTTTCTCAAAGCTTCCAATTGAATCTTAAAATTAAAAGACAAGTTAACACCAAATAATTCTAATTGATTCTCTTGTTACAGACTTAATATCATATTGAATGTCTTATAAATAATTTATTTTTATACAAATAGTAGCACTAAGATTAAATTTATTTCAAAATTTTGAAAAGCGAACATTTTTCGATCATACCAAGAAAAAACAACATTGGAAAATGTTTCATTATTCATTAATTTTTCATCACTCATCACATTGTCCCTTTTTTGTATTGTCATGTCAAAAATTGTAAATATTAGAAGTTTGAATACACACATATATTACTAAAAGAGTTTCTTTTTTACTCAAAATTCGTTCAACCTTTTAAACAAGATATTATAAAAATTTATCAAAAAAATATAGAAATAACATACTTATATAAGTTGTAAAATGTATTTAAGTCATTCATCAAATAAAAAGTTTGTCATCCTGTTACTACCTAAACACAAGTGGGGTAGCCAGATGCATGTTATAAACTTGTAAGCTGTCCTCTCCGTGCCAGCAAAAAAATAAGAAATTACATAATAGATCAGATGTTTTCATTATTATTTTTAACTAAATAAAAAATGTAATTTATTATCGAACCGCACTATTTGTCTAAACACTATCCACATTCAGACTCAAAACAAGAGATCAATATTGTTCGAAATGTCTTGTCGCGAGTGATAAATAATGCCTCACAGTAAAGTTAAATTAAGAGGAAACCAAAACAAGATCTACCTAAACAAATAAGTAATAAATCTTGAAGCTCTATATGTCAACTTAAAGCTACCTTTAGGAACATAACAACTATTTTCGTTTTCATTATCTACTCTATGGGGAGTAAGGAGAAGGAATACTTTGTCAAAATATATATCTTCTTCTCTTTATAAAAAGTAAATAAATATATTATGATCATAATTTATTTACTGTAGTTTGCAAAAAGTAGGTTAACAAATTGTTTCGTAAACTTTCAGTATCCTGTAATAATAAGCAGGTGTCACTTAAACATTTAACACCTCCAATTCAGTGACAAGATTTGGCATGCTACCTTTTTTATTGGCACTTAGAAGGCTATATATTTATCTACACGCGGCCAGTCTACTGGCTACCTTTCTTATGGGAGATGCCGTGATGGCTGAAACTTGTGTTTAAGCAACAAATATTTATCATGGCAACACTGCCACATTTTTATCTGTGATGTCTATTGTCAAAATTATGTGATTTCCTCTTCCTGTTAAACCTTCAATAAAGTTGGCTGTGTGTTGAAAACGCTCCCGTTTTTTAATTTAAACTAGCCCGACTTTCTCCCATCCCCACACTTGGAACAAACATTGGCCCTTCAGCCGTATTTTTTTAATGAACCAGTGTGAGGATGGGATTGGTCTCGCTAAAAATGGAGCAAATTTAAGTGTTCGAAATTGATGTCAACCTACAATGTACAATGGCGTGTTCGAACAAGATGGACAATACACAGTGAATCCACTTAAATAAAGTGCATCCGAATATGGATGAACGAGTAAGTGTTTCTAATAATAACAAAACTAATATGTAGTAACGTCTACATTATTATTTTTAAATAATAAAGGGTTTCACCCATGAAAATAATTAGGTTAACATTACCTACTTAATAAAGTGTTCTTAACAAGAACTCATGTAGTGATGTCTACATTAGAAAATAAAAATTAAAATAAATATTAAATGTAGTGATGTCTACATTAGAAAATAAAAATTAAAATAAATATTAAATGTGGTGATGTCTACATTTGAAAATAAATAAGGGTTTTACCCATAAAAAATATTAAAAAACTAGGTTAATATTACCTACTAAAAGTGTTCTAAAAAAAGAGGACTATGTAACAATAAATAATAATATATAAATATAATAAACAATTAAATATAACAATTAAAGTAATTTAATATTAAAAATAAATATAATTAAAAATAAATATAAATATAAAAAGGCGAAAATATGCCGACAGAAGAGAAGGAAAAAGGGCTGATTGCCCAAAGGGGATTTGTCAAATCTAGCCTTACTAAATTGAAGAATTCTATTCACGCTGAATTCTTGCAAGGAGCCAGTGAACAGGATTTGGCTCTGAGAATTGAAAGAGCGCAACATCTACATGAAAAATATGAGGTCTTAAACATGGAGCTTATGGATGAAGAGGATGAATCCAACGTATTAGACACCTACTTTGAAATCATGAGGGTTCTGAGGACCAGGATGGCGCAGCTCCAGGCGATTGATCGACAAGCCAACGAGTCCAGGGTGTCTGAGTCCGCCGTCCATGATACATCGCAGTCTACGGAGGCAGGGCCCAGCAGTCGCCTGAAGCTGCCTCAAGTCAACATACCGGTCTTTACAGGGAAGTACAGTGACTTCAATACTTTTCAAGAATTTTTCTTTTCTGTCATAGATAAAGATAGTAGGTTGGAAGACATTCAAAAGTTTTTATATCTTAGATCACATTTACAGGGTGAGGCCTTTGATTTGATAAAGCACTTACCAATAGTAGCGGGCAGCTATAGGGGGGCCTTACAGCTGTTAGATGATAGGTATAATAATAAATTTAAAATAATTAATGAACATGTAAAAGCTCTTATTGACCTACCGGTCATCAAAAGAACAAATGTTGGTGATATTAGAAAAATGCTTAGTCAAATTAAGCAACATTTAGAAGCATTAAAAAATCTGGGTCAGCCAGTAGAATATTGGGACACATTATTGCTGTCTCACATTTTAAATAAACTTGATGTAAATTCAGTAAAGGCCTTTCATCTTGAAAGAGATTCTAGCCAAATGCCTACCATCAAAGAATTTTACTGTATCATGGAAACAAGACTAAATGCCTTTGAGAACTCTGACGAACATGTCCAGGGACAAAGTAACTTTCATACAAATAATTTCTCAAAGAATAAAGCTGCTTTTGCAGCAAGGGTTATTAAAAAATGTTATTTTTGTCAAAAGGGTAATCATAGACTAGTTGAATGCCCACTATTTATTCTAGCTACACCAGTTGAAAGAAGGGAGTTTATTGGAAAACAAGGCAGATGTATTATGTGTCTGAACTGGCATCAGGGAAAAAAATGTAAGCGACAGCTTACATGTCAAACTTGCAATGAAAGGCACAATGTATTATTGCATGTACCTCGTTCAACAGACAGTGGTGAACAGGGTGAGTTTATTACATTAATTTCTGGAAACAAAGTTTCCTATAATCAAATCTTTCTTCCAACAATAAAGGTAAAAATACTTGGAAAAGATAATCAAGAAATTATTGCCAGGGCAATATTGGATAGTGGGAGCGAAGCTACTTTTATCTCTCAAGATTTAGTTAATTCACTAGAAAGGAAAGTTTTAAAAAACAACAAGAGTGTGAATGGCATATCCAACACTCAAGCGAGAGTAAAAGGTTCTGTGCATCTGAATTTGTTTTCTTTAGTACATCCTTATCGTGTCAGTACAGAATGCTTGGTCGTTGATGAGATAATAGCCAATAAATTGCCAAGCACCCTCGTTGAATTAGATCATCTTGAATTGCCCAAAGCCATCAAGTTGGCAGATGATACATTTAATGTACCTGGAAAAATAGATCTGTTGCTCAGTTCAAATATTTTCTTTCAGTCGCTGGGGTCCCTCAATAGCTGCCTAGATGTTGCTGCGGGTGCCATGAGAATCATCCCGACGCAGTTCGGAGACGTCGTCACTGGAAGCATCCGAGGATCTGCTCGTCAAGGAACTGTCAACCTCTTCTGCCAGGAGTGTGAGACTGACATCAGTAAACACATGTCAAGGTTTTGGCAGGAGGAATCTGTTCCGGAGATTTTCATGGAAAACATCAGGGAAAATGAAAGGGCTGAAGAGGTATATAAAAGTAGTGTAACCTTACAAGATAATAAATTTAAAGTTGCTATACCTTTCAAGGTACCTCATCAGGAAATAAATAAATTTCTTGGAGGATCCTTTTCCTTAGCTTTGAAAAGATTTAATAATTTAGAAAAAAGATTTAAATCTAATAGAAAATTGTTTGACTCATACAAAGATTTTATTGATGAGTATGTAAATTTAAAACATGCTGAATATTTTGATATCAGTAATTATGATCTTACCAGAGATGCTGTATATTTTTTGCCACATCATCCTATCATAAAAGAAAATGCAATATCAACAAAGCTCAGAGTAGTTTTTGACGCTTCCATGAAAACTTCCAACAAGGTCTCGCTGAATGATTTAATGTTGAATGGACCTGTCGTGCAGAGAGAACTATTTGATATATTATTATTATTTAGATTAAATAAATTTGTATTTACTTGTGATATCAAACAAATGTATAGAAACATTTTAATTGAAGAAGAGCAAAGATCTCTTCAAAATATTTTATGGAGGGACACTCCAGATGAGTCTATTAAATGTATTCAACTACATACTGTTACGTATGGATTAAAAAGCTCTTCATTTCTGGCTACTAGATGTTTAAAAGAACTTGCTATAAGGTATCAAGAAGAATATCCATTGGCTTCATATATATTAATGAATTGCACATATGTAGATGATGTGCTGTTAAGTAATAATTCTTTAGATGTAATCATTGATATGAAATTGCAATTGATTGAATTATTAAAATTAGGAGGATTTTCACTGCACAAGTGGTCGTCTAATCATTCAGCGATACTTGCAGATATTCCACAGAGCTTACAGTGCTTTGACGAGCGGAACTGGCAGGAGGGTGACTTTGTAGTCAAAACCTTGGGTCTAGCATTCGATGTTAATGCAGATGTTTTTAGGTTTTCATCACCTTCGGCTGAGAGATTTGTTTGGACAAAAAGAACAATTTTAAGTTTTATTAGTAAATTTTATGATCCATTAGGCCTGATGGGACCTATATTTGTTCAAGCAAAAGCATTAATTCAATCTTTGTGGAAAGAAAAACAAGAATGGGATGACATACCTCCTTCAAATATATTAAAGCAGTGGTTAACATTTTTTAATAGTTTAATAAATATGAAACCCATAGAAGTTAATAGAAGCATTTGTTCAGACAATGTATTAGAACATCAATTAATAGGATTTTCCGATGCTTCATCAAATACTGCCTATGGATGTTCAGTATACCTGAGATCCATATTCACAGATGGGCGAGTAGAAATAAATTTGCTTTGTTCAAAATCAAGAATCAACCCAATTAAAAATAAGCTCAGTGTACCACGATTAGAATTAAACGCAGCAGTTTTATTAGCAAAATTAATGAATAGAGTATATAATGTTTTGAATGAACAATTAAAAATAAGACATGTGTATTTGTTTGTAGATTCTAAAGTAGTCTTATCTTGGATAAAAACAAAATGTATTAAATTAGAAGCATACGTTGCCAATCGTGTAAGCCTCATATGTGAATTATCACTTTCATTTAAATGGTTATATGTTAACACTACAGAAAATCCAGCCGACTCTCTCAGCCGAGGCGTGAGCCCTCAGGACTTAAAAGGCCACCCACTTTGGTGGAATGGACCTAAGTTTTTAAAATGCTCGGATTACAATTTTGTAGATTGTAATTTAGATGCAAGTGATGTCAAACTGCTTGAATCGGATGCTTCCACTGATACGTTGTGCATGGCATCTGTCGCTAATAATTTTGATTGTCATGTATTTAATAATTGTGTAATTGATAATTATGTATTTGATAGGTTGACATCCATTTCATGTTTGGAAAAAATGATCCATGTATTGTGTTATGTTTTAAGATTTTGCAATAACCTTAAATGTAAATTGAACAATGAAAAAATAACTGGTAGATTGTCATATGAGGAGCTAGATAATGCTTTGAATATTATAATTTTACACGAACAAAACATTTATTTTAAAGATGATATTAATAACTTGAAAAAGAATCGTTATTTTTCAGGTAAATTAAAAGGGTTAAATCCATTTTTAGATTCAAAGGGCTTGTTAAGAGTTGGGGGTAGGTTACAAAATGCAAATATTGATTATTCTTATAAACATCAAATTATTTTACCTCCAGATTCAAAAATTACTCATTTGATAATTGAACAGGAACATAGAAAATTATTACATGCTGGTCAAAAATTAGTTTTATTTAATATCAGACAGAAATATTGGATTATAAATGGACTAAGGGTCATCAAAAGAATATTGTACAAATGTATAACATGTTTTAAATTAAAGGCAAATACTGCTGAGCAACTGATGGGATCTTTGCCTGCCAATAGAGTAAATATAAGTCGACCTTTTCAAAAGATCGGTATAGATTTCGCTGGACCAATTTTAATCAAACAATCTCGTTTAAGAGGTACAACCACATCAAAGGGTTACATAGCTGTTTTTGTTTGCTTTGCTACAAAGGCTATACACTTGGAATTGGTATCAGATTTGACAACCTCAACATTTTTGGCAAGTTTTAAAAGATTTATTGGCAGGCGAGGTACCCCTACAGAAGTTTATTGTGATAATGCCAGCACATTTAAAGGTGCTAATAATCAATTAAATGAATTGTATAAAATGCAGGCCTCTGACACCCACCGGAGACAGGTATTAACACACTCAGAAAGATCTGGAATTAAATTTAACTTCATACCTAGCTATTCCCCGGTCTTTGGTGGGCTATGGGAGGCAAGCGTCAAAGCCACTAAATATCACCTGAAAAGAGTGCTGGGAAGCAAAGTTCTTAATTACGAACAATTTTATACTGTTTTAGTTGAAATAGAACAAATTTTAAATTCACGCCCTCTTGTGCAAATGTCCACAGACATTGAGGACTTTTCTTATTTGACACCAGGTCACTTTTTAGCTGGAGAATCTCTAACAGGGATTCCTGAACAAAATTTAACTAAGATACCTGAAAACAGGCTGCAATTTTGGCAACATTGTACAGCCATGAAGGAACGTTTCTGGAAAGATTGGTCTAAACAATACTTGAACCAACTCCAGAGTCGTCCTAAGTGGAAAGATAAGCTTCCAAACATTCAAAAAGGATCTCTTGTAATTCTAAGGGAAAATGATGGTCCCTCTTTGACATGGCCAATGGCCCGTGTGACGGAGATATATCCAGGAAGGGATGGATGTGTTAGGGCTATAGAAGTTATGAAAAGTGATGGAAAATGCCATCGCACTTCCATTGGAAGGGTCTGTGTCTTGCCATTGGAATAATAATTCCCATGGCGGGACGCAGACCTGCCTTGCTCGTCCCGAGCGAGTGACTGCCTTGAGGTCACTCGCTCGCGACAAAATGGGAGCTCCTCAGCACACAGCCAATATCTTGTATAATTTTAAATTGTAACGCGCAGAGCAAGGTCAAACAGCCCCCCCTTCCCCGATATATCTCTGTACACAATTAAGGTTAAATGATGTAAGAGTGATGACTGACATCATTTATATAATTTTGTTGAAATATAATGTAAGAAATTTAATATTGAAATATACTCCATTTAGATGATGTTGAAGTGATGATCAACATCATTAATATTCTTGGTAAAATTATGTAAAAAATAATACTTTGATAATTAACATAGAGTCATGATAATTTAAATATGTGTACTAGGTAGGTAATGTAACACTAAGTATAAAATTGATTTCAAAGTAACATTAAATATACCTAATTTAATAGGCTTAATGTAATGTAGCAACAAGTACTAACTTATTTAAGGGAAAAAACAAATATAACTTAAGTTTATAGTTTAAGATATTAATCTCAAGTGATCAATGTACCTATATAATATAGCTATTAAAGTGTTATAAATATGTAAAGGAAATGTGATAGTATATGTAAATGTATAAGTTAATAATACATCATTGCTGGGGTTCAAATTATTAAGCTTCAATGCAATTGTAAAATGTTAATGGGGTAAAAAATAAATAAAATTCAAATAAGATTTATCATTGGGATTTAATAAGTAAAAATTAAATGAGATTTGTCAGTGGGATTTAATGTTTGAATTAAGTATGCTCGAGAGGGTGGTTGATTGTTAAGGTCAGTGAATAAACAATTTCATACTAAATACAGTCCACTATATCGATGTTAAAGTTCACTTGCTTCCACATGTCAGCCATCATTTCGAGCAGTTGCTCACCTTCATCTCTCCCGCCTTGGGAAGATGTTTAAGCAACAAATATTTATCATGGCAACACTGCCACATTTTTATCTGTGATGTCTATTGTCAAAATTATGTGATTTCCTCTTCCTGTTAAACCTTCAATAAAGTTGGCTGTGTGTTGAAAACGCTCCCGTTTTTTAATTTAAACTAGCCCGACTTTCTCCCATCCCCACACTTGGAACAAACAACTTGCAAATCGGAAAAGATATTGATTGTCAAAATATATTTATTGATTTATCTATCCCTCTCAGCGGAATCGATCCGATAATGTAATAGCTATTGAACCAATAGCGAGTAATAGATGTAATGGTTTCTCGTAGCAAAAAAAGCTTACTACATTTCTTAAGTTCGAGATTTGATTCTATTAATTCTATTTTAATTTTTGTAAGAAAACGCAATGAATAGTTTACCGTTTAATGATTTATTTTTTTATTTAATAATTTTAAACAATTTGATTAATTCGATTACTTATTCAACATTTAAATTCAAATGAGTTTTGTCTATTAATTAAATCTATGTCAATTATGTCTGTTTAAATCAAAAATGTAACACACTATCGTTTTGAAAATTGTAGACATGAAATATATTATCTCAAAATATTCTTCAAAACTACGTACATATAATGTAATAAAACTATGTAACATAAAAGTTTCAAATAAATAGAGAGCGATTATTTACACATTCTTTTCATCGTGAACTAATACAGGGATATAAATTACAATTTTCAGAAATTTCGTAAGTAACACTAAGGAGCTTAAGTAATTGAATTGTTAGAACAATGTGGTGATGAATGATGAAGCTTATTATTAAGGCTTTTTACATATTCGCATTTGATTGCAGCGCGTACATAATTTTTTGTACATTGCAAAAAAACAACTATTTAAGAGTAAAATCACATATATCTATTTTATCATACATACATACCATCACGCCACTTCCCTCGCAGGGTAGGCAGATAGGATCGAGCGCCACTTCCTTCTATCCTTGCATACATTTTTCGTTTCTATCACTGTCATACTATCCTCATGCATGTTCTCCTTTTCAATGTACTCAACACGTGGCCGCCCTGTAGGATTTGCTTTGGATGATCTTGCCATTTGATCCTCGGCCGTCCACGTTTCCGAATACCATTCCTCTCAGCGAAATATATATTTTTGGTCAAGCTGTATGTTTTGGTCACTAAGCATCACGGCATTTCCAGTAAGTACGATAGTCAATGGAGTAATAAAGGAATGAAATGGACATATACAGAGTGTTAACTGAATGAAAAAAGGGGGAGCTTACATTATGTTGTATGATACTAATAGATTTTTCTCGCAGTTTAAAGTAAATTATGTACAAATTATGTCAATAAATAAATTAATTAAATAAATTATGTGTGTAATCTGATGATATTAGTGCGTGTCCAAGACTGGGAGGCCTAATTAAGGTACCTCCCAGAAAAACATCTGCTGGACAACACCACTATACTCATTTGGGTGTTGTGTGGTACAATAAGCTGGACAAAAAATATAAGTAAGATTCTACAAAAAAAATTCAGAGTTTTCAATTGAATCTGAATGATATTTTTAAATAGCTGTTCAACTGCTCTGTTGTTGAGTTTTGTTAAGAAACTGTATTTGGTTGCTGTTTGTATTGTAGATATGTGTTTATTTTTGTTGTTGTTTGGTGAGCGCTATTGTTTTATCTAAATTATATAAAATATGTTTAAACCCTCAAAGCACGAGCACTGCTCAATTTTGAGGGTCAAATACGTAATAGATGTGTTTTTTTTAGTAATAAGGTGTGTATGTAATATTACTAAATTGTAAATTTTATTTTAATAAAAATATTTGAATTTGATCTATTTCGTTTTAGAACATCGAATCTTCGAGAGATTTGAGTAAATGAACCTGCCAACACTTGACTCACAATAAAAAGAAAATTATTGTGAAGGTAGATTAATATGATTAGTAGTAAAAATGCGAGATTCGAACTCGAAACTCCCGACTGAAAGTCCATGAATAAATAATTCTAAATGGGATGAACAAAACAAAAATACAAATAAGTTGTAGATACTTCTTCCCTTTGTTCTATCAAAATAGCTTAAACCTCCATTTATTTCAAATACAAAGTATTTCTTGGTACTTTTAGTAAATACAAAGTATACTTAATCGTTTGAAAACCTCAAATTCATGGCGCATGGAGTGTTGAAGGATAGATATGGAAGTAGCTTATGTTTTTGTAATAATATATAATGCCAAACGTTTCAATGGAAATGTTTATTTTAGAGACTTTTGAAATATTGTTGTCGTTTTTGGAGGTTTATCGGCTAATGGGACTAACAGCGTGGAATGATGCTAAGGCATTAGGGATTGAAATTGTAGCAAAGTCGTAGATTTTTCAAAATTTTATTTCATCGATCAAATCAGGACACAAGATAGTTAACAAAATAATAGTTTCACAAAAATCACCTTTTTTCAACAATGTACTCCTTTCCTACTTCCACTCATCCTCAATCACCAACTAATCATTCAAATGTATTCACCCCCACCCTGTCATCCTCTAATCATACATAACATTCATATTCGGTAGCAAAAATATCTTCTTTTAGTTTTCAAACTGCTCGTTAATGACACTTACCTACTTGTCGAAGCCGGTTGCGGAAAAATATAACTGAGATACTTAAAACAAAGTGAAAAAACTCGTTTTTCGTTTTAACAACTTATCATGCCGCGAAATTATCACTGTAAATGCTACTAATATTAATAATAATGAATATTTTTACTCAAACTTTAAGTATTTATGCATTTATCAAAATATTTTAACAAAGTTCGTCGGTAGCGTGGAGATATTGTAAAATTCACTTGATGATCATCTTCACATTCGGAAAATTCTTTTTTTATATCGAACATTTTTGAAACTCTCGATTATCGTATTCACAATCTCTAAACCGTAGCCATGGCGATATTTCAAAGGAACAAACGAGAAACAAAACCAACGTTAACAGGTTGACGAATTTTTTTGTTTGGTTTGAATGCTGTGTTTGTACTTCAATAAAGTGGAATAAACATATTTTTTCCATGAGTATTGGTTCCTGTGTATTTATTTTTATCAACATCTTTTATCTATATCCATAGACACCTTCTAAAATATTACATTTAAGTATTTAATAAATGTATATTAATATACTATACTATACCCTCACACCTTGTCACAGGTGGGGTAGGCAGAGAGAACGGAACGCCATATTGATCCTTACATACTTCTTTCGCAACCACCTCAGCTGGAGTACCATCTATCTAACCAATTTAACATTAGCCATTTTCGTTGTTACCATGGAGATAATGTAACGTTACTGACGGTACGAGTAATCCGAGTCAAGCTCCTGATTATTTTAACATTTAACGTTCAAAAGATATTTAAGTACGAATTATGTAACATGATGACCGAAAATAGGTTGCATAAAAAATATATATTATGATCATTAAAATACAGATTAAAGTTTGTCACGAAAATGTTGTAATTCACATTAACGAATTCGTATTAATTCATTCATGTGAAAGGGTGGTACAAATTACATATCGCTTAAAATATTATTTTAGTCATTAATTTTAAGCATAATGTGAGTTAATTACATGTTAGAAAGTTGATATGTACTTATTAAATAATTATTATAATGTTCAGTGTTAACATAAGGTGGCATATATTATTATTATGAGTTATGGTAATGCGTTCATGACACTGTCAAGCAGATGGCATATTCGGAATAGAATTTAAAATACATAAAACTGTCTGAAACTTATTTTGACTATGATTATGACTATTGGACTCAATTTCCTTGATAACGGGTGGATAACCAAAAAACGAAAAAATTAATATCTGTTACAACATAAACCGCAGAAATAAATGAGTTTCATAATATCATACTATTTATAGTTACCTAATACCGGCGACCGGTGTGGCGCGGAGGCTAACGCACTTGCATTTGAGTCACGAGGTCCCGGGTTCGATTCCCAGCCAGGGCAAAATGAAAAACCTTTTACAAATTATCCTGGATCTGGGTGTTACATGAATATGTGTTCAGTGCATTGTATAAACATATGTGTATCGTCACGTTAGTACCCATAATACAAGATTCATATCTTAGTTTGGGACTAGCTCGGTCTGTGTGAATTGTCTTTACATGTTAAGGTTTGTGGCCATGACCTGGTGAACTGTTGGTACGTATATTTGTACATATAGTTGATACTAAATTACGTAAAAAAAAAGAAAATACAATTGTATCGAATGAATTTTGTATTTTTGTATAAATTTTTTTCTAAATATGAAAAACAATGAGCACCCACTCGTTTTTGTTTGTTTTCGAGTGTCCTGTAAAATACAGATAGTCGCAAAGATCACGTTTAAGAAATTTAATATCTGCAGTTCAGCGATTAGGTTTAGTAACACCGATCCTGAAAGTGTTAATTTTGGTGGCACGGAGAAAAAAATGACATATTTTTCACTCGCAGTTAACCCACTGGCTACCGCCCTTGTGGGAAATGCCGTTATGACACGAAAGTATGAAATGATAAATCTGTTTTTGTTTGTCCAAATTCACCTTTTAAGCGCTCACACAGTAAGCGAGTTAATCGACAGCGAAATGAGAACTTAGAATATTCCCTTTAAAATCTTATACTATATCACCTAGCAACAGATCGCCATTAAACATGCCTCAGTTAATTGAAATTCATTCTGAAATAATGATTTATCGGCTAAGGGAGTACCTATCTTTAAATGAATTTTGGATCGAAATTAGATAAACCCAAAAATTACAATTTCTATTCATATTTCTATATATTTAAATTGTAATTTCAATAGTAATTCCAATCCCATGAATTATATGTAAAAAATAATAGAGAAAATCAGTGGTTGTATCAATCATTAAAAATCAAATTAGTTTTTCGGCTCTGCTGACAATTTACTACAATAAAATTTTCAATAAGTACATTGTGATAGTTTGTAAATTCAAATTGAAATATGTTTATTGGGATGTTTCACTTATTTTTTTACAACACTAATAATTTCTTTATAAATGCACAGTAAACATATTCATTCGCTCAAATTTGAGCAAAGCTCATGCTTTGAGGGATAATTTCAATATTACATTAATGTTTGTTTGCTCATAATAAAATAAACATGACATTGGTAAATCAAAGTCAAATAAAATAAAATAAAACAAAAGTTAAAATAGTTAAATAAAATTATCACACTATCGAAAAGACAGGTACAAATAACTTTTTAAAAGTTTATTCAATGCATATCTATATATATATATTCATTAAGTTCGTCAAAAAGAAAAAAGTCAATGTTTAACAACTATTTTTTCTGCTTTCCGAGAAAATTTCTATCGCGTGTTACGAAGTTGAAAATATTCTGTTTCCATTCACAAAACTTTTTCAAATTTCCAAAGTAACGTAATCGTATTTTGTCTTTTTCAAAATAATAAAAATAAACTTCATTAAAAAGTTTTTTTTTTCAGTGATTGATGGAGGTTGAAAAATGTCTCTCAATTTAAAAAGATGGTGTTTCTGTACTTTTTTGACAACACTAAAGACGTTCTCGTAGATGTTTGTTGAAAAATAATGGATGCTATTTTCAGATAGCTTTTTGTTTGTTGTCAATATACAATGTCTATTGATATTCAAATATTGTTTTCAAGAGCTTTTTCTATTGGTTTTACTTTACCTTAAATTGCGAGGCTTAAGATTTTCAACAAAGCATTTTTCCAATACTTTCTGAAATAAATAAATACAAATATACTACAAAGAAAACGTTTTGAGATAGAAGTAGCTACATTTTGGAAACGTCTAGAGCTTTAAAGCTAAAACTCTGACGTTCGAATCGTGTTGACTGTAAACTTAAGGTATTGCTGAGGATCAGATTTTCACATGATTTGAGAACCCTGAAAAACACGAAATTATGTGAAATTGAAACTAATTATTTATTTTTTTCTGATAAGTTTATATCAATAAAAAAAAATTAACGATTCGATAAAAATATTGATTTTATTTTTTTGACGTTGTTTGGGCCAATTCTAATTTGTGGTTGATTTCTGGTTGTTCCTATGTGGAGGTGAGAGGGTTTGTGTGAAATGTTTCATTTATCAAAAATTGTCACAATTCTTCCCATCATTGCAGCAATCATAATATATTGTGTTCCTATCATTCTTTCCTTCCCACCAGTATTCATTGTGAATCCATACCTACCGCACAGCCGTATTCATTGTGAATCTTTACCTACCGCATCGCTTAAAACTTATACCGCATCAATATAATTTCACCGCTTATTAAAATATAAAATTACAAACCCGCATAAATCAATATTAAATTTACCGCACATTGACTTTATTATTAAGTTATATATTCAAAGAAGTGTTTTTGTGTGAGAGGCAAGGCGATTCCAGGTTCCAGAATCCTCATCCAAAAGGGTAAGTGGAACATTCTTGCTTTTCTTCTCATCTTCACCTGTGAACAATCGCACCCGCATCACCATAAATTTTGGTCCTTCGAGCCGGATATTGAACCAGTTTAAATAACATAAAATTCGCTCAAACTTTATTTAAAATTCAAAATAAAAAAGATTAATTTGAAATATCGAGTACCTAATATTGTTGCATATTGTATGCTCTGTAAGTATTTTTAAATAATACTTTTCGTACCAAATATTTCTCTTTATAAGTACATATTATTATAGAATATTTCTCTTTGTAAGTACATATTATTATAATATAATTACTTTCTTCGCAAAATAGGCAGTTAATAGTTTAATTTGTGTTTCTTAAACATAATATGTTGTTTTTTATTCAACTGTATTACAACAATATAAAATAATTATTATTGCGATAATATCATTGATACCTAATGGGTGGGTTCATTTTTAAAATAATATATCTGAATTAATTTGAATAGTATAATAGATAGATTTGCAAATAGATATTTATATTTAATTGTAGGTATATTTGATTTGTCACGTATTTGAAAAATAAAAGATATATTTTTTTATTGTATTGTTAACCTGTAGATACTTATATCGTACAAGCAAATTTTTCAATACCTACTCACATATTGAATAACTTCAAATTGCTTACCTAATTTGTTACAAATAGGTACATATCTTATTCATTTATATTATATTGTTACTGTTTAATTGAACTCATTTAAATATGTCCGAAAGTAGGATAACTCTTTTAGAAGCAAAGAAAAATGCCATTTTTGCTAGAATAAATAATTTATATGAGTTATCTAAGAAAGAATTTAATAGAGACAGCCGTTCTCAAGAAAACTTTGTAGGACAAACCGAATCGTTAAATGATATAAGACAACAGTTTGAAAGTGTAATTGAAGAGCTGTTCTCATTGTATATTAAAACGCAACCAAAGTTTGAACCTGATTTTCAAATATTGAATACTTTTGAAGATTTAATTTCGCATATTAAATATAAAAGATCGCAATTAATGGCAAATAATATTAATATAACTTCTTCTATACCTAATCAGTCGAAAAATTCTATAAAACTACCCGCTATCGAAATACCTCGATTTGACGGCCAATTCGAAAATTGGTCAGTGTTCTACGAATCTTTCAAAACCAATATTCATTTAAATGAAAATTTAAACGATTCTCAACGCATACAATATTTGATAGGCAAATTATCGCATTCCGCTTTAAATATAATTTCTGGAATAATACCTACTGGTGAAAATTACACCGATATATGGAACAGTTTAGTGAACAGATATCAAGATAAAAGGAATTTAGGATCTCATTATATAAATAATATTTTTCATATCAAACCTACGCTTCATACCGCATCCAGCTTAAATAATTTTAGCGAAAAATTATCTGCTTCCATTGCAGCTTTAAAACAGTTAAGTATACCCGATTTGTTTGATTTTGTAATTTTTTGTAGTATGTCAAGAAAATTGGATGCGCAAACTATTCATGAGTTTGAAATGTCTGTAAGAGGCAAAGATATTCCATCATTAAAGGAATTGATTGAATTTGTGCGGGAAAAAGCAAAAATTCTAGAACGAACGTTTAATGATAGTAGAATTATATCGCGTATGGAGAGTAACAATAAATTGCCCAATTTTAGGAATAAACCGCGAAATATTTCTAAGTCATTTATGACTAATATTAACGCATCAAATGAAAGGTGTCATTTATGTAACGCAACGCATTTACATTATTATCAATGTAGTAAATTTATGGAACTCAATCCCAGGGAAAAATTCAATTTGATAAAATCATCAAATGGTTGTATAAATTGCTTAAGTAGTACGCACAAAAGTAACGCTTGTAAGTCAAAAAATTCATGTAAGCGATGTCAAAAGCATCATCATTCTTTGTTACATTTCGAGAATGATAAATCTATTACGAATTGCATTATTTCTGATGAAAGTACTTCAAAACCTAGTACTTCGAATTTACCTACACAATCAACGTCTTTATGTGCTCGTAACAATAAAACATCTCACTCAAAAATAATTTTATCAACCGCACAAATTTATGCTTATTGTAATGGAACTGATAAAAAATTAATTAGATGTTTGATCGATAACGCTTCGCAAAATAATTTAATTAATATTGATTGTTGTAAAAAATTAAATTTAACAATAACTCCTTTGAGTAATTCTGTTATAAGAGGTGTAGGAATAAGTTCACGTCCCGTGCATGGTTACACGACATTAAAGATTGAGTCTCGCATTTCAGGAGACAAATATAATATCCAATGTTTAGTATTAGATTGCATTACAGATGATCTGCCTGTGCAATATATTAACACAGGAATTTTCCCAGGTCTGGAAACAATTTCGTTAGCAGACGTCGCTTGGAATGTGCCTGGTGAAATAGAAGTTGTTCTGGGAGCTCAATTGTTTCCCTACATTTTAATGGGTGGACGAATTGAGGTTCCAAATTTATCTCCATTAATTGAAACCACATTTGGATATATAATTATGGGTAATGTGCCCATCGAAAACGCATCGCATAACATAAAGAATTATAACATTAGTTTAAACGCAATATCGAAAATTGATCAAAATAATTTTGACTCAATAACATTTTGTACGCTATCTAACAATGAGTTAGAAAAATCTCTACACAAGTTTTGGGAACTTGAAGAAATACCAAATAAAAGATATTTCAGTCCTGAAGAGACCGCATGCGAAAACATATACCGTTCTACAGTTTCTTGCAGTGCAAATAGTCAATATGTAGTTTCGCTTCCTTTTTGTAAGAACCCGTCTGAATTGGGAAATTCTCGCGCAACTGCTCAACGCAGATTATTAATTCTTGAACGCAAATTCAAAAATAATGAGACGCTTCGTAACAGCTATAATGATGTTATAAATGATTATATAAAGAATGATTATTTATATAATTCCTTCAACCCGCTTTACACAATTAATAATATATACGCTTTTTCGGATTCCACTATAGCTCTTTCGTGGATCCATTCGTCACCGCATCGCTGGTCCACTTTTGTTGCTAACATAGTGGCCAATATTCAAGACAATCTTGAGTCTAAATATTTTTATCATGTTGCAGGAGTTGAAAATCATAGTGACTGTTTATCGCGCGGCTTATCTCCTTCTCAATTATTAAAACACAAACTTTGGTGGAATGGTCCTGAATGGCTTGTTAACCAACCAAAGTCTTGGCCAATTAAACCATTTGTACCTTCAACAATTGCTGATATACCTGAAATGAATTCGAAATCCTTTACATCTATTGTAAAAGAACCTTCATTTCTGGAAACGCTGGTCCTTCGAGTTTCTTCTTGGAAAAAATTACTTCGCATATTGGTATATATATTACGATTTATACATAAATTACCTAAATCAGAATTTGTTGAGGTCGAACATTTGAATTTAGCCGAAAGATATATAATACACATTGTACAATTATCTCACTTTTCAAAAGAATATTGCGATCTTTTGAAAGGAAAAGTCCCCTCTAATCCATATAGAAAACTTAATTTATTTTTGGATTCAGCTGGAATAATTCGAGTTGGTGGCAGATTGTCTAACGCAGATATATCTTTTGAGGCGAAACATCCTGCACTTCTGCCAAAGTCAGACTATATTGTTGATTTGTTGATAGATTATTATCATGAAATGAACTGTCACACTGGTGCAAATTTATTGAACTCGATAATGAAACAGAGATATTGGATTATTTCTGCGAGAAATGTCATTAGTAAGAGAGTTAGATTGTGTAACTCTTGTTTTAGAACAAAACCGAAGAATCCAAATCCAAAAATGGCGGACCTTCCTTCGTTTCGAGTACGCGAAGCCTCGAAGGCCTTTGTCCACACAGGTGTGGATTATGCAGGTCCAATAAGTATTACGTTAACACGAAGACGTGGCCAAAGGTCTCAAAAGGCATATTTATGTCTTTTTACATGTTTAACTACCAGAGCAGTTCACATTGAACTAGCTTCTGATTTGTCTTCAGACACATTTTTAGCCGCATTCAAACGCTTCTTATCCCGACGGGGACCTAATTTTGGAACTAATTTTATTGGCGCTAAAGCGCAACTCAATGAAATATACAATCTTATCGCTTCATCTAATTTTCAAGAAACTTTACGAGAAGAATTGCTTAATCGAAAGATTGTATGGAAATTAATACCGCCTCATGCACCACACTTCGGTGGTTGTTGGGAATCACAAATAAAATGTTTCAAAACTCATTTGTATAGAGTGATTGGAAATCAATTACTCACATACGAAGAACTTTTAACTGTGCTTGTACAAATTGAAATGATATTAAATTCTAGACCGCTGTGCTTAATGTCTGAGGAACCTTCTATTGAGGTTTTAACACCTGCACATTTTTTGATGACTACGCCGCTTCAATATCTTCCAGCTCCAGACTTATCTTCTGAACGTGTTGATTTATTATCACGTAAACATCTTTTAGATAACTTAGTCCAGTCTTACTGGAAGAAATGGAGATTGGAATATTTGCAAACTTTGCAGGCCAGACAGAAATGGGCTACTGATACTAATCCAGTAAAGGTTGGTACCATCGTTTTAGTGGATCAGGGTGACGTGCCTCCGTTGCGCTGGCCTTTAGGGAAGATAGAAGAGGTTTACCCTGGACCTGATGGTGTGGTCCGTATTGCATTGGTTAAAACGAAAACTGGAATAATTAAACGTCCTGTCGTCAAATTATGCCCAATACCAACTCAATAATACAACTTATTTCTATAAATATGAACTCATTTATTTAGTATTGAGTTAGTTTACTTATAGGTTAATTTAATTTTAAGTTATTGTTTAATTTATAACCGCCTAAAAGAGAAATATTTGGTGCAATTTTTTAAATGTTTTTTTTTCGCGTGCCAATTGATTTCTTTTCTATGTAACTTATTTCTTGATAAATATATTTGAATCATACGCATTTGTAATCTGTTTTGAAAGCTTTACGAGCTTTCAAGGCGGGGAGAATGTTTGGGCCAATTCTAATTTGTGGTTGATTTCTGGTTGTTCCTATGTGGAGGTGAGAGGGTTTGTGTGAAATGTTTCATTTATCAAAAATTGTCACAATTCTTCCCATCATTGCAGCAATCATAATATATTGTGTTCCTATCATTCTTTCCTTCCCACCAGTATTCATTGTGAATCCATACCTACCGCACAGCCGTATTCATTGTGAATCTTTACCTACCGCATCGCTTAAAACTTATACCGCATCAATATAATTTCACCGCTTATTAAAATATAAAATTACAAACCCGCATAAATCAATATTAAATTTACCGCACATTGACTTTATTATTAAGTTATATATTCAAAGAAGTGTTTTTGTGTGAGAGGCAAGGCGATTCCAGGTTCCAGAATCCTCATCCAAAAGGGTAAGTGGAACATTCTTGCTTTTCTTCTCATCTTCACCTTTGAACAACGCACCCGCAACACCAGACGTGCTGTCACCAATGTTTTATAATTATACTTAATTACTAGCTAATTTTGACACCCCATAATTGGCTTATTATATAGACATTTTTTTATTACTTTTTATTATTTTGTTTGTATTATGATCTTGAATAATGAATTTGCAACGTACCTGTGTGATTGTGTATGACTGTTTTTTTTTTTTGTTATCTGTCATACTTTGTTAACATGTAAAAGGCTCACGCTGTATATGATTTTAAATAAATTAGTAATATTTTTGAGTGAAACCAAGTCTTTACTGGGTGCTCCAGGGCAAAGAATTGGTCTCCCATTGTTTCCAGTTCTTACATAAAATTTCAATAACTCAAACAGTTTAATTTTAATTACGAAATGAACCGGCAGTTAATTTGCACCAGTAAATTAACTGCTGGTTAACCTCATTACAATTGATTGCGGTTTATGAAAGTATGCAGTGAAACTTGGAAATTCTACAGGAGTTGATATTAATGCTAAACGATTACTCAATATTGAAATCAATTAATTAACCCGCATCAGATAAATCCGTAAACAAAACAATGAGAATATAGATACAACGTTGAAATTATTGCCATTCAAAATGTAAAATCCTTTGTTAAAATATAATAGTTATAAAAACACTTTATTGATCAGAAGAAAAAAATCATGAGCAATTGGCGAGCTTATTGCCTGGATACAATATCTTCCATCTAACCAAAATAATGTGTGATACTACATAATTATGTTGACAATGTGTAATTAATACTAGATGTGAACAGTTATTACTAAACTCAATTATAACTAATTACATTCATAGTCCTAAGTAGAACATTATAATACATGTCTACCGACGAGTTCGTCGGTAGCCTGGAGGTAGAGTCTCGGCCTCGTGAACAGGGGGTCCGTGGTTCGATCCCAGGTGCCGACAGACTCCCCTTTCACGACACAAGCTTTTAGCTTACTGTGAAAGGTGTATAGGGTTGTATTTGGGTTTATAACAAAACCCAGATATATCTTTAAAAAAAAAAAAAATATGTGTAATGAATACTACAAAATGAAGAATAAAGACACGGGGAGGAACTATTTAGGATAAGTCTATGGATTTTAGGTTATTCTTCAAAACGTGTAGCGTAGAGGAGTTTCTGATATTGCAAGGTAGATTATTCCACATTCTAATTGCATGGGTTGTAAATGATGAACTGAAGAAGGTGTGGTGTGGGCACTGGGCAGGGATGATGAACCATATTTTAAGCGAACAATTTCCATTCAAACACTATTAATTTCATATTTGCTTACTTGGTTATTTAGAAGTCATTTTTATGATTTGATCAATACATTTATTTGTTTTTTTTTTGAAATTTCACACATACAAGTTTCAAATAACAATTAAGAAATTAAATATTTCAATGAACCGTGGTAAGATGTAATAATGTAATAGGTCGGGGAAAAAGTTTCTTCGCATTTTATATGAAAATTCAAGACATTTTTTTTCAAAGTTTATTTACATTTAATTACAATACATATGTGCCATTTTGTTCGTAAACTTTTTGCCATCTTGTAGGTAGAGACATGATCCAGTTGCTATAGAAATTTTGGGACTTCTGATGAAAAAAACGCAACAAGTAGTTTTGGCAGTCCTCTCTTGATGTTAACCTGACACTGCCTAAAGAATTCTGAGGAGATCGAAACAGATGGAAATCTGAAGGTGCAAACCAGAGCGAGGTGCACCTTTGACATTAAAATTCCTGGATTGAAAACGCTTAAACTAACTTTGTGCTACTCTTACTGACACTGCACTGGATCCATAAACGGACACACGTTTTTTTCGCGGCTACCACTGCATTTTTTTCCTTTTTTGTAATAAAATTTTAAAATGTATCTAATTTCTTCATTCGATTCGCTCATTTTGACAGAATGAAAAACAAATGAAAAATAGCAGGAAACAAAATTTTCCTAATTTGATTCATTTTTTGAAATGTCACCTTTTTAATGTCATGAAAACCAGCCAGATACAAATAGTACAGCCAAAGATATTTTATTAGAAGTTTTTACATACCTACTATATGCGAAAAGACTTTTCCCCCAACCTAATATAAGTATCGTTGAGTTTCGAAATCCGCTACCACACATTTTTGTAATTCGAAGAAATTTAACGTACTTCCCAGAAGTCAAATATGTGTGTTTTTATAAGATTGTTACAATAGTTCAATTTTAAAATAATTGTTGCAATTGAATAAAAATAAACTGTTCATTTTGAATTCATAAAAATAACTCCTATTGGTCGGTTGAGTTACAGAGTATATTAAAAGACACATAACGAAATATAACGGGATTCTTTTCTCATCAACGTTTTATTTTAATTTTTTTGTACAAATGGTGAATGTTTTCAAAGACACAATTTTCTACAGTTTTAGAATATTCAATGATGAATCCAACGACATACATATAAATACTCAAATTTCGTGAAAATGTGTTATAGCGGATTTCGAAAGTCGGCGACACTGTAGTTATTTAATAATATTAAATAACTACAGTGTAATAGTTCCTGTATTACATGTAAGTAAATTTCAACTAAACAACACAAATTTTATACAAATTTAAAATCTGATAGAAAATGTTATCTCCAGATGCAGTCTCTGTACTCTAATCCTCATCTTTTCACGCCCATCTTCCTTGTTTTTTTTAAATTTTTTATAGGAATAATATTATAATAAATGTATGTATTTAGTTTAGATGAATCTGTGTAAATGTGTACGAATAACTGTCTGTCTTTTTGTGTATTCGTTTGTGTGTGTGTGCTTTTTTATTTAGTCTGTAAAGGGTCGTTCACATTTGTTCACTTTCAGTGATCACTCCGGATGATCCTCCAAGATGAACAGGTGTGAACGGGCGTTTCATCAATAGTGATCACTAGCGATGACGGAGGAAAGAGATTATCACTCGTCATAATTTTGATGAAAGGTCCTTTCACTGAAATGACCATAAACAAGTTTTATCTTATTATTTGTTTAATTCTCTATGAATTTGTATTGAATTTCAGAATCATGTACAAAATTATTATGCAGTCGAGAGCTATATTAATTTATTTTAATTGTTATTTTTCATTTTTGAATTTGTTTAATTATTTTTATACGAAAATACGTCAAACTACATACAACATGAGTGAGAGTGTTGACATGGCAGTGAGAGCATAGTATGAACAAATGTGAACAGACGTGTTCACTTTCGATGAACAGGTTTGACCCTGACACTCTGGATGATCATCCAAAGTGAAGCAATGTGAATGCTACTTTAATCATTCTGAGTGAGTTGGAACAAATTGTGTGTTCGCAATAAACTCGTTAAAAGCAATAAATAAAAAATAATTAAATGTATATAGTAATTTTCATGTACAATTACTTGTAATCAATGTAAGTAAGGAATAAACGCACAAATCTTATTTTCTTTTAATATTAAGTATTCGATAATAATTTATAGTGAAATGAATATATTTCTCTTTCATGTGTTCATTATAGCTATAAATAAATTATTAGGTATTCAATTAATGTATGTATATCATAGTGATATGTATGTGTTACACTAATTATTTACATACATACAGTATTTGACACGACATGTACAACAAAAAGCCTTTAACAGCAAAATCAAAGGTAATTTATTAACAATTCACACCAGTGACGTGCTTTCCAAACTTGCAAAAAAACACCTTGATGTCTACAATGCCAACGTCATGTTTTTCAAACACGCATAATTAATACTGAGCAAAACACTAATAATTGTATGCATGACTGCAAAACTTGTTGAAGCCAATGTACACATGAAAGAATGAAATTTGGACAAAATAACACTTGATAAAACCACAATTCAAATTGCTTCCCTACGAAATAATTGTTTTATGGAACCATTTTAAAACAGATAAAATTATATTTCTGACAAACATACCTTTGCTTTATATTGTAATTTTAATTGAAGATTTTTTTTTTAATTCTTGAATTGTACAGCTTATTTCGTCGTTTATATAATATAATATCAGATAACCATCAATAATTTAAATGACGATTATAGCATGTTGTAATATATATATATATATTTTTAGAACATATTAATTAATAAAAATATTCGTAATTGCGTCTTTATAAATATGTACAATGGATAAAATGACAACAAAGTGACATTGACATGTTTGCCGGTAGTGCTCGCACTTTTAAAATGTCAATTTTGCAGGTTATAAGTAGCTGTCCGTAACACTGCTTCTCTTGATTGTCAATGTTTTCCATCCCTCTTCATATTTCCCATGACACTGAATATTGTATAAATTTTAAGTACGTTGTTCTTTATTTTGTAAAGGTAGGTAGATTTTACTTTTGCATTCATGATTTTAAGTAGATATTTGTTTTGATTATTAATTCTGTGTTTTACTCTTAATTTCTTTTTTATTATTGTTTTTAGTTATGCTTGACAACCAATTGGGTCTTGATATAATTTAACAGAATAATGTGTGAACACTTATAAATTGGACATTACATACATTGCATACGTATTGTTGGTGATTGTATAATTGTACTGAATATATGTGTATTGTCTGTAGTGTTCCGATGACTAAATACATAAAAAACCAAAATAATAAAGAAAACCCTTCCATGTCATAAAATTCCTCGGAACCAATTTATTTATTTACAAATCCAGAGCCTTTTACATGTTTGAAAAATATACATAAAAAACATACAAATCAAATTTCTCATCAACAAACACTGCTGGAGCAACATAAGAACAAAAAACTGTCGAAAAACAAAAACACAAATGGGAATCAATGCAAAATATCAATAATTTTAGTCAAATCATAAAAAAGTATAGAATGTCAATGAAATGTTTAGCAATATGTCAAGAATTAAAATTAAAATTGAAATTAAGTTTGGAGATGTCAAGTAGATAGAAGAAAGAAAAATAATCTATGAGAAATGGTACAAATATTTTAAATGTCATAAGAAATGTAGTCAATAGTTGAAATGTCGTAAGAATTAGTCTATAATAGATTAAAATGTCAACAATAAAATAGAAAATGTTAATTATAATTTAAATAATCAATGATGTTTTATCACCAGATAAAGGAAACAATCTTTAAATAGTACAATGATGCAATTTAGATAACAAAAGACCAAAAAAATAATAAAAATATACAAACATTCTTCGAAATGCCCGTTGTTAGTTTATACATTGAAGTAATATATTACTTCATGTTTATATTTAGGTAAACTGTTATAATATGTGATATAAATTTGCATAACGACAGCATGAGCAATATAAAAAGTCTAATCACGCCACTGAATTACATGCCTACATAGATATTTCAAATTATAGAGCTGTCAATAATCGTACAATTACATGATAGCGGATTAATAATTATTATTGATTTCTAATTACACAATAATTTCATTACACACATACCTGCAACTTACACCCTCATTGATTTCAATTGAATTATACACTTACTTGTGTAAAGGAATATTGATTCAATATTATATAATTATAGTGAATTACAATCCATTGGATTGGTCTGCAACGAGTTTGGATTTTCTGTTATTCTTGGTTCATTTAGTCTTGGTTTTGCTAAAGAAAAATTATTTTATCACAGAAGCATGTGGAATAAATCTAAGTAATTTTTACTAAGCGAACCACGGACCAGTGATATGTTATACCTAGATTTGCAATAATATGAATCTCAAACATGTACCATCAATAAAATCTCTTTGCGGTCCTTGGTGCCACAATTTTTAGTTTGAAAAAAAGCGACACACATATAAATTGTTTGTAGATAACAAGAGATAGACAATATGAGAATGGGGATTATTACAGACGACAAAGGCCGTTAGATAGAGATGAATATATACATAAGAAAAGAGATTAATATATATATTACTCAGGTATTGTACCTCGACGGGTGGGTACACATTTTTAGAGAATATTTGTATGACATTGCGAATCTAGTTGTAACATATCACTGCCACGGACTGATAAATGTTTCTCTTAACTTTCTAATTTTCTTATTCAAACATGAACGTCATAGTAAAATATCAAAATTATAAGTTAATATGAGTAATTTTTTAACAAAAAATTCATTTTAATTATTTAATATTTTTTAGACAACCCACTCTCTGTCTCTCGATTTTAAAAATATCGCGATACATTTCGACGTACCTACGTCATTATCAAACGAATCGATACTATGTATGTTAATGGAACGAACGCAAATATTTTTTACACACGTTAAAAAATTACTTTGTCTAAATACTTGTAAATTATAAAAATATATGCAACATCTAAAATGTATGTAGCTATTAAGTAGGTATGTCACCTATCCTGAATGTCATATTTTGTATGGCACAGAGAAAACGAGCAATCTGATCATTATATCTGTACCCGAGAGCTATTTAGTTTTAAGTATTAAAATTCCATTTTCAATTTCTATTTTTTAATTGAAAAAATCTCAGCATTTTACTAGTAATAAGCTGTATTATAGTATATCCCACAGTAATGCGCACTTCAATTCTTATGACCCTAAGCATTTCTGTACCAACTGTTATTTCCGTTTTTTTGTAAATTTGCCATTTTTGTCAAAAATTCTCTTGAGTCCTAATGGCTCTCAGGTATAAATATATGCAAGTGGTCCACCGTAAATAAATATTATATAATAATTACATATTTTTGTATTTACCAACAAATGTTTTAACATTTCTAAATAACAATAATTATAATTTTATCGAACACAACAGTCAATATAGATACAAAAACATATGCAGACAATTTAAATAAAACTTAAATCGAAACATAACAACTCGTATAAAAGATCTTATAATTTTGAGGGCTCTCAAGTTACGTGTTATGTGATTTAATTATAAATTAAATAACTTATTTTTGATTACCATAATTTCATACTATGAAAGATTTACCCATATTTTTTATATCATTTCACCGGACATTTTGTTACAAATGAAACCACTGATGTGAATAATTAATGAAGAGATTGAATTCGACGAATTAACAATTAATTAAAGTAGGTAATTACGAGTATTCAATAAAGTATTTTCATATGTATGTACCTACTTATCTATCATTTGTGTGTTTGTTTGTTGAATGCTTGCTGCTTTCAATACGGGCTGATATTTCCATTGGTTTGATAACATGTTCATTGTTCATCGAACAATAGTTTAAATTAGTAGATTAATATGTATACATATTCAGCCACACTGACAAACAATGGATAATTACTATTCTAAGCTTTAGGTCTGACTAAGTGATTACGTGTTTAAGCGACTCACAAAACTTATTAAGAATTATTCCAACTTTGTATCTAACCAAAATTACTTCGTATGAATAGCATTTGATATTCCTTAAACAAAAAAAACTCTCTCTTACACCATTTCTACATTAGGGTCAAGGCTGCTGCAATTACATAATGTGGAAATGGGGTTAGAGGGAGTCTCCGGAATGCGACTGTGGAACTCAGTTCCAAACAATTCAACATCTGGTGGAGGAGTGTCTAGAAAGAAAATACAAGAGAGACTGGATGTACGTACATCCAAAGATCAGCCCCAAAGGCGATGTAGAGGCTTTCTGGATGAGAACCAAGGATTTGATTTTGAATGATTATTATTAATACAAGCCAAAGCCATACAAAAAGTAAAGTAAGTGATAATAAAATTTGAACTTCTAGTATAACGTGAAGTAGGTGCACTAACTCCCGTGGGGTCACCAGTAAAGGCGCGGCGTCATATTTTTTATGTAAGTTTTCGAATGTCCTATAAAAAGCAGGTATCAGTAAAATATCACGTTTTAAAATATTAAACATCTTCAGTTCAGCCGAGAATTATGCCCATCATTCTGAAATAATTTGCATTACGGAGAGGATGGATTTTATGATAATTACAAACAATTGGTCCACCAGCTAACTCACTAGTATTAGATGACGGGATTGGATAAATTGATGAATGGATGCTCTTGTATGTGATTTAGTCAGGGTTATTTTTAGCCACGTTTAAGTAACCAAGTATAAATATGCATTTTGTTTGTGAATACGATACAATAATATAGTAGTAATATATCTATTGTTTATGGAAATAATAATTAATGATATTTCCGTGTTAATCCTATAAACTTTTGTGTTTTTCTTTCCATATCATTAAAATTAATTAACATACAGACGTCTGATGACAGAATTAAAATTTATTCACACACTAAACAGTAAAATATGAACCAGTAAAAAATTAAAATATGATACTGACAAAAACAGACATTACATGTCATAAATTAGGTCACTCTTTTGAAAAATTGGTAAGATTTAAATACTGAAATTTTCAATTTCTGTTAATGTGTAGTTGAAGTAGTCATGGGCAAGGCATGTTGCTATACTTAAAGATCAAAGATGGACAAAAAGGGTAGTGAAGTAGAGAAGATAAAAGGTGTAGAAGAAGACTTCCCACACGTTGGCCAGACGACATTAGAAGTATCGCTGGTGGCTGGTTGCAGAAAGCTCAGGACAGAGATGCCTGAAGACATATGGGGGAGGCTTATGTTCAGTAGTGGACAAAAATTGCTGCATAAGTAAAAACTTAAGTAGTTTTACAAAACAAATTACCAAATGAGAAAAAAAAAATATGCATACTTATTTGCTTATTTATTTTCAATGAGGGTTACAAATAATCACGAATATTTACGTACAGAGAAAATAAACACTAAAAAAATTGTTAATCAAAGTTATTTGCTTTTCACTGGAAAATATAGAATGTCGTTGTTGAAATTATTTACAAATCGTTAAAGTATAATGGATTACGACCCACATCATGAAATTAATAAAAAAAGATATCACTTGATTATTGAAACTATGAAAATAAACTGAATTTACTTTTTAATAGGAATGGTTTGGTATCGAAACAAGACAAACCCATTTATGAAATATGTCATTAGAGCCCAACAACTTGTAAAATTTTGACCGATCTCCATAAGTGCATTGATTTTATCAACTATTGAACACGTAAATTTTATGGAATAAGAAAGTGTTACAACATCAGGCATCCAGACCTGCTCATCACCATCGCGGAGAGCAGGACCGAAGGCAGAAATGGTAGAGGCCAACCAAGAGACACATATATGGACCAACTGAAGAAGGACCTGCACTGTGGCACATACGTAGAACTAAAGAGACTAACTGAAAATGGAAAGAATGGAGAAGAAAATCCAAAATCGTTGCAGACCAATCCAATGGATTGTAGCTCACTATATACAAGAAAATATGTTTTACAGAATTTAATACGAAGATTTATTTTGCACGTTTATTTTTAAAAAATATATTTTTTAATTTGTCCACTTGTAGTCCCAAATCACCCGTTGGCATAATTTTCGATACGCATAAAATTATAATATTTGCTTTGTAATCAAAAACGCTTTTAAATATTTAACGCGAAATGTAAAACCAATTTTTATCGTTAAGTTAATACTGTTAAAAAATAAACAAGAATTATGTTATCATAATACGTTGTATTGTTTTTTAATTCCATATTTTCCAATCCTTTATTATTTGGAAAAGCCATTTTATATCTGACCTTTTTTTTAAAAAAAAGATATATCTGGGTTTTTGTTATAAACCCAAATATAACCTTATACACCTTTCACAGTAAGCTAAAAGCTTGTGTCGTGAAAGGGGAGTTTGCCGGCACCTGGGATCGAACCCCGGACCCCTTGTTCACAAGGCCGAGACTCTACCTCCAGGCTACCGACGAACTCTTTTTGTTCTCGAAATAAGTAAAACTTAGCCATCCGTTCATCCTATAACGACGTCTTCTACAAGGAGAGTAGTCAGCGGACCAACTGTTTGTAATAAACATGCAGTCGTCCTATCCGAGCCAATAAAATCCTCATCGCTAAACTGAAGTTTATTTATTTATTGTATAAATGAAACAATGAACAGCATTACAGTAAAAAAAAACCTTTTCGCTGTCATTGTACGTAAATATTAATAATAAGTTTTTGTGCCAGTGTGATAATTGAGTGAGCGAGTGAGACTGTGTACATATTATGTGGGCATGTTAAGATGACCGGAATGTTAGATACCTATGTTTTTTTAATTAATTGTGGCACATGGTATTGGATGATAGCTGATCTCTGAAAGATTAACCTTTTTTCTTACTTTATATATGTAGTTAGTGTCAGTTTTGTGCTTTTAACATTTATAAAATAATAAAATATAACAGAAATATACAGGCACATAGAAATTCTATGACACAAATATACAAGAAAAAGGAATACCAATTGACCACGAAAAACCACGCGTCCCTCCCCCCTTCTACAGCAATACCTGCTTACAAAGTTGTGAAATTAAAAAAAAATATGAAAAAAGTTCCGTGGAGAACCCAGCGAATAATATTGATCTCCAACACTTTTCATGTCAAGTGTTTGAAGAAATAAAGAAATTTTAAACTTTTAATTCAGCGATGAAGTGTGGCACACATCAAGAATGTCTCATTTTATGTTGGCACAGAGAGGATAATGGAAGTCAAAAAATAATATTACGATGAAAAGAATATCTGATAAAAGAAACAAAAAGAATATTATTGTTATTACACCAATTTTCGTAATTGACCAATTAATCGGCGAATTTTAGATATTTCAAAAATTTTACTCCATGGCCTGCATACTTATTACGTGTGGCTGGTCTGCTGGCTATCCCACTTGTGGAATAGCCAGCAAAAACCAGCCTTCTCCATTCAGAACATCTTTGCGCCAATGGAGTCACTATATTATACTTGTCCCACTATATTCCTGACGCTCTGATATCATTGTTTTTAAATTTAGGGTACTTTCAGAAACATTGCGAAACAAATAATTCGTTCTTAATGATTCTAAAAATCTATTCACAGATTATTTGTTTCCTAAAAAAATACCTACATCATTTAGGATTTTATAAAATCTCGACTTCACATGATTGTACCTGCTTACAAAATTCATTGGAATATGTAACATACAAAGTCAATTATCTTATTACCAGACACAAGTCGGCTTACTATAATCGCTCTCTAATGGCATCAAAAATCGATAAAAGAAGAAAGAAAATATCACATATTATACGTAATACGTATGTGTTTCAAATTAATGATACAACTTGTATCAAAGACCAGCCAGCCTGCCCCCAAATTAATTTTCTTTGATACGTGACCAATTTGATACCTTATTCCTACCAATCAATTTGTAACATTATTATCAGAACGGCTGGGTTCATAATATTGATTTATTATTTAATTTTGTCTTTAAAGGAATGTTGGACTATCGTAATTAACGTAATTAATTCACTTATTGACTGTTAATAACACTAATCGTAATTAACTTCATATTTTTTCTTCTTCTTCTTCGTGTGTCGTGTTGGGTCTCCCTGATGTTGACTATCACTTCTGAGAATGTATTGTCTTAAAAGGAATATTGGATTATCGTAATTAAAATAATTTATTAACTAATTGACTCTTAACAACACTAATCGTAATTAACTTAATATTTTTTCTTCTTCTTCTTCTTTATGTGTCGTGTTGGGTCTCTCTGACGTTGACTATCTCTTCTGAAAATGCATCTCCATCTTGAGTTGTCTGAAACTCCTCCTCGATGTTTCGTAATACTGTCTACTATGGAGACAAGAGATCCGCCTTCTTCTAACCCCTCTCGAGCCTCAATCTTGCTCTTGAAGATCAGTTGCAGTATCTTTTACTTTACTCCTTTTAGAACAATACTCAAATAGGAGACTTTTCGATATTTTATATTTATTTATACGCACTGGTTTTTTGAAGATATATTTTTTTCTATGTTTTTTTGTTCTTTGAAAAACTTTCTCTTTTAGATATTTAAAAACAACGTTTAGGGTTGAATAAGTGGAATGTTTGAAACCAAATTTTATGTTATATCTGAAGATGGGCAATATTTATAAAAGAAATTTACATATATGTTTCAATTAAAATGAATTTAAAAACACTGTATAATTTCCAAATTAAATTTATTCACCTCAAACGTTTTCGCCAAGGCTTCTACTTGGCATCATCAGGAAGAGTCCTCCTGATGATGCCAAGTAGAAGCCTTGGCGAAAACGTTTGAGGTGAATAAATTTAATTTGGAAATTATACAGTGTTTTTAAATTCATTTTAATTATAATGAATTTCCAAAGTGTTAACACAAAAACATTTGATTTATTATATATATTTCATTACGAACATATAATTAAATATTTATTAATAAACACTGTATCCTTTCCAAATTAAATTTATTCACATCAAACGTTTTCGCCAAGGCTTCAACTTGGCATCATCAGGAGGACTAATTAACTTATGATGCGTTAACTAATAAGTCCTCCTGATGATGTCAAGCAGAAGCCTTGACGAAAACGTTTGAGGTGAATAAATTTTATTTGGAAAGTATACAGTGTTTATAAAAAAAACATTAAATTATAAAATAATAATGAATTTCCAAAGTGTTAAAACAAAAACATTAGATTTATTTCGTTATTATTTATTTATTTTATTCTATCTTACTCAGGATTTTTGTTATGAAAGAAAGTGCTATATATGCATCATCGAGGAAAGTAAAAAGAAAAAAAATAATACATTTACGTAGACAAGAATACATTTCTACGCCCAGAACAACACTTTATATTACAGAGCACGTATTCAGTACAGTGAAATACCTACGTGATCTAACGTAATTAATTAAGTTTTTACATATGTACATTGTCATTTCAATTTATAATACAAGATTTATTCCTTACGGAATTCTCTAATTAACTTATTGATTCTTCATCTCTTCCATTTTAACGTAGCCATAATCATTTAAATATTTTAATATTTATTTCACTAAATTCACCTTTCGTGAAGTAAGTGTTATGTAATTCGCCCTTTGTGAGGTAGGTTTGTGAAACTGGAAGGAGAATTTAAACCTTTTGTTCTTGACGATTGAAAGTTCAAATCTCTAGTTTAAGGCTTGTTTTAGAATATTTTAACCAAAGAATATTTTATCAACGCTTCCCTTGACTTTGGGTGACCTACCCTAGAAAACAGAAGATAATCTGTACCATCCGTACTCACGCAAATGCTATTTAAATTATTATACCTTTCTAAATAATACCTCACTTATAAAGACTGACGTTGTTCCCACTTTATGCCAGTCTAAAATTATTTCTTGTTGGCGAATAGCTAAAGTTGTAAAAAATATTTAACATTTCATAAAAAACAACCAAATTATTTCAAAAATATTTTTTTTTTATTTAAAAAATGGGCAATATACAATAATTTTTTACATAATACAACATAATAACGATTAAACATATTTTTTTATACTTGACCAGCCCATCTTTGAGTTCATTATTATTATTACCAGTACAGTACAAACACAGAAAGAAAAAAAGAAAAGAAAACAAAAACTAATCAATAACTACTTTTAAAGAACAATTCTTATCTTACCCTCAAAGATTGGGTTAAATCGGGAATAAATCTTTTCTTTCGGCAAATATGACAAGTTGTGAGAATGTAAAAATTATTTTGCGACCAAAGTTATGATAAGAAGGATTTTTATTTTTCTTATCGTATTATTTTTAAGAAGTACTTAGTGGCAGACTTATTGAAATAAAAAATGTCGCAATAAGTTTGGGAGAGTAGTTTCAAAAAAGTGTCTCTTTCATATTTTAGCATCAGACGTACGAGTATTATATCAAAATAAAGTTTTAAAAGCAGAACTTGTCAAAATCTGTTTTTGTATCTGTTCACAATATCTAACAACCAATCTTTCTTTTTATTCTTAGAGTAATTTACGACTGAGCGCTCACGTCAAATGTATTTTTAACATATTTACTAACTTACATATATACTTAAATGTAAGCAGTGGTATTATAAAGTTTTGTTGCAAAACTTTTTCTCAGTAATAATTTTACGTCTAAAGTAAATTAGTGAATAAGTGACTCAATTGGCGCACAAACTACTCGGAATGAAGAAGTTAATTTCTGTCTTATGCTACCGAGAGGAGAGTCAAATGGCAAATTATGATGAGTTAATTGGAACTTGTATTAAGAATTGACTTCTTCTCTTTTGCAATATTTTACCTTATTGACTGTATTTTATTACTTAATTACTCATAATTTATACAAAAATGTATTCTTGACTTGTGATTTTGTAATTACTGCGTCTGTTTGTGTTTTTTTTCTATTGAACTGTTTAATCAATATGTAAAAGGCTGACGCCGTGTGTTGGGAATAAAAATGATTGGCATACTGAAGAGCATTTTATTACACGCTCTTTGTGGGAGATGCTATTAAAAGATCATTCATAATTTTTATAATGCCCCATTTTTCATTTAAATTGATAAAATTAGATATTTCTATTGAAATGAGAATGGATTTGAAATAAACACAAATGTATTCCCAAACACCCTTGCAGAAAGCAATATGTTTGCAGAGTACGTCGGCAACGAAAGCAATCGAAATCAGTATCTCTTTATAAAAATAATAATCCGAGACTCTCCAACCAGGCTACCTACTGGCTAACTCAATGCTGAAAAAATAATTGCCTTTTACCTGACAGTTGTAAACTAATTGAATATAACATAACATAACATAACATACATAGACAACTCACACAGATCGAGCTAGTGCCAAACTAAGATGAATCTTGTATTATGGGTACTAACGCGACGATACACACATACATATACAATGCACTACACACATATACATGTAACACCCAGACCCAGGACAATTTGAAAAAGGTCATTCTTCACTTTGCCCTGGCCGGGAATCGAACCCGGGATCTCGTGACTCAAAGGCAAGAGCGTTACCTCCTAAACTATTTTATTTCGAGGACAGCACAATATATCGAAAAATAGCCGAATATAAAATTAAGTACTGATCTACGCGGGGTGCTCATTAGCATAATTTACGTTTTTATATGTAGATATTATTACATTCAGCTTTTACAAAATGAAATTCCAAATACATTTACCATATTCCAACTATCTAGTTAGGTATTTTTTTCCTAAGACAAAAGGTTTATTTTTTTGCTAAAATAATTAAAATAAATACATTTTCTTACTTATTATATTCTGGCTTTTACTCATACTAACTAGGGGTCAATCTATACTTGAACGCCACCGGAAGCCACCATTTGCTTTGTGTGTGTTTACCGTGTGGCGGCGCTAAAAATTGTAAGGCCGCACATATTTTTTTACGATAATTTTTTGTCCTCTATCCACACGCGGGAAAGGTTACCTTATGGAGTGAACACCCTCTACGTTTGTAAGGGGCTAACGGGTGTACTAATATCATTCTCTGTGTCGTATTAATTCCGCTAGATTAAGTTCATACTGAGAAGAGTATTTCACTTCACGCGTCTGTATAATTTCACAGCAGTAGCAACAGCTGATGTCAAATTGTCAACCCTTTAGAAGGACGCCGACGCCGACGCGATCCTTGTAAGGCCATATGTTACAAAAGCAACATAACTACTATTATACGAGTCGTTCAACTATGTACTTATTCATAATAATGTATTAATACATACTTATTTTAACTCATGTATGTCAGAGCTAGGCACCGTTAATCGAGAATTAACAGCGTTAATCGTTTGTTCATAAAGAAAAAAATAACTTAATTTATTTTAATATTTAGTGCTCTATCGGGTTTCCGGCAAAGAATAGGACTCTTTCTCTTTTTTGCAAGTCTTTTAAATGACAGGTTTTGTACAACGTCACTAAAAAGCTTTTAAAACTTTTAACGTCTTTAACTCATCCATGAAATATAAGTAGATACCATCCATCCAGAATGATTTTTTTTCCTTAAATGGCACAAAGATTTACGTACTTTTTAATTTACTTAGTCTGCCAACTGCCCAGCGAGTTCTCAAAGGCTGTTGTAATTTGACATTTCCATAAATATTAAAACCATCGATTGTCTCTGGTCACCTGTATATATACCAGTACATCTCTCATTCTTTCTCTTCCTCAACGATTCTTGTTACGATTAACTTGTTAGCATCTATACTGTTCCATTTTATTAAAATTAATTTGTTACGTATCCGTTGAAAAATAGATGTGATTCAATAAAAAGTGTTTTCAATAAATATCTATCTATCCACAAGAGGAATTGCTACACATCTCAACAAAGGCGCTGAAGGCTCTCCTTCATCTTTCCCTCCAAAAAATAACAGACTTAATTTAACAGAAGTTTGATGAAACTGAAGGTTATTTATTAATAATAATTAACTGATGCCCCATTAAGTGGTTAAAGATCCTTTTATATGAAAGGAAAATATTTAATTTAAATCAAAACACTGTTTTATTCCACTATGAGATTGTTTAATTATTATAACGTTTTCAACTACAATGTAATCATCATCAGTAATAACACAATACAGTAATAACACAGTATTGTGTTATTACTGATGATGGCTACATTGTAGTTGAAAACGTTATAATAATTAAACAATCTCATAGTGGAATAAAACAGTGTTTTGATTTAAATTAAATATTTTCCTTTAAAATGCATTTCCACAAAGTTACACTCGAAAATATAGAATTTCCTTTTATATGAGTTTTATCTTCCTTAATTATTAACTGTTAACGAGTTAATGAGCTGATTCCCGGATCTGCAGATTATCATTTATAATTGCTGTATTAAAATGTATGATATTACTTTAATATTAATATGATACAGAATAATTTTGCTGAGGTAGGTATGTTATACAGCTTGATAAAGAGATTGATGATTCAGCTAGGATGAGTCTTAATGGTTTGGTATAGGGTTTAATGAAGGAAAATTTTGGTTTGAATATATAATGTAATTTATAATTGTTTCGTAAAATAATACTTGACTATATATTTATATAACGAGAACACTTAATTTTTGATATATGATAAATTTCATTTCAAAATCGATAATCTTTTGCTATTTCAAAGACCTTTATAGAACAGACTTGAAAATAGGTTATAAAGCCAATCAAATTGTACGGCCGACATATTAATATAATAAACTTGAAAAACGTAAATTTAAATAGGTTCCTTTTATGACTTACTAAAGTATATAAGATGTACAATACTCCCGTGTTGGACCGACTGAACAGCAATCGTTTTTCCTTTAATGTTAATTTTGAAACACGTTTTCTGAGAAAATTAGTACTGCGTAACTAGTCTACATTATAAAGGTATTTTAATATTGTTGCAATAGACATGAAATAATAACAAATCAATAAATCTAAACAACTTTTCAAAATGGAACTCATTATCTTGATAATGTAAAATGAAAACGAAACGAATGAGTGATGAATTAAATGATGAGAAAGAAATACGAAAAAAATATTTAAGAAAGCGCGCAGCATACGCAATAATATTGTGTTCCTTACCCTCTGACTTTTCCGAAACGAATGCAGCTTGAGCAAAAAAGATGAAGTAGCGTAGTTAGAATAAATTAGAAATGATTAAAAAGGAAGTGATTAAAAACAATGATAATGAATTTCAAACAAAATATAGACAAAACAAAGATTTTATAATGTTATATGTTAATTATCCTTAAAACATTTTGAGAGCTTTTACGTTATTATTTATCTCTTTTAATATTTGCGAATGAAAACAATATTACCTGTTTTAAAAGCTTTTAATTTCATGATACTGTTATGTTTTATTAATTATGAATGTGTTTTAATTAATAAATAAAATAAATAGGTATACGTCTGTTCGAAAGTAAGCATTTATGAAGTTCTAAAATAAAATATAATAAATATCTATACTATCTTAGCATCTCTCGCAAATGAGATAGAAAGTAAATTATTTACGTGAAAGAAAGAAACTTCCATGTGAAAAAAATAATCAAAAAATAATTCAGGATGGCTTGCATATGTCATGACAGCTGAATTGCTGAATCGAAACGTTATTTTTTTAGAATATTTAGGTTTTTCTTTTTTTATTATTTAACGAGATTTAAGCACAACGCACAGATGGTAAAACCAATCAGACATCTCAATTGTCGTATCGAAACCACATTTACACAATATAACATTGTGCAAAATCTAATCAAAAAGTAATTGTGCAAAATTTAATCCGATTAGAATTTGCACAATGTCACATTGTGTGAACATAGTTCTCCAATGTCTGACTGATTAAAATTCCTATTTGTGATATCATTTTTGCACAATAACTATTACCTACAAATATTCCAGTAAAAGAGCACCCATCGAGGAGATTCTGTGTGTCCACTTTGATTATATATCCTCAATATAAAATCTTAAATGATCAAAATATGGAATCAATCAAAATATCAATTATACTTTTAAAATTATGTACATCTTTCCGAGGCGAGATATTGTCTAATGATAAAGAAAGTCTAAAAAAAATGTATTTTTACACATTTGTATGCTATCTACCCTTATTTTAAGAATACTACCCAACACACAGACACCTGATCCGTACAATCAACAGATTGTGCAAACTACCTTTAGCAGAAAACTGGAAAGGTATCCCGATGCTTACGAATCGGTTAAAGCTGATTTTACTATGTTACTTGCAACTTGCAATTCAACTGCGTTTTACCCATGGTAAGTTCACCAATATTAATAATAATTTATTTAGCACATAAAAATCGATACAAAAATGTGTACAGACTATTTAACTACAACTATTATTTTATTTTCTATTTTATTTTATTTATTCTGTATGGATCAAACAGTTGAAACAATAAGTACAGACATTAAAAAACAACAATTAACAAACCAATTAAGATCCCTTTCTTACCAATCTAATAAACATAAATGTAAAAAAAATGTGAAAATGTAAAAAAATATAATATTTAAAAAAATTAAAAATGTAAAAAGAGTACAATATTAAAAAAGTAAATAAATGTTAAAAATGTAAAAACACATAAAAATACCGAAATAATCAAAACATATCCCCCTTATAGAGATAAGTCTCGTGTAAAGGAAAATCTTACCGATTTCCATTTCAAACCATTATGTCTGACATAGGTACCTAATTATGTATTTCGTTGAGCAAATTTGTATGGAGTGTAAACATATTTTTGCACGGGTCTCGCCAAAACATTGCATTGTTGTTAAGTTGAATAATTCATTATTTACTCAGAATTATCAAGTTTTAAACTAGTAGATACTATCATAAAAACAATGTTTTAATAGTTATTTTTTATTTCACTGGGAAATTAAACTTGATGCTTTAAAATATTCTACAAAAACAAACAATGTTATGAATTATATTATCATAGAATTACCTTATATAAGTATAAAAAACAATATAATTTCTATCATGCGTTTTTCATTGTATGAAATTATTCTGCATTGTAATTCGTATTGTTTGATGAAAAACATTATTGTATACTAAGCAGACAACAAAATAATAATTATTATCCATTTTTTACTAACACAGGGCAAGAACTTCCATGGAGTCCCCGACAAAGAATAGATATCCCAATCTTTTTAAAAAGAAGTGTGAGTGTCCTCTACAAGACAGGCACCCAATCACAAAACATAGCATATAAGCATTTCATTTTTCCTGCTGAGATTGCCTTGGCCAAAAGCTGTTGTGGTCTCAGTGCAGGGTGGTATTTTAAAAATAATAGTAATAAGACATTTTGATTTCAGCGATGAGTTGTATCACCCTTTTTGAATATGTTTAGCTTTAATTGACAAAAAAGGGTCAATTTTCGGGAAGTACCGCGATGCTTTGAATTAATAAATGAATACAGATGAGAGAAAAGGGCTAATACAAATTGCCAAAAAGAGGATAACTCTTTTGTCCAAGAAGTTTGCCAATGGTTTTTTGACGTTTTTCTCCTACAACATATCATTCCTATTCGAACATATTATATAATATCATGAGACGCAAATTGGCGCAATGACACTCTGAATTAGCAGACTGGTTTCTGCCCTATGCTTCCGGGGGAACGTTTTGTATGATTGATTAATTCTTGTAAGGAGTAAGACAAAATTGATGATGGGTATTTTTTCAAAACAAAATCTGCATCTACTAATTTTGAGGATTGTAATGTTGAGCCGTCCACACCAACTTTTTTTTAGAAGAATCTTTAGAAGAATTTCAAGTAGAGAATATTAAGTCATTATTATGTTTCGTGGAATGTTCGAACTCTTTTTTGTATGTTTTGGCACATCTTCCAATAACCAAGTTTTTGTAAAAGATCACGAACGAGACATTCGTCATATGATCTTATGTGATATTATGTCACCTATTCTGGGTGTGAGAATTGCCTTGACAGAATACATAAACATTTTATATCTATTCACTGCATCGGTGTTTAGGTGGTAGAACTCCGTAATGAAACATTATTGTTTCCTAATTTCATCATCTTTATCGCTTCCCTCGGAAACATTCGGTTTTTGATAATTGTTCACTGATTTACAAAATTCTTCCAACTAGCCAATATTTTTAAGTACTTCTTTTCCATCTGTGTCTTTATCTCAATTCTTCTAAATCTGTCATTATTTGTACATATAAGTTATTTAGTACATATTTATTTATTTATTTATTATAAAACAACAGGATCATTTCAGAGTGGAACATGTTCCAAGAACCGACAGGAACCGTCACGGCTTTCTCCACTCTGCTGTGCTGATCTTCAATGCACTGCCGGATCACTTGCGGGAATGCGAAAGTAATGAATTATTTACAAAAAAGATGAAGAAACATATACTGGAAGGAAGAGAGTAGCAGAATCCCGAACGAATGTGTGAAATATACAATGTTAATTAGATGTAATATAATAATATGTGAGATGGATTGATGCAGGATACAGTACAACTGACCTCTAATACCAGCACCTGGTGCTGCCTGGGGTCATTATATTAACACCAATAGTTATAAGTTATTGTGAGTGATTTATTTCTTTTATGTTGTGTTTATATTTGTATTTGTATATAAATAAAAAAAAAATAAAAAAGAAGAGACGTTTTCGTGCATTTACAAACATGTTTTCATATACATACAAGTTTTCTGTACTTGTTTTTATTTTAAAATATTTTACGTGGAAAATATTGACAGTATTTCGACGGGAAAGCTAATGTTGACATAACAAAAACCTTTATTCCTATACCTATCTGTATATTTACTAGCCATATCACCATTTCCCTCCAATACATACCAATAATTTAAAAGATTATTTGAAACGTTCATACTCTAATATCCTATATTTCAATGTTCCATAAAAGTCACCCTTATCAATTTAAAAATCCACTTTGACTCGTTGTTTTTTGTCTTGTTTTTTTTTATTACATTTCTCCACATTCATGATATTATGTGATAGTGCGAAAAAAATTTTGATGAAAAAGTGAAAGAAGCGAAAGAAGTACGAAAAGATAGAACCTTTTTAAAATAGCCTTTACAGTACAACAACAACATAAAAAACACAATCATCATAATATAAGTTACAATGAAAACAAAAATAAGAAAACAGAAACTACATGGGTATACTACTATGGGTATGGGTAGAATACTACTTTTTCATCACAATTTTTTTCGCACTATCACATAATATCATGAATGTGGAGAAATGTAATAAAAAAAAACAAGACAAAAAACAACGAGTCAAAGTGGATTTTTAATTTGATAAGGGTGACTTTTATGGAACTTTGAAATATAGGTGGTGATGCGGGTGCGTTGTTCAAAGGTGAAGATGAGAAAGAAAAGCAAGAATGTTCCACTTACCCTTTTGGATGAGGATTCTGGAACCTGGAATCGCCTTGCCTCTCACACAAAAACACTTCTTTGAATATATAACTTAATAATAAACTCAATGTGCGGTAAATTTAATATTGATTTATGCGGGTTTGTAATTTTATATTTTAATAAGCGGTGAAATTGTATTGATGCGGTATAAGTTTTAAGCGATGCGGTAGGTAAAGATTCACAATGAATACTGGTGAGAAGGAAAGAATGATAGGAACACAATATATTATGATTGTTGCAAGGATGGGAAGAATTGTGACATTTTTTGATAAATGAAACATTTCACACAAACCCCCCCCACCTCCACATAGGAACAACCCGAAATCAACCACAATTTAGAATTGGCCCAAACAATAGGACATTAGAGTATGTTATTCAAAACTTAGGCTTTACAACATATTGTTATGCAGACGATCGCATTTTCTTTAAATCATGCACCCCGGAATCCAAATCTGCTCTTGAGCAAGAAGTAGTTTCGTGCATAACGGACATTTCATCCTGGATGTCTAACAATATGCTTAAAATCAACCCCACCAAAACTGAATTTCTCTGGATAGCGTCTCCACGAAGACAACATCTCATAAACGCTGACCCTATTCGTGTACAAAACGTGGACATAGTCCCATCTAACCACGTTAAGTTCCTCGGAGCGCATCTTGATAACGCCCTTACGATGGAGAAACACATATCATCTACTGTTAGTAGTGGTTTTTATACTTTAAGGCAGCTCAAGAATATAAGGAAAAATATATCAACCGACGGAGCTAAAACCATAATTAACTCATTCGTCGTATCACGATTGGATTACTGCAATGGCATCCTCGCAAATCTTCCACAATATCAACTCCAGAGAATTCAGTCCGTTTTTAATGCGGCTGCACGTTTCATTTATCAACTGAATCGCTCTTCACACATATCCGCCACCTTTCAATCTCTTCACTGGCTCAGATGTCCAGAGAGAGTTGAATTTAAACTGTGTTTGACAGTATTTAAGGCACTTCATGCTATGGCCCCAGAATATATCATGGAACTCTGTGGTAGACAGGCGTTAAGTCATAGACAGACAACACTTAGGTCTTGTCAAGATATAACAACTAAATTGGAGGTGACCAGTACTGTATCGAAACCAGTGTACGTGGAGCGTGCTTTTGCAATATCTGCACCTGTAGTCTGGAACAGGCTTCCACAAACGATCAGAGAAACGCAGGACATATCTCGTTTCAAGAACCAACTGAAAACTTATCTTTTCAAGAAATCTCACGGAATAATTCAAGCACAACCTTAGTTAGCAAAGAGCGCCCTTGAGGTGGATTTTTTTCACAAAACGGCGCTTTACAAATCATCCAAATAATAATAATAATAATAATAATGGGATTCTCAATAGAAAGCATGAACCTTCTAACAAATCCCCTCACAGCACATTTGCTAACGGTGTACTCTGAATCATTAAAGATTTCTACTTCAATACAGTAACAGTTCCCTATTATACGGAGATGATTCATTGCTGAGTAATAGGTAACTATTACAGTTGAACGATGATCCCGTAGCATATTCCAGAATATTTTTTTTTTGATTTTGTATAGGAGTTTAAGATATTTCACAACTCATCGTTTTTTTATCAGTTTCAGAAAAACACCCAATTATACAAATGTTTACCCCCTCCCTACATTCCCTATTTTTTTTATTTGGTATAAAATTTGAAAAATTCACAATATCATCGTTATTTTATTGCAAGTTTTATGTTAAGATGCATTTTTTTTATCTCGCAATCAAACTTCGAGTGTGAGACCAATATTCGAAATAATCGCATTTTTTTATGAAGTATTATTTATTTATTTATTCATTTTTTACTGTACATTGACAATAAACAATTACATAAAAGGTAAACATTAAAGTTAGATACAATCAATATAATTTAAGTTTTATTATTGGTCAAAATTAAATGATTAATATTTAGTTTTCATAATAGTGATAAAACTCTCTCACAATATGATGTAAAATGATTGTGATAGATTAAAATGCAATGGATAAATAAATAAAGTTCGTCGGTAGCCTGGAGGTAGAGTCTCGGCCTTATGAACATGAGGTCCGGGGTTCGATCCCAGGTGCCGGCAAACTCCCCTTTCACGACACAAGCTTTAAGCTTACTGTAAAAGGTGTATAAGGTTGTATTTGGGTTTATAACAAAACCCAGATATATCTTTTTTAAAAAAAAAATAAAAAAAATAAGACAAAATTAATCGAGTTCAAGTAAACAGGTACGGATCATCCCTAAGGGCACACTGAAATATCAGGCTTAAGTGTATATTTTTTTTAATTATATATATTTCACGTACACACACCATTCGTTCTCTTTTTAATTACTTTTCTGTGTACAACAAAGCAGTACCCGTGTAGGACAACAGGCCGTTGTCGTTATTATTAGTACCTACCTATATTCAATAATAATATTATTACTGTCGTTTGTTTTATGATGCGGTGCTGCTTTTTTCATATTAAGAACCGTATTTTAAATTCTCAAATGTGTTTGCGACTATAGGAATGTATATTTCGCACTTAATGCGGTTAATTTCAAACATAACTCATGCCAGAACTTTTATAGGTCTAAAGAGCCCAATGGAATAAAACAGACCCCTAATTCTTTTCCGTGTATTTTCAAATAGTTTGTTTAAAAAAATCAAATAATTGGGTAAGTCAGAAGAGAGAAGCACTTTTGCAATAAAATCGACTTCAATATAGAGCTACAATCCTATGGACTGACCTGCAACAAATTTGGATTTTCTTATCCATTCGTCTCTTTTTTCTGCTAGTCTCTTTAATGCTACGTATATGCCACAGCTCATGTCCTTCTTTACTTGATCCATATAGGTGTCTCTTGGTCGGCCATTTCTGCCTTCGGTTTTGCCCTTCGCGATGGTGATGAGCAGATCTGGGTGCCTGATGTTGTGGTCAATTCAGTTTGCTTGTTGTTGACTGCTTTTTTATATTGACTGTTAATACGTTTATACATTTTCATAAAATACTCGTGATTATGTAGAGTAAAGAATAAATAAAATAATAAATTTAATAAATTAAAAAAAATAGCAAATGTTACTTTCGATAATTATTTTGCACTTGCTGAATTCCATAAAGGTATACCTAAACATTACGTTAGTTTAAAGATATCGCGTTTCTGCGATAAACTCGCCCATTGCAGAAATTTATTTGTTCAGTAATAATGATATCATGTTTTTTTTCTATTGTCTTTTATGCAGTAAAGTTAATTATTATTATTACATCGTAGTTACACTAAAATAATAATAGGTATATAAGGTTTCATACTCATTATCCATTTCGTTACATGCAAATTGAAGTATAAAAATGGTAAATACCGTGATGGTATAGATAAAAAATAAACTCATGAGCTTAAAACTACCATATATATTATGGAATGTCTGTATATAAAAAAGGTTGTTTTTACACTAATACGTTACAACCGCGTGCTGGGGGTAGGACGTGTTACGTAAACCAAACACACCACGAGATATAAAAATAGAATAATCTTTTTTTTTCTTTTCGAATCGAGCCGAGCCACGTAAAACAAAAAGTCTTGATTACTACTGGAATACTACAATATATAATTCTAAATCTCTTGCTGTGAAAATTGCCTTTCTAGCTATGATATATTTTATCTAATAATAACAGAACAAAATGTTAACGAATACCTATGATGTATGAGTATCTACGTTTGCAAATACATTCAAAGGTTTTTACACGTAGAATATTTGTAAAGATTTATCAACCATAAATCGAAGCCTACAAATAAAAATCTTTTCTACTCGTGGAGCATTCCTATTTCTTAAACGAGGATTAAGCTTTTTATGCTTTGAGCGTCTTAAAGTATCTCAAAATAAGTTTGGGTTTGTTTTACCCAAATAAACCTTCCAATGAACACCTCTATAGTAAGCACTTTGTTTAAAAATTTGTAACAGACTTATAGATTCATCATTAAAGTGCAGTCCCGATAAAGACTAGGTCTACAACTCTGTTCTATAAGCTTTCGAGTTTCATGTAAAAGACGTGTACGTAATTTATGAAAATTAATGAAACGTAAGCTCAAAATACATTCAACATCTTTGATTCAGCAATGAAATATGCCACTCATTCTGAATGTCTTATTTTTTTAATTGTATATTGAGAATGACCTACATGTAGATATATTACATGCAGTCAGTTCACCGGGCACCCCACTCGTAGAAATATTGTTAATTCCATTATTTTTTTTATTACAAACTCCAATTCACATGTTTAACAATATACTACCAGCGTCCTTGAGATGAATGCACCATTAAACGGCGCCGAATAAATCATCCGTCATATATAATCATAATAAATAACCAATATTCACATTATTTATCAAACAACCAAACAATGCACAGTAAATCAATGGAAACAGTCATTTTCATTAAAACGCCTCGAAACCACTAAAAGGTACACACATATTCAACATGCTATTACAATTTTTATTCATAAACTTTTTTATATCTATCCATTTTGAAAATTTTAAAACAATTTTACCATTTGTCTTGTAAAAACTATGTTCTATGATAATTTAATAATTATGTGTATAAATGTTTTTGGATATTGTTTTATTATTTTTTTGTCGTAGTTACTCCTGTCTTGTTCGAATTTACATTTTTGTCTGTTATATATGTTTATACATGTTTAAAAGGCCGACGCCGTATATTAAATTAAATGAATTATTTTAATACTGATAGATACTAAACCGACTCAAAACAGGAAGCAATCATAATTAATTAATTTTATTGTTTATCAGACTATTTATACAGAATTAATAATTATTATTAATAATGCTAAAACGAAAACCAAACAAATATTTGCGGCTGTCTTAATATTATAGTTCCTAGTATCTTTACTCACCTCATAACAGTAATATTGATTATGGTAACAAGAGTGCTACTCTCGACTCGTATCTTTTGTGGTATTCACATTTGGCGAATATCGCCAGGACACCAAAATATCGTCAGCCATTTGAACCGTGTGAACAAAATGATAGCTAGTCTGAAACGATAAAAACTAGTAAAAACGATATCGTCTCAAATTGACCACCTTTCAACTTTTTCTCTGGTTGAATGATTCGCGCATTCGTGCCTAGATGTGCGCGGCGTCCGTATCTATGGTAAAAACTTTATAACCTATAAATTTTATAATTTTTCCTGCTTCGTGAGAGTTGTTATCTTTGTTGTTGGTTCGTGGCGTTTGCTTCCTTAATTAAAAGGCGCCTTATAACCTCTACTATAACATTTTGAACTAATAATAAACACTTCCCGATCTCCATCTCGACGTCCGCCATTTTAAAAACAATGTCAAAATCAAAGCGCATCTGACAGATCGTTTCTATATCGGTGGACTGTGTGAACTGTGTGTAGGTGTGACGATCAATGGGCGTCCGGCGAATTTTGTTCTTTATGCAAACGAAATTCGCCTGGCGATATTGGCCAAAAGTGAACACCTCATTATCTAGAATTTCAAAACTTAAAATTGGCTATGAATGAATGAATGATTTTTTCAGCGCCATTTAATGGAGTATTCATTTCAAGGGTGCGGCAAGCTCTGTTGAAAGAGCGATGTCTTCAGATTGGTTATTACATATCGGAATCTCCCACAAGTGTTTTAATTAGTAGACTAACTGCAACGTGAATAATAAACGTGCAAATCGTCATCTCCGTGTTGCTAAAAAGAAGAAACTTAATATGGATAGAATAATAGTTCTAAAGTCTGTAAGTTCACAGAGTGAAAATTCATAGTTCATTTTCACTTTGATTTATTTAAAATCTCGAGTACTTTCGTAAACATTTATCTGTGTTGTGTTATAAAATAAAATATCATGGATACAATACTTTATCACTGAATCAATGTTGCTAAATCTCTGCTTTGTGATAATATATATGAAAAATTGTTTTTTAAAATACATTTTATAAAACACAATAAAGAACAGGAAAGTATTTCTGTTCCAGGAAAATTCATTATCATTAATGTCGCCAGCTCCACTATTCTGTCAATAATATTAAATCAAAACACCATCTTTCTGAAAAAAAAAAAACTTATGATAATATGCGAACATAGATGTCTTCCAGATAATTCAAAATACGAGAACATGTATCTCGTAAGTACCTCGTTCAATATCTAGCAAACTTTGTACTGAATTTCGGGCATTTATATAAACGAAATCATGATAGAATGCACGGTAACAATTCTCTTTAAATCTATTTACAATAAAAGAACTAAGACTGTATTATTATTGTTGTTACGAATAAAAACAACGATTTGTGAACTTTTTTAACAATCGGTTTATTTGTATGTAACTTCTATCTGTGCCACAATGTATTTCATTCGTTTTTTGTCTCTTGACGGCAAAAAATCACAAAGCTCTTCTAAAAAGTTATACAATCGTATTCACAAAGAAGAATTTATTCAGCCTATCTAACTAAACAGGCCTAAAATTAACGCTGATCAAATAAAACCTGACTGCTAAAACAATTTCGTATCTCAGGTTGATAAAAAAAGCTTAATCACAAAGCAATTTGTTTTATGATACAACTAGTCAATATTCTTGTTTATTTATTTAGTTATGAATCATCAATAGCAAATAAAAAATTTCAATAGACATACTCGTGTTAAATCACATAAAAAATATTTATTCTAAATTGGCTTATTTGGGTACATATATGTTCACTTGTAATACTGTTATGTATTATGTAGCGACTAGCGATGCATTTATTGTATGTAACAATTTTCATATTAGTTGAAAAATATACGCCTTGGCTCCTGCACGTGCCTTATTTTTTATTTTCGCCCCGTTCTCGTTTGGCCTTGCAACTTCAACACTTGCGATCTCATATCTTTAATAAAAATCCCTTTGAGGGTAGAGAGGGAGTATGAGTGTTTACAATGCTAACGAATTGGCTTTGGATGGTTTAAGCATGCTTTACTCTAGAAACTTTTACAGATCTCCGCCGCATTCATTATATCTCTCATATATAGTTTTTGTTCGCAACTCAACTGCCGTGAAGCATTTCGTCCAACTAACCGTCATCGTCACTTGTTATATATGGTATGCGAGAGTGGAATCTTCGATGAAAATTCCAAATTCAAGTACCAAATCCAGGTAGATACGAAAATGTTACACCAACTGATAAAGGTAGGTATCATAAATAATGCAAGCAAGGAAGGTATCAAATGTACACATTAAAACAGTTTATATTGCATCAAAAGCCCATACATAAGGTTGTCACATTAAAATTAAAAAAGTTAAATGGTATATTAATAAAAAACATATCGAAAATTAAATTTTTATGTGCATATGAAATCTAGAACACAATTATAATTTCAAATTTTCCGAATAACAACTGCTGTTTTCCAGGCAAAATGCGTAAAAATAAAAATACTTGACGTTTATTATGAATATTTACAACCGAGCATGAAGTCGAAACAAATCTAACATCTGTGTGTCTATTAGACAGTTGAGGTGTCTATAAGATGTGTCTATTAGACAGTTGGAATAGTAGTAACTTTGTATTTCTGAGAATGGTAATTAGAATAAAAAAATAGTTCTGATATTATTTTCATATTACACACCAACAAATGACAATATTTACAGGATTTATACAAACATGCAAAATTCAAGGGTTCAAACCATTATTCTGAACAAATATTGAGTAGGAGTATTCAAAAAGATATTGCGTATTTTGTGTTCATATAATATATCTAATATGTAAATTGTCTGTAAATAATGTAATAATATTAAATTCATATCCAGACGTGGGTGAAACAGTGATAATTATCAGTGGTGTAGGTAACTATGTATTTAATCAGATATCTTTTTGATTTATACAAAAACTTACGAGTGGATCGACACTATAAATGTAACAGTGAATCTCTTATACGAAACTTTACGTTACCAAAAATAATAAAATAATTAGAAATATTAGAATATGAAAGTTCGTCATCAGGTGCCGGCTAACTCCTCTTTCACAAGCTTTTTAGCTTCCTGTGAAAGGTGTATAAAGTTGTATTTGAGTGTATAGCAAAAACTCAGATACATCTTATAAAAAATAGATGAAAATAGTACTTTAACGAAAAATTTATGCATTACCAATTCATACAAATGTTTTTTAAGTACAAACTATTCAAGTTAACATTTATTCCTAATTTAAAAAAAAAGAACATATTTTGATTAAAAATATCATAGCTTTACTAAAATTTGTAATTCGATATCAATTTCGGACGCTATTTTTTTATGTACCTAAAAAAAATTCCAACCAAAAATATCACTTTTAGTACCAATACTTAAACAGCAGATAAATTTTGTCAATGAATATTTTTTTTAATTATGAGCAAAAAAGGTGGTTGGTTCATAAATGCACTCCTGCACAGCAAAAATTAAAAAAAAAATCAGTATTCGAAAAGAACATATAATTTTCTTTCAATAATTTTAAATGGAGACACACCACTGACTATTAATAACATATTAAATGAATTTCCATACATAATTATTCGATAATGAAGATATGTATTAATAATATTACATAGAGATAAAATCAACAAAGTGTTTGGCAATGATAGATTTTTTCTTAATAATATTATAGTGTATATTTAAAACTTTTAATAAAAATACTATATTATAATATTACATAGAGATAAAATCAACAAAGTGTTTGGCAATGATAGATTTTTTCTTAATAATATTATAGTGTATATTTAAAACTTTTAATAAAAATACTATATTATAATATTACATAGAGATAAAATCAACAAAGTGTTTGGCAATGATAGATTTTTTCTTAATAATATTATAGTGTATATTTAAAACTTTTAATAAAAATACTATATTATACCCTCACGCCGTGTCCCAAGTGGGGTAGGCAGAGAGAACGGAACGCCAAACAGATCTATCTTTTCACACTTCCTTCGCTTCCTCCACATTCATACAGTTTCTCATACACGCACGTCGGTTCCTCTTACTCAACACGCGGCCGTCCTTGAGAATTTGATCCACGTGATCAAGCCATTTAAAACATAAATATGCATTTTGCATATTTAAAACTTAAATATGCAAAATGAATTAATATATGAAATTTACAAAATTTCTTGTGGGTGTATTTGTAAAAGATCATGAATAAGACATTCGACTTCTTCAATTCAGTGAAAAACATGCCACTTATCCTGAATATTTTATCTTATATAGGCACGGAGAGGACTTTTAAGCAATAAACGGTTTTTCTTGAGTTATAATTCAATACACTGACGTCGTATTTCTAAATAACTCGCAAACGAGTGGATGGTCTTAGGAAGAATAAAATATATATATAATGAGTTACAATCCATTGGATTGGTCTGCAACGAGTTTGGTTTTTCTTCTCCATTCGTCTCTATTCTCAGCCAGTCTTTTCAGCTCTACGTATGAGCCACAGTTCATGTCCCTCTTCAGTTGGTCCATATACGCGTCTCTTGGTCGGCCTCTGCCATTTGTCCCCTCGTTCTTACCCTCCGCGATGGCGATGAGTAGTCCTGGGTGCCTGATGTTGTGGCCAATCCAGTTAGCTCGTTGTTGGCCGATTCTCTTAAGAAGTTGCCTTTTTTCGCCTACCCTGGTTAATACTTCTTCGTTTTCGACGTGTTCCGACCAACGAATCTTCAGCATGCGTCTATAGCACCACATTTCAAATGCCGCTAACCGTCCGCTTTCACTCTTTCTGATGGTCCACGTCTCGCACCCATATAGCAAAATGCTCCACACAAAGGCTTTTGTAAGGAAGAATAGACGTAGTATATTGGTCAATTTATTTAGTAACATAACTCAATATATTCTATATAATTTAAAAACGAATAGTTCTGCTTTACAACATCCCCTACTTGAATGGAAAATCGACGTAATAACAGTCAGATGGACCGCAAAGGTCAGATGACGTATCACTTTTCAAAAGTATTGGCGCTGGCTCACTTGTGCGAGAGCGTTGATGATGGTGCGTACATAGAGATATTTAATACATATAGACTTGCACAGTTAAAAGAATAAAATTAACATAACAACTGAGAATTTTTCTTCTCAAGGCTCAAAGCAAATAACGAGAACAACACATCACGTCTTAGATGAAATACGTGTTTATAAACTCTCTATATATTTAGCAAAACATTCCATGTACATACACTGCTGAAAGACTTGTAATAAAACAACAAAACTTTATTCAGGGGGTCTATTAGCTTTTTTACATGTCTCTCGCAACATTGTAAGAACACGTGCTTCGGATTTAAGGCCTAAAATAATAATAAAAAACAGTCTAAACTACCTACTGAGTAAAGTTTCACAAGGAAATCTGTTGTGCAAAATAAAGACTATACATTTTACTTAGTATATTCTATATAAAGATTGTAACGAAATCTATTTTTCCCTTCAACAAATCTTATTTGGTTTACTTATTAAATGGCAGATTATCTGGATTATTTATAAAGAAACTATTATTATTTTGAAGGAACAGTTTTCCATCCACCCCATCACGGCATGTCCTGCAAATGGATAACCAGCAAACCAACTTTCAGAAATAAACATGCAAGTCTTCTTCTCCGTGCCAATAAAAGTTAAGACATTCAAGATTGATGGCAAACCTGATCGCTGAATTGAGGACACAAAATGTTTTTAATTTTTCAAGAGCCTATACCTTTCACAGGACAGTCGAAAAGTTACGGAAAACAGCGGGAGATCAATTATTTGCCGAGTGTATGTATGTAATATGATTTAGTTTACAAACAAATGAAGTGTATTTTAATTAAAATTAAAATGATTTTAAAAACACTGTATAATTTCCAAATTAAATTTATTCACCTCAAACGTTTTTGCCAAGGCTTCTACTTGGCATCATCAGGAGGACTAATTAGTTTAAGTTCATATGTAGTGAGTCTGTTTTCTATTACTAACTTATACTATAGGTGGGGGGAGTTTGAAGGTGGGAGAGAAAGGGCGGAGTTGAGGGTGTTTGATAAGAGAGAAGGAGATGGGTATATCAACAAAGGAGATGCATATGGTATTTGGATATTCACCAAATTGTTCTTATTTTTATGGATTTCAAGAATCTCCAAGGCATTGAATTTGTTAATCTTAGACTCAATAGAATGGTCATGTTGGACACAATGGTCTGCCATCTCCGAGTATCCGGATTTTATTTCATACAAACAGCTTTTGAGCAGTATACATTAAAAAATATGAGTTTAATAAACCAAAACAGTTTGTGTTTGTAGTCATTTAAGATATTTTTTGTTGACAATAAAGTGTATTCATAAAAATAAATCAAAATTATATAGTCCAAAATTTAAACAAATAATGAAACGCACATGTATGTGTGTCTATATTATATCTTAGGAATATTATTTATAGTGTTGAAACGAATTCATAATTTGGCTGGTCGTACCGGGTACCTGATGTGCGACGTGCCTAGTTTAATAAATTTAGAACAAGCCATTTTACGGCGATGTTTTATCGTATATTTATTATTTTTACACACCTTCATTATACAACGGAGTTTTTGGCAAATAAGTTATGTTTCATGAAAATTATATTACCTATAGTATAAGTTTTTCGTAGGTATTTTCCAATGAAAAACCAATAAATTTGAATTTATATTGCATTTTCAACTTTTAATTTTCTTACTAAATTTACTATAAATATATAAAAATCTGATTATTTTTTGGCCTTTTAGTTAAAGTCTCCTATCTCTTAGGCTATAAGTAAATAGTATGGAATTTATATGTTATAAACGAAAACCTAATGACAAATATCAAATATGATTTAAAACATATTTCATATTAACAAAAACACTGTTTACTTTTCACTATTGATATAATACTCGAGTAGGTACTTTCATCTAGTAAGCTTGACATTTTCAAAAGAACTGTTCTTGAAAATTACATTCTTAACGATCTTCAATATTCTTTTGAAAATATCAAGCTAACTTGACGAAAGTACTCGAGTAATAATTCAATAGTGAAAAGTAAACAGTGTTTTTGTTAATATCGAATACGTTTAAAATGTTTTTTCACAATGTGAACACACAAACTCTAGATTATTTAAATATTATGTATTATTATGAAATTAATCACTTAATATATTTTCCTCTAATTCCCATATCCATTCATTATCCAACATAGTTACGGCACGACCTTTTCATCTCTGATTACTCTAATACACAGAATATTCTTTGTATATTGATCTCCAGACCTCTAGAACAATTTGATAGGTATTGTTATAAATAGACTAGCTGACCCGGCAAACGTTGTTTTGCCATATACATTATGTCATATACATTTGCCATATACTAATATCGCTATTAAAAAATAGGGGTTGATGGTAGAAGGATGAAAATTTAGGACTGTATATATTTTTTAATGCCTCACCATAATTTTTTTTTTAAAAAAATAAAAATAAAAAATCGGAGTGGACCACCCTTTACTTTTAGGGGGAATGAAAAATAGATGTTGGCCGATTCTCAGACCTACCCGATAAGCACAAAAAATTTCATCGAAATTGCTCCAACCGTTTCGGAGGAGCATGATAACAAACACCGTGACACGAGAATTTTATATATTTGATTAATGATGAATCATCATCAAAGCGCCTTCAATCAAACAAACTACTGTATTATAATAAACTCACGATATTATTGTTCTAAAATTAATTATTGTCGATGTCAATCTAAAACAATATTATTGTTTGTCAATGGTTGTCTGTATCAACACTATGCTGAGTGCTACGTACCATGAAACAATTCACTCATGACGTTTGTCTGACAATATTATCACATAGCAGATATTATTAATAATTATGAAATCTACAGTAACAATACGAAAACATCAGTTGATTAAGATTTAATAAGGTTGGTACGTATTGCGTGTCGTGCTTATTTATATGAACTTCCACCAAGAACCGTCGGTCAATAAACGATATATTACATTTTATAATTATATGTATATCTTTAATGTTATCTGTATCATTTTGTCTAGTTTCCATCTTGGTAGGAACTTAGACACTAAACATTTTTATAAATACACACTTTTTTATTTATCAACAAGTAGGTTTACAATTAATGTTTAAAATATTTACTAATTTTATAATTGTTTAACCGGATTTGGGTGCAGATGACAAAACCAATCAGAAACCGCGATTGGAAAACCATGTATGTCATGAAATTGGTGAACGTTGTCCATGGACACTGAAAATCATCACTTAAGCCAGCCTAGAGACAATTCGTAAGCGTTGGAACACCTTTCTCATTTCTTCCGATTAGATTTTACACAATGTTTCATTGTGTAGACATGGTTCTCCAATCGAGTTTTCTGATAGGTATAGGGACAATTTTTTCGTCTCTTACTAAGACTAAGTGGCGTTGACGACCGGTGTGGCGCGGAGGCTAATGCACTTGCCTTTGAGTCACGAGGTCCCGGTTTCGATTCCCGGCCAGGGCAAATGAAGAATGACCTTTTTCAGATTGTCCTGGGTCTGGGTGTTACATGTATATGTGTATAGTGTATTGTAGGTATATGTGTATCGCCGTGTTAGTACCCATAATACAAGATTCTTATATTAGTTTGGGACTAGCTCGGTCTGTGTGAATAAAAAAATAAAAAAAATATTAATATCGTTTAGTACATAAAAACATACTATATTTTGGATGCTTCTTAAAGAGTAAATTTTTCGTAGTGATCGTTACATTTTTGTCGTGTTAAATCATTGTGTCGAATAAATATTTGTTCCAGGACTTCGTGATATTTCAAATAAATAAACTCGCGTAACGACCTAGCACTCCTAGGATTTTAAATACCTAATTGATAAAACTAGCAATACAGCTTATTTAACTAGAATACAAGGTACATTGGTATAATACCACAAAAGTATGATGGATAAGTAATTTGATTGATTTATAAATTATATAAACTAAATGTTCACGCAAAGTTAACATTTAGGTATGGATGCCTACTAATTTTAATTGACTATAATATAGTACCATTCCATTTATTTATACATGGATGTTTATATTGATGATACTTGGTTGCATTTTTTGTTGTTATTATTTTAGTTATATATATTTGAATAACTTAACACTAATTTATGAATTTGTATGTTTATATATGCATATATATTGTAAATGGCTGTATGAGCCGTAAATTGAATAATAAATAAATAAAGATTCAAAGTCTTTTTGTAAGCGTACAATTTATATAAATTGACAATGTTGATACTCACAATGAAGAAACAAAACAAAGATTCGCTGTATTATGTTTGAGAAACAAAAGCTTAATAAATACAATAAAAGATTAGATTACATACACGTAGGCAACAAACTAATACTAAACAAAAGAAACGTACATCAATATCCACAGGATCACGGGTAGGATTAATGTGTTATTTGTCTAATACCAATCTAAACACATATGTAAATGGATATCTACCTAGCATAGAAAGACAATATATCATACAATTATATGTATACCTGATTGACAACTTTTATACAATAAGTATTTTATAAATTAATCAGATATCGGTATCAAGATGTTACATTGTGGATGTAAGTGGATGAAATGAGAAAGGTACCTATATCATCGCTTACAAATTGACTCAAGTTTAACTGAGCGCTTTAGATGTTCATAAACAATAATATAGTTTATATTATCGGCCGACAGTACTTTATGGAATTTCATGTCAAATTAATAAAACAAAATATTATCAAATTATTTTTTGAATATTTTTAGAGACTCCAATGTTTTCCCATGTACGAATACATTTTCAAGAGTTCTCTTCAAAATATCCATTAGTGTGGACGAAAACGTTCGAGCTTCAATAAATATTGTGTAGAGCAAAAAAATTACAGGTTTTTCATCCCGAATTATATTCAATCAGTTATGCTACCCATCCTGAATATTTTATTTTCTATGGCACAGAGATGACAGCTTGCGTGTTAATCGCATACAGTGAGTCCAATGACTATTTCACTTCTGTAATATGCTGTGATGTATTGATCAATGAATGAAAGCTATTCGCTAAAGATGTCTGTTTTTTTGACTTGGCATTTCTCTTTTTTTCATTTTTCCTGCTGAGATCGCCTTGGCCAAAAGCTATTATGGTCTCAATGCAGGGAGATATTTTAACAATAATAATAATAATAATCTCGGAAAGGAAAAATCTTTGAAATATAGAAGAGACGATAGCTCTGGCTGGACCTTGTTTTGAGAATTTCCTAAAATAGTTGTACAAAAAAGCACTATCGTTAAAAAAAATGTGTGTAATTGTATAATACTAAAACTAGAGGTCGTGATAGTATAAGTACATATCATTGATATAGACAAGAAGAAACAATCTTTCGCCATGTATTCTTAAGAGGATCGTTCATAGGTAAATACGTGTAAGTCAGAATTTACAATTGCACGTGTTGATGTTAGTAGTATGTATGGTACATATAATAGATATTTAGGTACATCAAGCTACTACAATACATTATACCCATCTATGTGGCTATGTCCATAATTCTATCTAGGGGACAAATATCGTACTATTACTTCAAGTCTTCCGAACTTGTATACACTATTGACAAACTTCGTGTGGAGGAAGAAAGTGACAGGATCACAATACATTATAATTACAATAACGTGCCAGTGTCAAGCAAAATTATGTCAACGATGTCATGTTGTATTGAAGCATGATAGAAACTAATCAATACCTAGGTATATTGAAAGAAGAGAATAATAACTTGAGTGATATTATTAATTTAAAGTTTGTTATGTTCTTTTAAAGCGAAATATACACCTATTTTGTGGTAAATGCCTTGACTACCCATCTACTCGATTTTTTCTTGTGCGTTATATTGAAGATATAAACCTAGTCACAATGTTGTCTAATAACATGTTGACCGCCACCGGCCGGTGTGGTGCAGAGGTAGGTATTGTTCTTGCCTTTATATCACGAGGTCTTAGAGTTTCTGACCCGTTTAGTCTGGAGAGATGATTATTTGTGCAGGGAATTTCAGGATCTTGAAATTTGTGGATATTAGGTTTAACGGTGGGATTTTCTACGTGATACGGTTGGCTTACACCCGGTTTCTCTGTAAATGCTTGATGGTTAATTTTACCTTGTGTGGTGTGGTTTTTGCGAGTGAACTTGTTTCTTCGTCTTTGTATTGTGCTGTCTATCTTAGGGGAAAATTTAAGGTCTGAGTGGATTGTCCTTTTAGGAAGGGAAATGTTTTCACCTGCAATATTGAAGATCCTAGAGTCGACATCCTAAGTACCTACCCAATTAATGTGATGATTTAGTGTATGCTTTTCTCAGCTAGAGGAACATCGAAAAGTCTAATCAAAAAAATCCACACGTGGATTAAAGTCGACCAGCCCTTCAAGCTGCCCAACATAGCACCTCTCGTGTACAGAAGAAATGCTATGTTGGTGTATAGATTTATTTGGGTAAATGGAAGTCCCTGGACTTTTGAGCTGGTCGGGTGGTAAATGAGTCTTATTTAATTGTCCTGGGTCTGAATGTTACATGTACTTGTATTTATGTTTAATGCACTGTATTTATATATATCGTTGCGTAAGTACCTACCCATAAATATACACATAATACATGATTTTTTATCATAATTTAGGCCCAAATAAGATACGAATCTTTATATGTCAAATATCAAAAAAATTGTAAAACCTCTGAAACTTTTAAGCTACATAATGACTAGGGATTGCAATCCCGCGGGATTTCTGCTGGATTGACTCCAATCCAGCGGGATCCCGCTGGATTATTAAAAATTGCAAAAAATAACAACATCTTACTGTACATAATTGAATATAACATAAATAACTATACTATCATATATGAATTTGACATAACTAACTATAGGTACTATTAGTCTTTAATTTTTCTTACTAATTCATTATCTAATCAATCAAGTGTTATGGAACAAATTTTAAAATATCAAATGAAAAGTCACTTCTCTTTTTAGAAAAATTATTTAAAAAAAATAGCATTAATGGTGTTATCTTCCAAGATACTTCTTAAGGAACTACATATGTAGCCAGCGACCGAAAAGGCTCTTTCTGCCCCCACACTAATTGTTGGTTAGATACTTGTATTGATAAAGTCGTGCAACAAATTCAAATACTTTTTTTTTAACTCCATCACTTTTAAATGCTACCATTTCTTTTTTCAATATTTTTTCGAAGCATTTCTCTTGTCCAGTTTCTGTCTGTTTAGTGTAATCTTCATTGTCTTGCTGCATTTCTTATTCCATTTGTAAAGTTAAATTGTTTTCCACATTCAGAGACTGTTGACAATTATCTGCAATTACATCACCTACAACTACAAATTCTACATTTTGAGCGTCTTCTATAATGACTCGATGTAACATGTTTTTCATTTCTTGCCGCAACTTATTCTTTTTCGGCATTACAAATATTTAATTGCACGTTTTCAACTCTTAGTCATATTTTTTTGGATGCGGAAAATAAATCAACATAGCTGTAATTTCACTGCGTCTTTCTTTCACTCTTGCACGCAGCGCCCCGGATAGTACATCGCTTAATACTGTGTCTAGCTTCTCTAAAATAAATCGAAATGTTATATCTGCCGTTATTAGTGTAGACTCTCTTCTGCATAATACTTTACGACCAATTTAAAGGGCTGCAAGCTGTCAATCACGTTTTTGATTGTGTGCGTAAATTTTATGTCAGATGCTATGTCGATGAGAGCCTTCTCAATGCGAACTTTGGGACTAAAATCTTTCTAACATATCAAGCAAGCTGTTTTAGCGAGTGCAGCAATCTAGGATTAAGCATAATTCTTTTCCTGTTTCTTCTTTAAGTATTTTTGCAAATATGTATCACCTTTAGTTGGCAACTTTCGGAAAATCTTCAGTTTGCGGATTCGCACATGCGGATCCGCAAGCATTTGCGGGATCCCGCAGACCCTAAAATTACGCGGATCCCGCTAGATTGCGGGATCCCACTTTGCTGGATTGCAATCCCTAATAATGACGCAATCTGCAAAGACCATTACTTTTAGAGATATAGGAGAAACAACCATCTTCGTTACATCATATTCCTAGAATGCGCTACAATAGTCAGTCATGTTTTGTTGCCAACATCCAACAAAATATGAGGTTTTTATCACTGTATATTTAGCATTATTATAAGCTGAAAAGAGGTGTCAGTTGGAACAAAATCTTGGAGTTTTTTACTCACGCAATATTTTCGTGGAATATAAAGTGGGTATATTTAGTATCATTCACTTACCCAATATCTTGAGATATGTACACTTGCTCAAAGGAGGATGCAGTGATATTTGACACTCGTATATTCCAGAATCCTTGGATTGAGCATTCTTGATGATGAGTATCCAGTCATATGGCTCCACGTATACCAGAGAATATCTGAAAACAGGAATATTAAAGAAGATTAGATCGCGCCTTTGGGATAAACTCGACCTCTGTGTATTGATTATATCTAGTTTAAATGCATTTTTCTATAAAGTATTACAAATTGTGATCAATGTACAGTAAAAAATGAATACATAAATAAATTAATTAAAATGAGTCATTAGAAATTGTAATTAAAGAAAGATGTTTTCGGTGAATTAATCGAGTCTTGAGGAGATTTAATTAAAAATATCATAATTAATATTTTGTTAACGTCATATTTAATGCTTGTAAAATATTCTAATGCCAATATTAAGTTTTATTTTATTTATTTAGTGTTTTATTTTTTGTGGTGCGGAAAGAAAACTCTGTTTGCTTGTTACATGACGTAGGCCTACTGGATCCCTCACTTTTGGGAGATTTCGTAATAGTATAGATAGAGAAAGGCGTATAGTTTTGATCTCTTTAAGTCTGGATTTGCAAATATGTCAAAAAAATGAGGAAGATATCTATATCTGAAAAAAATAAATAAAAGAAAACATGATTGTTTGAAAACCGCTCCAATCTTTCACATAAATTGAATTCTCAAGAATATACATATACCCGTTGAGCAAAATAAAAGACACGCCTATATGAAGAAGAATGTGAGAAAAGTGAAAGATATATGTAAAATTATGTTTACTTTACTTATGATCCGTCCTCTTTGCTAACCCATGCCTATCCCGCTAAGGATGAAGTGTTAAGAGATAAATTGATGAATTAATAAGTACTTTTTTTAGACAAATGCTTCAAAAATTAAAAAGGATTTAGTAAAAATAGTATTTTATAGAACTTAGTACTAAAATTAAAAGAAAGAAAAAGCTACAGAAACACAGTTTTTGACAGAATCGAATTAGTATTTTCGTCAGATTTAAAATTGTGTTCCAAGAAAGAAAAATCCCAGTAGACCACATCTCATCCCCTGACATGGGTTGTTTGTTCACTTAAAGTGAAGGGTTGAGATATTTTATGGATGGAATTTCTTGATTTAGTATCTTGGCGAATATCTTTTGAAATACATGTTTACCAGATGTTTTCTATTTCTGAAAAGAATGTCAATGAACGTTTAAAGAAAGTATGCCATGAATACATTCTTTTTTCGATTTAATATACGTCGGTTGTAAGATATTAAAATCAAACATTTTTTAATTCAATAAACAAGAATGCCTTTGTATATCGATATATTTTATTTACAAGATTTTTTAGTTCTATGTCCATGCACTTTAATTGCAATTCTTCACATTTTAAGAAGATGAACCTGGTTTTGAAAAAACAAATATCCTCACAGAGAGCAATATGCTTGTATCGTGAAGGTAAAGTAGGTGGCGTAAGAAATTGAGCTCAGGGTTTTTTCGATTGAAAGTCCGATATTCTGCCATCAGACTATCGACCACCATATTATCCAAAAGTCTCTATTATTTTTAAACTATCTATATATTTTTGTAAGTATTCGAACATCCTTTAAGCTGCAAGCATTCGTAAAACATGTAAGACATCTAATACCTTCAATCCAGAGATAAAATATACCTACCACCTGAGATGATTTATATAAGAATATGGCCAACCAAGTTTATTTACATCCAAGTATATTTTAAAGAATACATATTAATTTTTCATTCATTTCTAAATTGAGTTCATCAGTAGCCTGGAGGTAGAGTCTCGGCTTCGTGAACAAGGGGTCCGTGGTTCGAGACCAGGTATCGGCAAACTCCTCTTTCACGACACAAGCTTTTAGTAGCTTACTGTGAAAGGTGTATGAGGTTGTATTTGGGCTTATAACAAAACCCAGATATATCTTTAAAAAAAAACGGGCTCGCAACGACAAATTGTTGCTTCACACGCAGAATGTGAATCCTTAATCCTAAACTATCCTTCTTTTTTAGTTCTGCATTTATGTATATAATATGAGCTTGGTCTCCTGAAATATCCAACAAATAAAGTTATTTCAACATATATATGAGCATGCCTCAGAATAGACTTCAAGAAGTCTAGCACGGCAGTTAATTCCATGTATTTTAATTATTTATAAATCAATAATTTTGGATTGAATATAGAGTAATGTTTCGTTAAAATATTTTTGTAGTAGTAGAAGATGAATGCATGTAAATGTAGAATGAGAAAGGATACAAAATCATTTCCATATTTATGACACAAAATTTATCTTGTTATAACCCGTAAACTTGGTGTCATGCAAAACACGTGGAACCATTAGTAAAGCAGATTAAGGGTCCATTTTCAGTATTCAAATCTCAATGGTATAACATATTCCGAGAACTGGACATTAACAATAAACAGATTGATGTGTTAATTAACTATGTACGTTAAAAATTTAATTAATTTCCATTTGCATTGTGATATTTATCTATCTATCCCTTGACGACATCTCCTAAACATCCATCGCCTAACTTACTAACTGTATGTAAACAAACATATTTACTGTTAAAAAACATATTAACTGGCTTACACACGCATACAAATATTTTTTTATTCAATACTATGTTAACATTTATGAAAAAAGCTTCCGTTAAACTGAGCCCTTTTGGTGGGGAAGTCTGTCAACGATTTTCGTTACGTCGCGTCGATATCGTCAATGATAGGTATTAAGAAGGTCCCTCAAATTTTTGCTATACCGTCATTTTCGCGCTGAGGATATTTTTTTAGTTCCTTGTTCTCCAAAATAATAATTCTAACTTCTAAACTACTACTTTGCATACACGGCAAGTGGGCAGCCAGCGGACCAGCCAAATATAATGAACATACAAAGTGTCTTCTTCGTGCCAACAATAAATTAGGATATTCAGGAGAGGTGGCAAATTTCATCGCAGAATTTAAGATGTACAATATCTTTATTTTTTCGAACACCTGTCTTTTACATACATAAAAATGTACGGAAAGAGTGGAAAAGCAATTTTTTGCCGGGTGCTCTACGGAAGAAATAATTCTAATTTGCTTTACATTTAAAAAAAAATCGTTAACATATTAATCATTAATAAAGTTAAATTTAGATTAACAGTTCCAAACTCTAGATTTCAACTCTAGATTGACCTTTAGTTACACGATACCTTAATAAACTTTGACGTGATATTTACATCAGGTGATGACATTAACAAAAAGGTGATATGACGGTTACACGTGCACTTGTATCCTTCTGGTGATTCCTAAAAACTTTGTAATGGACATTACCACAAATTTATTCGAACATTTCGGAACCTTTTTCCATCAAAATTTGATAATATTCGTAGAAGTTATTAAATCATCTTATAATGAGAAACATACTAACCTCAAACCCTGAATTGCTAGGATTTTTTTAATTCAATTTTAAAACAGATATATACATACTGAAATAATATATTTATATTGTCCCTTTTTCGATATACAATAATTATTTTAATCTAAATAAATTTTACAGTTTTGATATTTTGCCTTGAAAAATAGTATTTTTTTCACAAATATGACATTGCGTTTCTGACAATTTTGAGGGAAGAAAGGACTTCAATATATATATATTTTATCTATCTCTATTGATTCAATCCTTGTGTTGACATATAAGTTGTGTATGATCTTATTCCCCTTAAATACGTTCAGTGTATAAAAAATGTATAAAGGACTATTAAGTACCCAGTCGCCAGATAATTGTGACTATACCAGACAAACATACAAACAAACAAGTCAACGGACTAAAATATATGTGCGAATATTTCAAAATATATTGGAAATCTCCTCGTACAAAGTGTTATTTTCTAAAAAAATGTTTATGTCCATGAAACATTATCAGCGGAGAGAAAATCGCTTACTTTCGCCTATAACATCAAATACTACATTTAAAAAAATATACTTTTCGATCGACTACAAACGAATTTACGACCGTCTACCTACATGTACCATGTAATTATGCGTTATTATTGCGGTAAATTCGTTTGTAGTCGATCGATAAGTGACGGTTTGTCTAGGGGGGCTGGTCTATGTAAGATGAACCTACATAAAAAGGATGCAGATACAAAAGTTATGAAAACAATAGAACTAGCAAAAACATGTAGGTTGTGGCTATGACATTTTGTTTTTGTTTCTTTTATGTATATGTGTACGTGTGAATATATTATCTACCTATTGATGAATGTGTATACAAATACATGCACATATTTATATGTGTACATATTATATGTATAAACACGATATTTTAGGATGCGCCCTTGAAGTGAATATATTCCACAAAACGGCGCACTATAAATTGTCTAGTTATTATTATTATTATATATGTATGTATAAATTTTTGATATATATACGGTACATTGTTTTATTGTATATAATATTTTTTTTTTCTCTTTACTGAAATGTTACTGTTCACATGCATATATATTATGCCTATACACATTTTGTTTTTATTATAAATACTGTTTTTTTTTTGTTATTTTTATCAGAATTATATAACTTTAATAAACCAAAATATTAATAAATGTTATCATATCATATAAACTGCGCCCCTCATCACTGAATTTTATCAATATTGATTATTAATACGTTGTGAAGCAAAATTCAACGTAATCTTCAAAATCCAGGATATTGGAATTCCTAAATTTTATTGAAATTAATTCGGGGAAATATTTTTTTCAGGGTTAATAAATTTATAAAAAAACGATATTTCTGAGAATAAATACACGATTTTAAAACAAAATAATATCGGACAGCGTTAAATTTCACAAATTATTGATAATACCGTATGTTAGTAGGCAACAGAATAGTATAAAAAAAGAAAATATATATGTATAGTTCTTTTATATAAATATGAATCAAAACATTTTTGTTTATACCTACATCGATTTCATATTTTGCATGAAGATTTTAATATTTGATCAACGTTCTATACAAATTTTGCCTGGTTGAAAATCGACATAACCATTTTGATAAAATTAATAAAAGAAATATTCTATGAAAATAATAAAATGACATTGTGTTTAAATATTGTAAGGTATTTAACACTCCGTGGTTCACCTTATCCAAGTTATAAATAAGCTTTCAATACACTTTTCACAATATATATAGTTCTTGTGAAAACGATGATAAAACATTTAGGAATATTATGAAAGAAATAACTTTGTTAATGATATGAAAATTAAGCAAACAAATAACCTACAAATGAGAGTTTTCACAAACTTTGTTGTTTCACTCCATTACATTAGGATTGTAATGGTCTCTTTTCATCTCATACTTAAGTATTAGACATCCTATATACGTGTTGAAGCAATACCTAAAAATTAGTATATATTTAAAAAAAAATCCTCCAAATTTGCAACACAAAAGATACAAGGTATATTTTTACCTATTTGAATATAATATAAACATCTCTCAATACATTTTGAATCACCATTTTACTTTTAGAAATGCATCTACAAAGAGGGACTCAGGTAGATATGAACATTATATTCTTGAACCAACGCTCGTTTCAAACTGATACATATGAAATTATATTGGCCACGAAATTTCATTTCTCCTTAAATATTTTGAGTCTATGTTTAAGGTCACAGAGAAATAAACAGAGTCTATTCTATATTCGAAAGTAAGTCACTCAATTCCATTGTTCCATTACGTCATCTCGCATATGTCAAAAATTCCGCGGACTGACTGTTAGTAATAAGCATGTAAAATAAGACATGGGTGGCATGCATCATCGCTAAATTAAAAATGTTGATTGTCCTGTTGAAAATATTAGTTGTGAAGTTTTACGAATACCTGCTTTTTAAATGACACTCGAAAACATTTAGAAAAGATTGGGAAGCTTGTGCATGATATTTAAGTAAATATAGCCTATTCAGGTTGGATTCTTTGTTCTAAAGTCATTCACTCTATTACGAGTGAAAAATGTAGTCCGTATACGATTAAGTTAAAAAACAAAAATCATGCGAATCATCGAGAGTTGTATGTATATTTTTTATTTCCGTAAGTACCTAATAACCTAATATCATACCCTTGTTGGCAATTTCGCTCACGAATAGTTTAGCTAGAATTTTAATACACGAATTAAGGGTAAGAGTGTCATGTGTCATGAAGATTGACATCTTTATAATATTCACAAATGGCGTTAACACTGAGATAAATCAAAAACACTTTATGCTCAGTAATTGAACGCGAGTGGATCCATAATCCAATAAATATTTGTGCCCGTTCATAAATATGTACGCCTACACGTCCTAGGTAGACACCAAAACTAAAAGATTGGGAAAAATAATACCATATATGTAATAATGATGAGTAAATAAATAAATGAATATACGAGATTTCATCCTTTCGGTCGGTTTAAGGCTAGAAACATTACAAATATATTGCATAGTGATAAAAATATTATAGTTTCTATGACACCATGATTTGCACGAGAATCGAATTTTATTTCTGCATGATATTTATCTTAAACCTTTCTTTTAGTTTTTAATATACATGTAGATTGTAAATAATGTATTGTTAATACGTATGTTCGTAAGGCTCTCAAGGTGGAACCAGTACTCCTGCATAAAGAGAGGTCACAATTACGATGGCTGGGTCACGTTCTCCGCATGCCAGAAGAAAAACTACCACTTAGATCTTTAGAGGCTGTGGGAGAGAGCAGAAGACCGCCCTAGAATAAGCTGGCAAGGACAGGTGTCGAACTTGTGTGTTAAAAGGCTGGGTTTGGAGTGGCCAGAGGTCCTGAAAGCAGTGGCGGACAGGGATCTCTGGAGGAGGTACCTAGGCGCAATGGGGCCCCGACCCAACTAGGACAAGGGGACAAGTTGTGTGTGTGTAAATATGTATTGTTAATGTTAATATTATTAATTTGCATTAAAAAATTACAATTGCTAGGGAATTTTATGGGGAAACCGAGGGTTTTATGCTAGCAATTCATGATCAGGTAATAAATACAAAAAAAATATCAAAAATATATCATAAAAATCAAAATATAATTGATGATTCGTGTAGGAAATGTCTGGCCAAACCGGAAACAATTCAACACATAGTTTCGGGTTGTTCCACTCTCGCTCAAACTGAATATACTAATAGACATAATCATGTCGCAAAAATAATGCATCAAAATTTAGCAATTAAACATAATCTTTTAAACTCACAAAATACAGTAATACCTTATTATAAATACAACCCGGAACCGGTTTTAGGAAATCAAAATTACCTACAGGCTCTATTATGATAAAACCATAATAACAGATAGACAAATACATCATAATATACCCGATTTAGTATTACATGATAAACGTAATAAAATAACGTACCTAATAGACATCGCTGTTCCAAATACACATAATATACAAACAACCGTCGCAGAAAAAATACGTAAATATACAGAACTAGCAGGAGAAATAAAAAATATTTGGCATTCTAGATCCGTTTATATAATACCTTTAGTCATGTCAGCTACAGGGGTAACTCCGAAATCTTTAATAAATAATTTACAAAAATTAGATTTACCGGTTAATTTGTACCTATATTAAAATTCAAAAATCTATTATAATAAACACTTGTAATATTGTAAAAAAGTTTTTGAACACAGATATTTCAGGCACAATGCTGGTATTTTGATCCCGCGTTTTGAGCCTAATAAATAAATAAATAAATAAATATCTGGATAGGTGAATTTTTCCCGGCATTAGACTGTTAAGTTTTTGTGTGACCATGACTGATCATATGGAGACTTATCTGGTTGTATAATGCTGAGAAGTGTGGATGGCAATTCTGCCGCCGCGTAAAAAAAAATATTAAAAACAAACCTAAAATGCAAAATTTTAAACAGTATTTTACGTCAGATTAGGATACGGGTAAAACATTGATAGAGCTGTTAAAAATATTTGATTTGTTAATGTTACCAATTTTTAAATATCTGATTCCAATTTTCACTATTTCTTAGGAAAGAGAGAGTAGGTAGGTACTTATGCTATCTGCAAGTGTTAATTTGTCAATTAGATGTTTATTTTCTGAGGATATCCGGATAAATTACACTAGCATATAATTTATCAAATATTTATGATCGCACACGTCTAAAACTTTTTTCCATTGCTCGGAGTGAATTTTTTCCATCGTTTTCAATAAGCACATAAATTTTCAGTACCGAAATTTCACACGTTCGGAATATAGTTTTATGTTTTTTTTTAATAATTTGTTATGGAAATAATCTATAAAACTCTTTACTTTAAATTATGCTTGAGCTGTTTTTATCTTATATAATTATCAGATTTCATTATAGTGTGACACCCATTCTGAATTTCTTATTTATTTATTCTTTACTATATCGATTGCAAACTATAATATACCTAGTAAACAAATTAAAAAGCTGAAATATGTTTTCAATTTTATCAATATACAAAGGGTTAAGTTAATCGTAAAGAATTGGACACGCACTCTTTTTTACGTTTTCGAGTGTTTTGTAAAAAGCAGTTATTTGTGAAACATAACGAGTAAGGAATTGAACATTTTCAATTCAGTGACGATCTACGAATGGTACCCATCCTGATTGTCTTATTTTTATTGCCACGGAGATGGAAAATTGCATGTTTGTTTAATGCAGTTAGTGTACTAACTACCCCACTAGTGGGATATGCCGTGTTAATCTATATGTAAAAAGATAGAAGTTAATCGCAATTAATGACGATCTACATGTAATGTTCATTTTATACCGTTACTTTCTAGCTCCCTCGTATGAAATGTCGTGATGTTATTTATAGATATCATCGTTTTTCCAAGTAAAAAAAAAACTTAAAATAGGTAGCGACGACAAGAAAAAGGAAAAAAAATATCCAATTAAATTATCAATTTGAAAAAACAAACCAATGCCTACAGGTGATTAGGGCTTTTGTGTTTTCGAAAATAATTATTTTCTTGCAAATATCAAATAAAAAAAAATAATGTTTTTGTTCCATTGCGTAGATATTATCTGAAAAGAAAATGATTTTACTTTACCTGTCTTCACTACTGTATGTGTGATGTCCAAATGTCAGTAGTTCAAATGTATGGCCATGCCTTCTCACCCAGGAAACCTGAAATAGAATAAAAAGAATTATTCAATTTACTATTTTTAAAAGTTATTTTAGATTGTTGGTTTTTTTGCTTTCTCTTAACCTATTGACACATAAATTTTTTGGTTGGTTAATTGCACCTACGCGATAAATTCGCCCTGTATATTGATTTTGTGATTGTATTTGATTTGTATGTATTTTGTGTAAATTTTCTTGTAATCGTTGTATAGTAAAGAATAAATAAGTTAATACTCTTAAAAAAACAAATAATTAGATTATCTCTTAATATTTTCTTATGACATGAAAACAAAGTCAGACTTTAATGGAAATCAGAATGTTGAATATTATCTTTATACATTAGGGCAGAGATGCACAGACTTATATATAGATAAAATTTCAGACTAAACAGGTTGGTTATAATCCAACGTTAAAACCTGTTATCCAGATTCTACTGTTATTATTTTCTAGTATCACAAAACAGAATATTGCTTACTGTAAGAATGTAAGGGATGTATATATTTAGACTTTTCTTAAACCCAGGTTATTAAGAATAAGTCGCTAATTGGTAAGTATTACAAATGAGGTATCGATTCCTTATCACCAATTATGGAACAAGCACAGTAATATTCTGCTCATAATATTTTATATTCATTATATTTCACTCTTAACATCACTTTTTATTATTGTTTTTATTTTTTGATTGTGTAACCGAATGGGCCATTAAATAATTAAATGGAATAATATATGGACACATAAATTGAGGCTATCAGTGCAAAAGCAGTGGAACCCCAGACTTCTTCTTTGGAGATAATGAGGTAATGATGAATTTAAATTTGGTTAAACATTATGATTTTTTGGGAACATTATTTTAATTGATTTATTTATTATCAAAACGTGGCTAACTCCACTATTGCATCGAAAGTTCATAATGCAAGGAATGTATTTTAAATCAGAACCGTAACCAACAAAAATTGTGGGTTACACCACTTTTGCACTGACAGCCCCAATTGGATATTGCATTGCATAATTTATTATTGCTTGTGATTGTATAATTGTACTAAATACTCGAATTAATAATTGTATAAATGTGTTTTCTGTAGAGTAAAGTTGACTCAAATAAATAAATAAGGTAATAAAATAATAATAATGCTTATAAAATAATCTGATGGTGATAATTCTTTGAAAGTGTTGGACATGTTTGTGCTATTCGTTGTATGCACTTTTGTGAAACAATAAAAAGTGTTCTTTCATTTTTTATTCCTATAAAATGTTGTTTCACTGAGACATGAAATCGATTTTTTATAAGACAACGTTTTTTTATATTTCGAATATGTTATTTAATAATGATTGTAAACGAATTTCTTAAGGGCTGATGGTATTATAATACAATTTCGTACAATGAGTAGGTATAAACTAATACAGAAAACAAAATAAATAAACAGGATTTACCTCACTCAAATACATTTCGGAAAGCTGGGCACTATGATTAACAATACCCAATACAAGAGAAACAGGACTGATATAACTAAATCCTTTTATGTTTGTTTTGATTTGTGGAACATTGCAATCAGACAACAATACGAACAATGGAATTAGGATAAAATAATGTTTTGATCTGTTATTTGACGCCAATTTATTTACACTGGAGGCAATAAACAACCAATTAACTAAAGTTTTTTTTATATAAAAAGGGATTAAAGGATACCATAATGGCGATCTATAGCATAATACGAGCCAAAGGTATCGACATTCACTTGTTTTATTTTTTTTTATTTTTCTGATTCTTTTGATTTTCATGGAGGGAGACACTTCCAAAACACTCAATATTTCGCATATTGCAAATACTCGTAAGTACCTACTTCAGCTTTTTTCAAAATCAGCCACTATTTGCTTTAATGAGCGGGTGGCTTTAACAATTAGGTAGTTTCGAATATTTTCTTAAAAATCAAAATATGCTATATTAAAAATTACTGTTTAAAGAGTTACCTAATCGATAAGCATCGCAACCTTGCGAGCTAAGGAATCGATTGTCTCTAAATTGTAAGCTCGTTTACTCTCTAACTTGAGCGTAATTGTGGGGTTGTCCTAACAATTCTCCCAAGAGTTAAAAGCGAAAATATTTTTACGTGTATTTTACGGTTTTACATTAAAAAATAAAGTATTTTTACTAAACATAAAATTTACAAATTAACCCATAAAAATAATATTTCATTTATGTAATAATCCTATAAATAATTTTAATTATGAAAGCAAATCATCCTCTCCGTACCAATAAAAGTTAGGGCATACATTATACTTCAGTTTGGCTTTTTCAGTTTTGATTTTTTTTTTATAAATAAAAAGTTTACTCATATTTAGATATATATGAATACCCTACATAACGTTACATGGAAAGACATTTCACAGAGAGCGAGCTAGTCCCAAACTAAGCAATGAATCTTGTATTATGAATAAATGAGTCAATAAATAAATAATGGGTAGGTACTAACGCGACGACACACATATACAATGCACTAAAAACATATTTACATGTAACACCCAGACCCAAGATATAGTTCTTGTTTTTCAGATTTGAGTCAGACGTCAATGTCCTTGTAAGACGAAAGACGTCTCTCTAAAAGAAAACAGTAAAGAAGAAAAAAAATGATTTCAAAATTAAAAGTATTTACAGATATGTGTTACATTAAAATTTACTAAACAAAGTAATAAAAGGAGAAAATTTAATACAGTTCGACGTACTCGTAGATATCTAAACCATCCTTATTTTCAAGGTTCAATTTTCTTTATGAGAATGAAAAGTTCGAACACTTTTTTTTTGGAATAAGTGTGTACTTAAGACATTTTTTGCCGATGACGAGGTAAGAAATGGCCATTGTGTTATATTTATTACCTTATTATTGATATCAAAATGGCCCATGCCGGGTCAGTCCCTTAACCGAAAGCAATAAAATGTCGACAAGTTATGAACTCGTGTGCCAATATTGGTAAAATGTCAACGGATTATTTTCTGCCATTCATCGAACTACCTATCACATAATAATAGATTAAAAATATAGTAGGTAGGTTAACTACAAAACGATCGTTTATAGAAACACATATACCCGTATTGAGTTCATAACTAAAATTGTTTTACTTTTAGAATCTAATAGATGCAAGCTATGACAATCTTTCACATTTGACGTGAAATTCCTTCTTTATTTGGAATCACCAGGTTTATATTGTCAGAAAAAGAAAAATGATATATTTATTATCGATTGTAGCAATTTAGTGTAGTAAAATAATGGAAGATTATTTTTTCACATCCAAAAGGAAGGAAAACTTTGTTTTATACCAATGAACGACATAGTTTATTGCTGATGCACTTTTAATAGACATTTTCCGAGTTCAATGTCTTCGGCTAACTACCCACTTTTCCTTCACGAAATGATAAGTAGGTATATTTCATACCGTGAAGATACTTGAAATATAGGTATCTGGATTTATTTTGTATCCATATTATTCATTAAAGGGAAGAAAACAACATTGACAAGGTTTCTTTTGATATATATTTCGTTTTTTTACAATAATGAATCCATTTCTTTTTACAATAGTAATAATAATAATATAATAATAATAATAATGAATTTTTCCCGGCATTAGACTGTTAAGTTTTTGTGTGACCATGACTGATCATATGGAGACTATCTGAGAAGTGTGGATGGCAATTCTGCCGCCGCGTAAAAAAAAAAGATATAATATCTTGTGATCAGGGTTATTCACCGTAGTGTTTATCGAACTCTAGTGTCTCACTACCGATATTGAATAGTGACGATAGAATGGACATATGGAAATCCAAGTCTCTCCATGGTCGATTCTATGAAGTGTTAACATCTCAGAATGTTGATACTGTGGATTCGGTCCATTGGTTGAGATTTGGAGATCTTTTTGGCGAAACCGAAGGATTTGTTTGTGCCATTCAAGACCAAGTAATAGTCACAAACAATTATTCTAAATTTATAATGAAACAAAATATTTCGGATAGATGCAGAGCCTGTTATCGGGAGGGAGAGACATATTTTGTCTGGATGTTCTCTTCTTTCCGGAACAGACTATTTGAAAAGACATGATCAAGTAGCAAAAATATTACATCAAAATTTAGCTTTGAAATTTAAATTAATTGAACCGGAATCAAAATTACCATACCTACTATAATTATTGTCCAGTATCGGTACTTGAAAACAATGACACTAAACTCTACTGGGATCGACCAATACAAACTGATCGAACTATTCTAGCTAATCGACCAGATATTGTGTTGGTTGATCGCAGATGCCGTAAAACATACATCATAGACATCACTATTCCGCACGATGAAAATTTAAATAAAGCTGAGCAAGATAAGATAATAAAATATCTTGATCTTGCTCACGAAATCAAAGATATGTGGAGAACACCTACCACAATCATCGTGCCTATAGTGTTGTCTGTGAATGGTTTAATACCTAAGAGTCTGTCAAACAATCTCAGAAAACTGGGAGTAGATGACAGGCTCAAATACAGCATGCAGAAGGCCGTACTTCTATCGTCCACCAGGATAGTAAGAAGGTTTTTGTCCCTGTAGCTCTGTAAGTGATCTCCCATGATTGTACTATTTCATAGAACATCATGGAAGAATCAACTCGAATAATGTTGGGGTTCTACATTTTGAATATTCATAAATTTATTTTAATATTTTATGGTTTTTGTTATTTAATGTTATTTTTAAATTTTATTGTTAATCTTATATTGTGTTCAAAATGTAGAATCAAATATTGTTTTGTTTAATAAATGAGATATGAGATAATAATAAAAAACTTTGTTGCACAAAAAAACAACATATGAAAATATTCAATTTAACTATACAAAAAAAATTGTGCAATGGGCGAGTTTATCGCAGAAGCGCGATATCTTCCAACTAACCCACAATAGTAGGTACTTATACCCATTTCTAGTACATGCGTTCCTGAGTATACATATATTGTCAATAATGAAAAAAATAGTAATTATTTTTTACTATAAATTCGACTCTCAGATATCGTATTTGAAGAATATAACAATAACTACCCACGGGCAATAAATATTCAAAGCATTAGTAAATATTTTATGAAACAATGTAAATTCCTTACCATTTTATCTCCTAAATTGTTGACCCTGCAATGTAGATCTACATTCTGTCCCAATTGGGCCGTGACGTTTACGGGTCTGGCAGTTTCCAGGAAGTATGGTGGGGGACCATCCCACAGGGCGCTCTGCTCTCCCCAACGGGACACTAAGGACCTGTCTCTATCCCCGGCTGACGGACGGACAACTGAAAAAAACGGAAAAAGCAATTTAATAATAGAAAATTATCAATGAGCCAAATTAAGCGTTTACCTTAAACGACGACACAAGTTGCAATTTTATGTGAATATATTTTAAGATATCTTTTATATTAAAGTCCGAATGTCCCTTATTTACAGCACACCGTTCAAATGATAACGGCATCAGAGTGTTAGAAATATCGTTGCAGGAAGTGGCTTATTAAAACAAAAACGTTAGAATGGAGGACGCTGGTTTTTGACCTCATCTCCCGGAAGGAACATTAAAGAACGATAGATAAATTGGATTATATTATTATATATTCATCACCTTTATTTATGGATTTATATCACACATAAAAATTCTGATGGCTTGAAAGAAACTCTTCTTCACTAGAATAAACTTCTAACAAAGATGTCAAAACATTTGATATGCTTTAAAAAGAGATGAATCAGTTAGTGAGGAATCACCCTGTTTTCACCCTATGCTTAAGAAAAGGGAAGAAGCTAGAAAAAGAACAATGAAAGGAGGTAAAACTATATGATAGTAGGTATAGATATGGGTGTCTACATAACAAAAAAATTCGTTCACTCAAAAGGCAAACACGATAATATTATTTAAAATAACATTACCTACACATTCGTGTTTTTATTTGGAAAGTACTTTTTCGGTTCGGATGCCCTAAGGCTCTTTAAAACACAGACAAGTATTTAGTTTGGGTATTCGAGCAATACAACAATTCGAATGTTCATACCTCGCATTTTTTATTGTTGATGTTTTTAGGATTTTAAAATTACATAAAACCTTTTCTTTATATTAAATAAATACGCCTCTAGCACTTTGTGTTGTAGTAACCTTCAGCCTAAATGTGTTCCTACCAGCGCGAGCAAAACATACTGAGTTGTAAGAGATGTTATTTTAAAATTATAAACTTATGAACATCTACAAATATTAGTGGGATATTGTTAATGTTGCTTCCAACATAATAATTATATATAGTGATGTTTCCGCATCGACCAAATACATAGACTGAGAAAAATACTAACGAAATTTCACAACGAATCATTGGTACGTACTATCAGATTAGGACCAGAGATAGTACAAACGATTCATTAGTTTGAATTTATAGTATTTACTTTTCGCAAACAAATTGTTGGTAAATTAACCAATGATTTGTTTGCGACAAGTTAATATTATAGATTCGTACTAACGAATCGTTTGTAATATCTCTGGTACTAATCTGATAGTATGTAGGTACCAATGATTCGTTGTGAGTATTTTTCTCAGCGTAAAATGTCATCACCTACCACAAAGGTGGTATAAGTAGATGCCTATTATTAACGCCATTGTATATATATATACTTCTTGTATGTATATCTTGTTTCCTTATTGTACGAAGATAGTATTTTGTTTACTTGTTGCATGCACTTTCAGCTGGCTACCCGACATGGGACAGATGCCGTGATAGTAAAATTATGAAATAGTAGAATTTGAATCATAGTTCTTTCACTTACAAGTTTATTTTGAGTCGTGCCTTCAGGAGGGTTTTAGTCAAATCTATTTATATTCCGTTAGTAAATTAAATAAATATCGTGATTATGGCGACATTCATTTAACATGACATTTCTATCTAAAACATTATCAAGTTATTAATGTAATATTGAATTTAAAAATACAAGACAACCAAAACAATAAAATTTAAGGTTTTATTTATAATCTGTGGAATTTTTATTTTACTTTTGTATTCAACTTATTAACTTTTCCTTATAATCCCGCTGTCAAAATTGGTTGGGTAATTTGCCAACAATTAAATTTTAACGTAATCATTAACAAAACAAGAATATTTTTTTTATGTTCACATAATGAAGATTCATGTTAACTTTAAATTGAAAGCGGATGAAAACTGAAAATGAAAGCAGCTGAAAGCCGACTCGCAATCAGTCACTTGGAAGTACAATATATATTTAAAAAAACATTTATTTGTAGTAATTTAACTTTCAAAAATAATTCTAGGCCGTAGATATGAGATTAATTAAGTTTTTATTACTCTCACGTCTACGGCTTGAGTCGTTAACATGTTTCTTCAGTTTAACATAGAGCAAGTTGAACATTCAATTCCCTTACTCCCTCTTTTACTTATCAATATTATTCTATATGTCTTATTATATCAGTGATCCTGCAGATATAAGTGGAGGTTAAAAGCAATTAAGTTTGAGTCATACAATTCTATGCTTGCCAACAATACATTTAGTTAATTTATCGATGTTATTCTTACAATAAACCATTGTATGAGGTCAAATATATGTAGTTAATTGGACAAAGTACTCCTCGCGACAAGGTAAGGGATGCGGTTTCATGTCCTGTCTGGGGCACTACTGACTAAGGTGACGTTGTCTTTTCTAAGCCTTACATAGTAGTTTCATATGTTGAATTTACATAAATTTACTTCTAATTAATTTGTTACGTAACATTCTGTAAATATTGTGAATATTTACTAATTTTAATATTTTGATAAATTTCTAAACATTTTAAATATTCCTTTTCTCGATGAAGAATGCTGAAAAAGTTGTTAAATAAAAGCCTTCATAAAAAGTTTATATTAAAATTTAATATCAAAGTTCCCAGCTTTTGACAAATGCTCAAATCAATTTCATCTCATTTTCAATTTTGTTCAATAAATTTTTTACATAAAAGGGAGTACTCTGTTTTGGAAACATATTAACGTGTTCAGTATTTATTGATTTTTATTATTTGCATACACGTAGTACCTTATACAATATCGCGAGCCCCAAAATTGATTTAAAAATATATTGTATAAATTAAATTATATCCTAAACTTAATAATTTTTATCATTTCAGAGAAAAATTACAGTTGGTAAAAGAAGTTTAAAGCTATTGAAATATTCGAGAAAATTTTTAAAGATCAAAATAATAGAATATAAATGAGGTATGTGAGTATAAATTGAGAAATTATTAAAAACCTGTATAGAAAGCCAGATTTTATATGTTACTTTAGAATTAAGATTATTACACCACCTACCTGATTTTTGTTGGAATATTTTATCCATTTTGCTTCGCAAGGTTTTAAGTATTAAGGTTATTGACTACGATTTTTAAATAATTCATTCACTCGTTCATACGCACTTTATCAGAATTTCCCACTCAGCGAATCAGCTATATGTAATTATTTACGTGTCAGTCGACTTCTCCGAGCAAATCAAAATTAAGATATTTGAGACTGGAGACACACCTCACCGCTAAACTTAAGCAATCTTATTAATAAAAATCTGCTAAACCATGGTTGAACCACCGATTCCGTGATCCGCCTGTAAGCGTTTAAATTTTCTTTATTAATAAAAATATTTAAACCGTACCATAGACATCTGTACTTTATATAAAGGATTTCATATGGCAACTCGAAAATTCGCTCTATTATGTTGGTAGCTATGTTACACGACGCTAGTAAACAGACAAAATCAAAACAAACAGGTGGCTGCCAAAATTATCTTATTGTTTTTTTCATCTGACATTGTAATTTGTATAATTAAAAATCAAATGTGATAATGGAATAATATTTTATTCATTTATCAAATAAATCATAATCTGACACACAATCAGTGATATTTGTATAACAAGACACTGCACACAATTTGTGTTATTGACCATTTTATTTTGTGCTTTACGATACTGGTGTTCTGTCACACGAAAAAAGTGTCTAATATCACAAAAAAACAACTGATTGAATTAAATTCACATTTGGATACCACTTAAGCGTATTTTTAACCCAAACCAACTCCGATAAATTGTAAAATAATTGCAAAGCGTACAAGTAAACCCGCATAGAAAACATCTGACGTAAAATCCAACATGGTGGGCCGATGTTCGCAGATGACGCCGACTTAAACCAACACCACCTTACTTAAACCACCTCGAGAGGCAGATCAACCACTTTTAAACTAGGTTTACGCTGATTAACGTTTATCAACACGTTTTTTGTCTGATCAGTGGTTCATCTCCTTCCAGAAATTTAATCTATGTTTATTAATAAGACTGATAATGTTTAAATATCTTAAACGTGATGTTTTACAAACACCTGCTGTGTACAGGACACTCGAAAACTTACAGAAGGGATTGGAAGACTTATTTTTTACCGTGGACTCAGTGGGGTTAATAATTAATTAAAAATAAATGTTTTTTGGAAAGGCGAACAGGTGATAAGAAAGCGAGAATAAAAAGAATCGATATTGTTGCAAACACCTTTAAGAGAAAGAGAAAAACGTATTATAGACAAAAACAAATCATTATTTATTGATCTGGCGATAACGTTGTGGTAGTTTCTAAACATTATAACGAATGTTTGGAGTCAAAAACTTCGCCACTTACCTACTAACTAATACCACTAAAAAAAAATTCAATGGTATTAACGAAGTGTTTGACTCCAACATTCGTAATAATAAAAAGAAAACCTACACATCTGAGATCAATGCCCCAATATAGAGTTCGTCGGTAACCTGGAGGTAGAGTCTCGGCCTCGTGAACAAGGGGTCCGTGGTTCGATACCGGGTGCCGGAAACTCCCCTTTCACGACACAAGCTTTTAGTAGCTTACTAAGAAAGGTGTTTAAGGTTGTATTTGGGTTTATAAGAAAACCCAGATATATCTTTTTAAAAATATATTTTGTACAGTCTCAGATTTATTGCATTGAGTAATCAAAATCCGTTATTTCCTTTCAACCTTCTAAGCTTTCAGGACATAGTAGATAAACTGCTTAATGTGAATATAAATTTTTGAAACTTTTGCGTAAAAGGATTTAGCTCTTTTATAAAAAATATAAATTGCTTCTCACAAGCATAGTTGAAATCCCTTCATAATAAAACGCAAACATTCATTGCATCCGCAAAATGTTACAAGGTCTTGTGGATATGCTTCTTATGTGGTGTTCACATTTGGCGAATATCGTCAGGAAACCAAAATATCGTCAGCCATTTGAACCGTGTGAACAAAATGACAGCTAGTCTGAAACGGTAAAAACTAGTGAAAACGAAATCATCTCAAGTTGACCACCTTTCAAATTTTTAATTTGGTGGAAGGATTCGCGCATGCGTATGTATGTGCGTGGCGTCCGTATCTATGGTAAAAACTTTATAACCTATAAATTTTATAATGTTACCCGCTTCGTGACAGCTATTATTTTTGTTGTTGGTTTGTGACATTATTTTCCTTAATTAAAAGGCAACTTATAACCTCTACTATAACATTTTCGACTAAAAATAAACACTTCGCGATCTCCATCTCAACTTCCACCATTTTGAAAACAATGTCAAAATCAAAGCGCATCTAACAGATTGTTTCTTTATCAGTGGACTGTGTAAACAGCTGTGACGATCAATGGGTGTCCGGCGAAATTTATTTTTTATGCAAACGAAATTCGCCTGGCGATATTCGCCAAATGTGAACACCCCATCTTGTGAAATAACAAGAACTATTTTTTTTTGTTTTACCATAAATTTTCACCGACTACTGCCTGTCGACAACATTTTCTATATAAAGTGTATTATGTTCATCGTAATCTCTAAGGAAAAATTATTATCGTACCTAGCCAAAAATTATCACATTAATTCAAACCAAACTTTAAAATTACTTAATAGTGGTTCTTGTTACAGAAGTTTGTTCTTAGAAACATGTCTTTATTTAGGTTGAGTGTTGCCATAATGATAAACTGCGGTTAACTGTAATGTGTCTCAGTAAAATATAAAATAAATTTAGTAGAATAATTTTCCCTCATTCCAAATTATCATACAATATATTTTACTATACATAATTTATTATTACCCAAAAGCATACTTGAATATTATTGTTATTTTAGCATTAGTTATAGTTTTTATAGACTATGAAAATAAATCTCTTAAGACTCCGTAACACGTTGATGATTATGATGATGATGATTTGGATGATTTTATTTTTTGACGCCGTTAAACAGTCCCTAGACCGCCTCAAGGGCACCAGTGAAGAGTTCAGTTTTTAATTTGCTTCTGAAGCTGGTGACAGTCTGACTGTCTCTCAATCGCACCGGTAGGCGATTCCACATAACCGGTCCAACAACACCAAAGGCCCTCTCATAGAAGTTAGACTTATCTATTGGGCTCAGTAAATCAGTAAGTCACAGCCAGTTCCGAAGAGCGCAGAGGTCTTCTAGTTGAACTTTAAGCAAACTTTTTTTTATATTGATTATTAACTTATTTGAAACATTAACATGATTGTGCGTGATATTTTTACTATTTATTTTTGATAATATCAAGCATTTGTACAACACTCCAGACTTTCTTAACATGTTATTTTTTTATTTTTTTTTATATTTTCACCAATATCCGAAATTCCTGAAAAATCACGGAGACCCAGTAAATAATTATACTAGGTGTATGAACAGAAATTCCTCAATGTTAGTAAATCAGATTATAAGTCTTGTCATCCATAATCTGTTTCCCTTTGACACGAAGAAGAAACGGCGCCCTTGAGGTTATGTTAAGAGTAAACGGCGCTTTACAAATTGTCCATATATATAAATATTACGCATTTTTGATAAATATGAATTTTTGTTCGTTGGAGATGACATAATAGTATAAATAGAAAATCATCCTTATTGAGTCTTCATAAAAGAAAAAACTCCACTATTTCTATTGCAAAAGGAAAAATTGTCTGACTAATTCGTGTATTTGAAAAGAATCGCTCAAATTAAAATATTTTATGGCAAAATGAGATAAAAAACCTTTCTTGAAAACTTAATAATCCATTTTTTATTCAATTTTAAGATGTTAAGTTATGATTTATCATATTATATCATAAGCGAAAGATTGTATGAAAAGATAGGGTGATGTGACGCTCGATCCTTTCTGCCTGCCCCACAAGGAAAGCGACATGATGATATGTTTGTATGTATGTGTCTATGATAAATTGTAAAACACAGTATTTACTATGCTATACTATAGTATAGTAAATACTGTGTTTTACAATTTATCATACACACATACATACAAGCATTAGTTATCTAGGTGACTTCGCTTTCTAGTATTCGGAGACTCTCGATTCCATCATCAGGCGATTGATAAAGTCACTTGGAAGATAACTAAATATTGTGTTTTTTTTTTTAATTTATCTTGGAATGGACTTCCAACAAGTACCTTCGGTCAATAATATCAAAATAAAAAGTGTGTGTGAAACAATTATAAATCCTGAATACCAATTCCTATTCAATTAGAAATGGTATCTACAGTTAAAATGGAATATTTCGTCAAGATATTACCACAATAAAATACCTATTGATAGATATTTAAGTGTACAAGTGTAGGTACATTTATAATTTTATGGATAATTTCAGCGGTATTGTGGTGAAAATTTCTTAAGTTTGTATTATTTCACAAAATTCAATATTCCACCAGACAGAAACCAGATGTGCGATATTACAAAACCTATTAGTTAAGATAAAGTTTTTCACTACCAATTTAAATATTATCACTGGGTAGGTACTGAAAAATAGTTTGTTCAGCGAATTTTAAGGCTTCTGTATAGTTTAACTATGCAGAATACGTCCATCTAAATATAATATTTAAACGACCATTAAAGATTACTGAAAATATTTTAACTATTTCTTTTTACGAAAGGTTGAAAAATCAATATGTACATTAACTTTATGACGGTTATTAAAATGTCATTATTTTGTATGAAAGGTAGCCTTTCAAGATGAAGGAATCTTTCATACATCTCATTCCTGAATCAAGGATGTTAAATATCTAACTGGTGATAAATTGTTTAAAACGAAACACTTATTTTGTTCTTCCACTGGGACATTATAAGTAATAAGTCGACTTTTTTAGAGCTCTCGCTCTCATAATTAGGCTAGCGTGAAACTAGCCTGGTTTACTTTAGTCTGACGATGAGAGCGAAAGCTTTTGAAAGCCGACTAGTGACTCATAAAGTCTCAGTGAAAGTACTCAATTCGTGTTTCATTTAAAATAATTAAATATGAATATTTCGCTATGAACCGTCGATCGAAAATAATGGCTTTGACTGGTGATATTTTAAGAATATAATTTTTGTAGACATCCGAAAACTTATGGAAAAGAGTGGTTAGACCTGATATTTATACTTTTTATTTTTGCGTGATTTTACAACGGAAATATGTAATTTATATTTTTAGAATATTTTATAAAATATTTTTTCTTTTAGTATGTAGGTTTAGTAATTTATCACAAAAAAATAATGTAACTAAATACCTACTAGTTTTTACACCCGGTAAACGATGAATAAATACCAAAATAAACTTCGTGGAAGAAACGTTCAGAAAAAAATATTTCGATTGTTCAGAGATTTGTTATTACACATGAATACACCCGTATTCGTAATAAATAGCTTAGCCCTGGTGCAATAACCATGGCTAGTCTCAGAATAAAGCTACCTTTGGTTAAACCAAATCCCTATTTGTGTTTGTGTCTTTTTTACAGGCTATTTCTCAAAATAAACCAAATAACAGACATAATTAGTTAATAAAATTGTGCTGTACACAAAGGCTAATAGTAAGCTTTAAGGGTTGTACTCTCCCTTACCCGTGGATGTTTCAGGAATGGTAGTTCCTATGTCATCCACACTCATCGTGCAAAATCTTTATTTATATGAGAGGCCTCAGAGATCGCCTGAAGGGCTCCCCCCGACAAAACCTCTCCACAGTTAATTACAACCGTTAATGTCCCTAAAGGTTTTACAATATTTCTTAAAACTAAAACAATACATTCTTACATTCTAACTTACAGTTACGTATTACTACGTACTAAAACTGCTTAAACAAAACTGCTTAAACTATTTCAGCAGACAGAAAATACATATACGCTATTAGTAAGCAAAAGAAAATGAAGCAAGATGATCGATTTCAAATTCATTCAACTTTCATGATATAATGATATATTTGTATTGAAAGGAAACAAATAGCATATTGATAACATGTTATGAGTATTTAGTGGGAAAATCATTGTAAGGGAGTAATAAATCTGCTTACTCATACGGCATGTGATTTTATTCAATGTATATGTGTATGAAGGTTGATTAATAAAATATAATGCTTACAAAATATTACAAGGTCTGAAATAATATTTAGCCCTCCAATAACTCCTAGTTGGTGAGAAGATATTGCAATGAAGCACCAAATTAACTTTACCTTGTTACATTTAAATGTAAATTATTTTTATACTATAGTAAATTGATCTTTGATAATAATCTATAAAAATGAATAACGATCTATGTTTTGTATGGTAATATTGTGAAAGAGCATTTTAAACATATTTGATTCTAACACAAAACATTTATAACTTTTCACTATTGATTTTATTAATACTTTGGTGTACTTTCGTCAAGCTAACTTAATATCATTTTTGTTAAAAAATGAATAATATAAGTTTTCTCCTTATTTTTTCACGACTTCTAGGAACCTTTGATGTGTAGGTTCGAAAAATGTACCAATTTTTATGCTTGTGATTTAATTCTGGTTAATGAAAATTCAAAATTGATTAAGGTTACAACCCACATTCATAATTACTCAACTAACCTCAATGTAAAATAAGTCAATAAAAATTATTAACATAAACTCGCGAACATAGTGAACAATCTAAATTGCGTTGCAGGCTTGCGAAAAAATACCGTTTAATATTTTTTCGCAAAAGCAAACACAAAGCTCACAATCATGGATTAAAACGACAACGTTTTTGTTACAAAATAGGCTACCCAAATTTTATATTAATTTAATGACTATTTCTCCACCAACAGCAACTTGAATTCATGAAAAAAAATTACCAGTCACTGTATAACTCATTTTAGAAATAAACTTAAAGTTACAGAAATAGTTTTATGGCCTGCCGCGCACTGGCAACTTTAATCACCGGCAACTAAATAGATTACCTACTCACGGGTGAGTATTAAATTGCAGCAACTAATTAATTGCTCGTACGCGCGGCCGCATTCAATATCTTATGTTTCATTTTAAATCTATCAAATCAACTAAACAGTTGCTTTGATAAAGTTGCCAGTGCGTGGCAGGTCTAAAACCAAAATAAAACTCTATTCCCAGTATCAATAGATAATAATTTATTTTTTAATTTATTCATATTTAGATTATGGGTGATAATTATATTGATAGAACGTAGGTATATTATAACATGTACATTTATTTAGAGAAAGGATAGTTTATGGTAAGTAAATTTGACCAAGCAGAAAAATTATACATAAATAGGTAGTCTTCCGAATATGTCATTACCACAAATTACCAACCAGAGAACATTAATTACAGGACGAACCATGAGAATCAACAGATATTTTTTTTTTGTTCCTTTGTATATTTGTCAAAATGTTTGTATTTTATAGAAAACGTAATTAAACAAGACAGAAGCAAAATAATATTAACTCTCAACGAAATTTCACTCTTTTGACAGATTTTAAACTTGAAATAAACTTGAAATGTCTTACATATTGACAAAGTTTATATAACACTGTGTCATTATTATGTGTATTGTTATCCATGTTTTGTCAGAACAGGACGATTTTATTTCAAATTGTTGAACTAATATCAAGATAAACATTAAAAATTACAGGCATTTTAACTTTTTGACGTTTGCTATCTAAATTTCTAAAAATAAACTGTTCTACTATTATGCAAAAATACATCATAGAACATTTAGATCAGAATATTTAAATCATAGTGTTTCCAGTTCATTAATAAGTTCCTAGATTTAGTGGAAATATTTATTCTATCTACCTTCTCTCTTTAGTCGTTCTTCCAATTCTGAGAGTTTTGATCTACGAACACCCACTCATTGACAACCCTGTGCTATCCTCTTCTATTTTTAACCTTTTTTTTTTACCAAACTGCAAACTTTGACATTTTATCCCTCCATTTGCAGTCGCCTTTCATCCCTTTCTTTCTGGGCTATTATTTCTTCCACGTAACTGCCCACCCTACTCCATAAATATGGGGAATGCAGCATTGACTCTATCATGGAATCGGCATCGAAACGGCCTATCTGGGTTATCAAGGCCTCCCGTTGTTCTTGCCATCTTACGACTTTTCTATTTTCAACCTGTCTGGTGTATTTTTTCTACAAGTTTTGTTGTTTGCATATTTGATGTTTATTTCCGAAGTAAAGTGAAGTCGGTTAAATTACACTAGTATATGAATAAAGCGAAGCATTCATGAGGAATAATGAATAAACCATAGACAAATACACTAAAGACGACAGAAAATAGAGCATATTATCTACACAAAGAATTGAATGAAAGCGGTGACGGCATACATACAAAATATTTGTGAATCTTCATAGAAATGTATATATCTTATCCAATCCTTTCTTTCTATTCGCATCATTAGAAACTTGATGTATTCATGAGGTAATTACATGTTTTATTGAAACAGAATTTCGAATAGATGTTCATATTATATTCACTATAGTTTTAATTAATATAAGATTGCGTAGTTCATTTTGTAATGGATAATGTGTCTCACACTCGTTTGCGTTCGACAATTCTCATGTAAATAAATACAGATACTGTCAAATACTCGTACAACCTTTTGATAAAATGATATTGTTTTTTTTTTCAAAACCGATGATTGATCAAACAATGTATTATCGTTGAACAACGAGATATTGTAAATAAAGTGATCTTTTATTAATTTAAACAAATTTTTATGTTTTGAAAACTATTACAAAGGATTGATATGATTTGTTTATTTTTCAATAAGACCATAAAATTGTAGAAAAAAATCAATAAGTAAAAATATTGATAAAACTACGTGTGCTTAAAAGTAGTAGAAAATTGACAAATTAAGTACCTATGTACGAAAAACGGATTTGTGTCGAGTACGAGAAATCTTCCATGAATATAAAGTAAGGACAGATTATCGAGTGCTGCACAAATTGGCTCAATTGGATTTACACCTTCTCTGCCTACGCCACATCATCATCATCGTCATCATCGCCCTAAACGCTCCTCTCGGGAGCACAGGGCAGAAACCAGCCTCCTCCATTCAGAGCGTCTCTGTGCCAATTGCGTCACCTCTTCCCACGACATTCCTTGCGCTCTGATATCGTTGTCATAGGAACGGTGTATTGTGAAAGAGGGATGCCCGGGCCTACGGAACCCCTGCGGACGGAAGAACAGTGCTCTTTTTGGCCAACTATCATTGGGCATTCTCAAAACATGTCCGTGCCTACGCCACATACGATTCTTATATTTGTATCTACTTTCTTTTATTTGTAAGATATTACATGTATGTATTGTTGAAACCGGTAAAAATAGGTATCTCACTCTTTTCTGCAAGTTTTCTAGTGTACTGTAAAAGGCAAATGTTTTAAAACCTTACGTGTAAAACAATTAAGATAAATAGTTCAGCGAATTGGACAGCGATGATATGTTTGTATAAATAATAAAATAGATAATGATAAAATCATACCTTCATTTTTATATGATAAATTACTGAAATTAATTGAACAAATTAAAATTAAAATGTGTAATGACGAAAGATAAAGAACAATTTTTATACAAATTTAATGACATACATCAATTTTTATACAAATTTAATGACATACAATGGTTGATTGTAGAAATAACATCGATAAATATATTTATAATGTTTTCAGACCAAGGTCTGCCAAAAGGATGAGACTATGTATGCAGTGTATTATTTAATCTCTGATTGTCTTATTATGTTGTCCATATATTTACATATATTTATAATGTTTTCAGACCAAGGTCTGCCAAAAGGATGAGACTATGTATGCAGTGTATTATTTAATCTCTGATTGCCTTATTATGTTTTCCATATATTTACATATACATATTTATAATGTTTTCAGACCAAGGTCTGCCAAAAGGATGAGACTATGTATGCAGTGTATTATTTAATCTCTGATTGTCTTATTATGGTGTCCATATATTTACAAATGAACTCACATAATTATTTATTTGTCAGTTGCTAGTCAATATTTGTGTAAAACTTATATTAACCTGAAAAATAAATTCCCAACGAATAATAGTGTTTTAACTAAAAATAGGTAATATATTATGCAGTACTCAAACTTTAAAAATTAATTAGAGATTTTTTTTTATGTTTCGATGAATAGTAATTTAAAATATTTTTTTAGCTCCAAGGTTTTCTCTGAAATTATTTTAAAATATTATTTTAATAAGACCCAATTATTCATAAAAAAAACTGAATGAAAATTATTCAAAAATTTTGAAAGAAAAAATATATCATAATTAAGATAAGATTGAGGATAATTTTTATTAATAATTGAAAAGAGCTTTTACTTAATGCTTTGGGTTTTGGGAATGACGAAGAATAACATAATTAAATATTTTCTTTCATTTATTAATATTCCACTTTTAATTTCAGCTTGAACACTTAGTATATTAAGCACTAAGAACACAATACCTTATACGAAAAGCTAGTAGATGTGGCCAACATAAATGAATTCAACTTTTTAAAAATATTCATTTAACAAACTCACAAAACGCATAAAAAATAAAATTGAGACTATAATGCACCCCATTAAAAGTTTTGTGAGTCCACCAAGTCTCGCAGAGTGATTCCAGAAAGTTTACAATGAATATTACTCGTATTATGCACCATCTTTTTATTTTAATTGTTTCAAATATTATTTTATTTTTTGGGCTGGAGATATTTTTGCTGGTCCACATATTGAATGTATATTTTGTTTAACATATTATAATGTAATTACTGTTTGATTATGTGAAAATTGTAAATTTAAATAAATAAATTAGTGAAAACTTTGAAAAACTCCTCCAATCTGAACCGATTTCCGGATTGAGTATCCATAGTCGCGAAGGTAATTTATAACCAAATATTTCATCAAAATCTGTGTCGGGCTCCTCAGGAGAGAGGATGTACAAGTTGCATCTGACAAAAGTGTGGCCAGCTACCCTTTGTGCCACCAGCCGCAGATTTCTTCTGGCCACGTTATTTCAGTGACAGATAGATATGAGTAAAACTTTGTAGTACAAATTACCCTCGAAATACTCACCACGAAAAACAGTACATCGGTTTTTAATGCTGGACGTGAAAAACAAGATTACGTAATGTCTGTCGACTCAACTCTTCGCACAACATTTCTCATACTCTATTATCGTTATCATAAAACGGTGTATTGTGGAAGATAGATAAAAAACGTTGCGTGATAGAGTGAGGAATGAGGATTTTAGAAGAATGAGTGGATGCAAAAGGAGTGTTGTGGATAGAATGCGTGTTAATAAATTGAGGTGGTTTGGTCATGTGGAACGACTGGAAGAGGAAAAAATGACAAAGAGGATATACTTGTCTGAAAGGAAGGGTGTGAGGAAGCGCGGGCGTCCGAGAACTACATGGCTTGACCATGTAGATCAATTTGTTAAGGACGGCCGTGTATTAAGTAAAAGAAGTCGACGTACGTGCATGAGAAATTGTATGAATGTAGAAGAAGCGAAAGAAGTATGTAAAGACAGATCTACAAATATGGCGTTCATTCCTCTCTGCCTTTCGCAGTTAGGATACGGCGAGAGAGAATAGTATGGTAGGAAGATAAATTACGTCTTATTTATTCTATTTATATAAAAGTGTTATTCAATAACACAAGGATAATAGGATGATAATAATAAAATCCACATTCTAAATATTCTTTTCTTTTGTCCCCTTAGTTCCTCCACATTCTGTGTCAACGATATATTTTTCATTATCTTACACATACCTATAACATACGAGTACATTACATAATATAGCTATAATGGAATGATATTTGATGTCATTATTATTATTTCTATTTTTCATTATGTATTGAAAAGCTTTTATCTTTGTTTAATGGTATTATTAATATTATACACAAACAATAGATTCTCCGTACATACTGACCACATTCCATTAACTTATAAAACGGTCTTCTTTAATTTCATTTCATAATCTTTCAAAAATCTATAGACAAACTAAACTAGCATATTATTTATATTATAACTTATCATTACGTAAAGTTTTAGTACCTAGTTGTGTTTTCTTCTCTTGAATTTATATATTTATGTCCAGAGTTAAGTTGATAAAAATTTTTATGTAATAATATTTTTACTGTACCTATAATTCTACAATAAATTATCTTTGTGATATTAAAATATGGAAGTAATATTTTTGATTCATTTACTTTTATATTTGAAAGTGTTTATTGTTTTTTTTAATACTTCCATTTATTATAATGATATAAGCTTTAAATATAAACTTGAAGAGATAAAAAAAATTGATTAACAGTCTTAATAAAGTTACTTTAATAGATGTTTTAATCTCTAAATGATAACCTCCTTCAAAATCACTCGCAAACAAATAAATGGCCATAAGAAAAATTTTAAAAAATCACCTCTGTATTAAGTGAAAATCTATGAAAAAATATTAATAAAAATGTCTATTTACAATTCATTCTACACAATCACGATAGCAAATCATCACACAAGAAAGGAGTCAGCAAATCGTCTTCTCTGCACCATAAAAAAATAAGATATTTGAAAATGTGGAACGAATCTACATCCCCGAATTGAAGATGTTAAATTTCTCATAGGTATGTTTAATGAATAGCTACCTTCCTTTCACATAACACTCGGAAATTTATAGGAGAAAAAAGAAGATCTTTTTTCCAAGGACTCCATGTAGTAAAATAATAAAAAATAGCCTAGTATAAATCCTTTTCAAATCGATAATGCCTGCGTAAAACGTAATAAATATTATATAAGAGACACTTATACTCCATTACCGCGTAAATCACTCGTAAGCTAGTGAGTGACAAGTATTAAGGTTGTCCACAAATTTTACACAGCGTACGATTTGTATGATAGCTTTTAAAAACAACTAACCATTTATAAAATTCGCACAGTAAAGAAAAACTTTAATTATAAAATATTAATTTATTCAAACCATTACAATATCTTCCACAAGTGGGGCAGCAAGTAGACCAACTGCATGAAAAAAATATGCAGGTTGTCATCTCTATGCCAATAAAAACTGAGACATTCAGATTTGGTGGCGTATCTCACACTAAATAGAATATGTTAAATGTCTTACTAAAAATTACGTGTCTTTCAAAAACTTAAGAAATTAAAACTTAAGATAAATTGTAGGTAAGTATTATTTTTTTGTATAAATTTATTTTTAACCTTACTTAAAGACTTACAATTATAGTTGTATTTTTATTAAACAAAATTATTTTTTTGGCTACTCCACTTCTAATAGAAATGCCGTGAAACTCTAAATAGAAATTAAAAAAATTACAGAAAATAGTGGAAGATCTCACACGAAAGTTTTTAAAATAAAATACATAATATTATAATAACTCAAAGTGTTTAACACTGTTTTTAAAGTGTTTAACACAGATAACACTGTTTTTATTTCACAAATGTGTATATTACATATACAATAAACACGCTTAGTGCTTTCATAAATAATTTTGCATCATCAGGGCTGAAAAAGCTATTTACACTAGTTCTTAATACAAATTACTGAATATACGTAAGTAGTGTTGTGGAATTCTCAAGAAATATTTTTTCGAGAAATTTACCGAGAAATTTCTCGGTAAATTTCTCGAAGTAGATAATTATCGAAGATTTATTTTTATTTTTTATTTAACAGTAAAATAATAATAAATACTTTATTCAATCAATCAATAACAATGTACAAATGTTGAGACAATTTATCACCAATATGGCTACAATTAATTATGGAAACAAAAAATGTTAGGTACCTACATAGAAAAAAGTGCTAATAACTGATGAAAAATCTTGATGTTTGACACCCCACATGCCCATATTAAAGTAAAAAAAAATGCAGATACGTACATGGAAAAAAGTGTTAATAACCTCTGATTTGGGCCTTAATCAGACCCATATTTTTTTTGGATCAATCAGGTTGGCTGCGAAGTGTACTGGGCGAAAGGTCATAATACCGCTAAGAAAAATTATGGAGAGAAATTTCTCTTCCATCAGAGGAGAAATTCTCGGAGAAATTTCTCCTTTTCGAGAAATTTCTTTGGAGAATTTTCTCTTCTCACATCACTTTACGTAAGTAGCTACAAAAATATCCATCGAACAATATTAAAAAATATCAGAAGGATAGAGATACGTTTTATAGTTTAGGATTATATTTTATTATATTTTTAAATATGCAATGTACCTACTAGAGCTGAGTGTAAATTTATTTGTTTTAGTTCAGTATTGATGATGATAATTCTTTAGACAAAGCGCTAGGGTGTGTTATACGTTGTAAACACAATTTTGAATCAGTGTTTAAATTATTATTAAAATGTTGCTACACTGAAACATTTAATCTAAATAATTGTAGTAATTTTCTTCTTGACCGTAGCGTTGCTTTGCTTTGCCTCAAGCATCACGTACATTAAGTTTTGTATGAACAAATTTATAAACGCAATGATAAACATAAAGTTGTCTAAAAGGTTAAACGCCTTTGTAGTTTGTACATCGTAATTGTTGATTTACGTAACTTGTTGTCGTAATAATATCAAGAAATGAGAATATTATTTTCCAACGCACAAGAAACCCTTGTACCGCTTTTGTTTTCGAGTATTGTAATAAAGCACTGCTGTTTATGATCTTAAAAAGCTCTTAAAGCTACGAAAGTATCTTAAAATGAGACAACGGGATGCTACTTTTCCCCTTATTTGCTTGTAGGTTGGTATTCTTCAAGTTTAAGGATAGTGATAAAAAAATTGAAACTTAATTTTTGACAGTCTTACGATCTTGTATCATGTTAATGTTTGTCTTTTGTTACTAAAATGGATAAAGAATATTGTTCATTTGATCAATTTGTAAACATTCATTTGATAAGCTTTTTATTTATTTAATGTATTAAAACAAGAAAAAATCATTCTCGCAGTCATAACCAAATAATCAAAATATCAATCCATCTACGGTATTTCCCAAATGTGAGAGTCTCAGGCATCTGGCAGCATAGTTTGATTCCTGCAGCCATACAAAAAATGCTTTTAGTATGGTCAAATTCTTAAATCGATGTTGAAATTAATCTCAAAGGAGTGTACCAACGAGACACTTAAATTAATAATTTCAGTGCGATAGGCAACTATTATAGGAACGTATAAACGTCAAAAAAGGTTTCAGAGGGTATTTGCGTTTTTACTGACTTTAAAAAAACCTCCATTTAATTAAAGGAGATATGTAGGTGTCAATAATTGGATGCAGACGTCTCAAGATCTGACGAAATGGAAAAATATAGAGGAGTTTTATGGCTCATCGAGAAGTGAACGAGAGTGGGTTACTAGAAATAGAAGAAAAAACCTTCTATAAGTATATATTTTTATATCAAAACTAAGAAGAACCTTTTGGTAATAATTTTGATTGAGTAAAGCTCACATATCATTCTGAGATATTTGATAACCCATGTATCACTGTAAAAAAGGATAAACTTACATATAACTTTCTACATAACTTATATCACTACTAACATAAGATCCCTCTTTCTAGTAAGTAGGTACTTACTCTCTTACTAAATACAAAAATATCTTTCACGCAGATTTTTATAACTCTAGTTACGACGTTATTTTATGTTTGGAAAACGTGTGGTAATACCTTTTTAACGACGTATAAAACCACTTTATGAAGAACACAAACAAAATACAAAGCATCCGAATAAGACTGTGTACCCATCTACCTATCAAAAAACGTTTTTCTATATTATAAGATAATACTAGTTCTTATACCAGTTTCATATAGATAATAATCCTTAAATTGAAAAAGGCAGCGCGGATTTCATTTATAATCTTCCTGACGATATTTTAAAAGGAAAACTATACAAATTATAATTTTTGATATATTATTTAAACGTTTCTATTCTATCAAGAAAAAACATTTAAATATATTATACATAATACCTTAGTGTTAGTGCCTGCAAAATATTCAATATTTTTAATGATGATCGTGTTCATGTTAAGTTTCAAAATTAATAATAATAGGGTTATACATTACGTGCAGTTTCCGCTACAGAGTATTGTCCTTCCACTCTTTTCTTTCAGTTTTCGAATGTCCTGTAAAAGGCAAGTGTTCGTAAAACTTTACATATACAATTATCATCAGGTAGATATGCAATCAATCCTGAATTTTTTTTTTTTGTTTTAGCGAAGAGAGGGCTATCTGCGTGTTAATCATATGCAGATGGTCAGCCGGCTACCCCACTTGTGATATATGTCGTGATGGTAAAATATCGTAGTACTAATAGAAGTATGTATAAAGAAAGATATTTACAATTTTTTTTGCATTAAAGGATGCAAGTTTTCATAGAAAGTATTTCTTTCTCTATTATTTACCTGGTAAAAGCGGTTACAAAGATATAGAAATAAACCAACAGATTCAAAATAATATTATTTTATCGAGAGAATTGAAGAGCAACAAGTCCTTCAAATATAATATGATTAAATTTATATCCCTTAAACCAGAGCAATATCGTTTGAAGCTTGAAAGGCGAACCATCAAACGAAGTTGTAAGTCTTGCAATATAACGAACACACGATTCTCAGACAAAACCTTACAAATTACTTACTCTTTTTTGACACATCATGTCACACATATACCTACGAGAGTTTCATCGCCATATTTGTAAATATTTTTCAAGCCATTTTTAATACTTTTGAAGACTTAGTTTTGACTCTTGGAAAAAGTCCTACAACTTCTACACACGTGTAGTTTTTTGCAACTAATTAATTTAGTTAACTATAACGGTATTGAGTATTTCCCCACTATAAAATGCGAGTATGTATGAAATTGATGCTTATTCTTAATTCACTCATCTAGGGTGAAAACATTATTATTCTATTCCCTTTTGGACGATTCTGCGCCAATTACATCAACTCAGGCACAAAATACAGTTTAGTTGACGCACAAATATGGTTTTGATGTAGATATTTATGTTCCCTTAGCATAATTTTTTTTTATAACTAATAAATCTGAAATGCTTGTTTCAATTTATTCTATAATGGAATTTTACTACTTGTGCACCGATGTAATAAACGAAAATTTTTTGTATACACATTTATCTTCACCTTCAGCTGTAATAATTCCAGCAGGAATAGACGTTTTATCCATTATAATACTTTTATCAAAATAATGTAGATGCATATCATGGAGTGTTAATAAAAATATAATTTAGAATCCCTTTTTCGGAGACAACATTATGATTTGATTATCTTAAGTATGTTATGGATGATTTTGTTTGATGTTTTTTTTTCATCCTTTAACATCAAATTCAATGTATTATATTGTAAGAATCAATTTATTTAGTATCTACTCGTACATTCAAAAGCAATTTTCTATTTAATATAAAGAGTTCCCTTAAGACTCTCATCAATAGTCGAATAAAGGTCTTAGTAAAACCAACATCCATTAGTTCATTAGCTTCGAACTTGATTTTTTCATCTGAGAAATTAAATCATTGATATTTTATTTGTATATAGGTATTTCTTTAAAGAAAATGTTGATCTACGAGTAGGTATCTATCCCCATCTCCCTGGAGTGAAGAAGCCGACACACAAAAATACATTAAAATTCAAAAACACGTTGCAATCTTATAAGGCAGTTCAAAAGTCATTTAACAATAGAAAATGATAAAATATTTAAAATAACGCAAAGTATGAAACAGAATAAACAAGAATACACTTGAAAAAAAATAGAGTAAAACAGGATAAAAAGGACAAAGCAAAAAAAGCGAAGTTAATAAATATATAAATCAAATAATAAGTCCATAATAACAGAAAACACGACATATCTATACAACAACACTGCGTCTTCTCCCTCAATAATCCCACGTACTAGACATCGTAAAGTGCTATCCCAATTGAATTTTAATTTGAATATTCCGATGCTCATAAGTTTTGAATTTGGAGTTCTTTTTTCAGATTATCTTACCACCCTTCGCCTTTGTAGAGCTGTCCAGCTGACATTTTTGCCCAGCAACTTTAATTCTTACCCCTAATCAAGGACACGAACTCATACTTTCCGGTAGATGGAGCACCAAAACAAAGTATTTCTTCGAGCAACAATTTTCTTAAATAATTTCATCGTTAGATAGTCAAAAGGTTTTTTATGGATTATTTTTTCTTCCAATGAATGAGGACTATTTTTTAGTGAACTTCCCCATGCCACAATACAATATTTACTGAGCCAGGGCAAAATTTATATATTTCAATTGATTAACCCGTATAATGGTTTATTCCATCTAACCACTATAAACAAATAGGCATAATTCACTCGGCGTCGGGTGCCTTGCCTGAAGAAGAAAGATGAAGAACCCGTATAATCTCCCACAATTTATAAAAAAATGTAGAATATACTCATACATAAACACTGGCATAGTTGTATTAGAATAGAGAGAGTCCAAATATTAAAAAAATCTTCACCTAAACGGATAAATAGGAGTCCTTGGACTCCTGAAATATCCGAGAAATAAAGATAAACACCTACAAGAAGACCCCTACGCTCAGCAAACACATCTACCAATATACTGAATAAGATCATCAGAACAAACAAGTCCTGCATCTATGACAGGGCTTTTGGTGTCCCATGACTCATCATCTGGAACCGACTCCCCGAAGAACTTCGTAAAAACCAATCAATAATAACGTTCAGAAGCAAGTTAAAGACATCGCTGTTCCACCCTAGTTTCGCTGGATTAATTATTTAATTAAATAATTAAATAATTATTGTTCATCGGTCTTGTTTTTGTCGAACAGGACTGATTTAAATAAATTACAGATTGCACAGAACAGGGCCATGAGAACTATTTTGGGATGTAATATGCTAGAATTAATGATATGTTGTCAAGATTAAAAATTTTAAATGTTAGAAGGATGTTATGCTTGAATGTTTTTGTCCTTATTTATAAGATTAAAAATAAAATGGTGCCACGATACCTGTTGAATAGTGTTAGATATAATTTTGAAATACATGAATACCCCACGAGAGGGCGTGACTTGTTCAGAATAAAGGTGCCGAGACGTGCGAGTACAGAGAGAAGTCTCTTCTACAGAGGCTTCAGACTCTTCAACGATTTGCCGTCACATATAAGATCAGCGCCGAATGTACCGACCTTTCGTGGTGGGTGCATAAAATTTTTGTTAGAAAAAAATAATTTTGATGATTGGGTATCGTGACACCCTGTATGAATGTAATGTATGAATGTTGGGAATGGAAGGCGACTGAGCGAGTGTATTGTTGTAAGTTTAGTAAGTAAGTTAGACTTAAATTTATGTTTATTATAAGTTATTTTTAAGGTATAATTATAACTTTATAAAATTAAATAAATAAATAAATCATCTGACATATATTCAAATACAAATGTATTGTCAGATAGTTAGTTGTCTTTCTTATTCGTGATGGATTTGTCTTCACACGGTCCTACTTAACTATTTTAAGAACGAATATACAATTTTAAAAATAAGCTGCAGTCTTCATGGTTGCTAATTTAACTGGGGGAATTGAAAATCTTTAAACCACCCACTTTTGTCCAGTACTCTAAAGGCCTGAATACCTTTTTTCAACATTAAAAATTTATTTTCTTCATTCTAACTATTTCTATCGTTAATATATATATATTATATCGGTATCTTACAGGTACCTACCTACAACAAAGTCATTTTTATTTTGACTTTCTATTATTGAAAACCCAAAAGTAATCTTTACCTTTTATTATCAACAATTCCGCTTTTAATTATCAGCATTTTAAGAAGCTGAATATTTATTTCATTTCGTTCCTTTATAAAATTAAGGATTCCAAGGATTTGCTCTAAAATTTTCATCGTGGATTATTTGAAAGGACAAAAACTTAACAAATATTGTCTACTGTACTAGCAACACAATTTTTAGATTAAACTTTACGAAAATGTCCAATATTTAAGCTTACCTACCTTTATTAAAGTTCTTTTAAATGTAATGATTTTAATCGAATACTGTGTTTTCTTCATCAAAGTTTTTCTCAATCTTAATATTAGAATCAATATCATTTTTTATTAATCGATTCAAGAAAAGATAAGAAACTTATTTGAAACATCTAAATCAAACTGGAGAGAAATAAACACTCTGGTGATATCCGGAAAACTGATTTCGAAGAAAAGACTTACATTTTTTCCCTCTTTGACAAACATTCAGAACTATGTTAACCAATTTATTTTTAAACATTGTCACAAAAAAAATGTAAATAAAAAACTTTCGTAGGTGTATCTAAGTATGATTTCAAAAAAACGTTAATGTAATTCAGTCAAAAAATATCCAATAATTTCTTTTTTCAAACTTTTCACACTGAAATGGCTTCGTACTATAAAAATATCATTAAGTTGATACGAAGAAACGGAAGAAGTTAAATTTTAATAATTAATTATACTCTCTCAACAAAAGCGACGCATCGGCGTCGGTTCTTAATTCCAAAAACATATTTTCCTACTTTTCAATATGAAAATGTAAAACAGTTTATTGTTTGAACAAAACCCCAAATTACAAACAATAATTTTGATTTTGATTAATGACCAAATTATCTCACCAAAAGTGATCACATGACAAAAAAAATCGATTACTTTTTTTAATCTGCTAAGTACAGCAATAACATTATGGTTTGAAAAGGTTTTATACGTTTTAGATAATAATATGGCACTACATGATTGATTGAAACAATTAAATAAGCAGTTTGTACCCTTTGTTTTTGATAAAAATAATTATTCTGGTTTGAGGATTGATAATATCACAAAAAGCATTTTAATAAACAATAACATCAGTCACCCAATTTATAAAGTTTTAATAATTTATCTCAATATTATAATTGTACGAGTATGAAGATGAAATCTAATGTGGAATATTTTAAAAAACAAGATTTTTTGGTATATTTCATTTTCCATTTGATTATCGTTGGTAAGAAAGAAGTGAGCTCCTGCAAAAGTAGACTGAAAATACATTCTTGATGTTTCTCATTGCTTTTATTAAAAAGGATGGAACATAATTGAGGACTATTTATTGTTACATGTTTTTTTAGCTTTGTCTAAGCTTCTTCATACAGCATTAAAAAAAAAAGTTTTAATAAGAAACTTTTTTCGTTTTAAATATCCGAAAGACAAACATTGCATAACTTTATATTCTCATTCATAATCGTTTTTTTATTAGAATCCTAGACTTAATAACTTTATCTAATGATAAGAGAGCTTTTTAAGATTATTAGCTCGGAGGTATCTAATACTTGTTGTTTAATGTCATATTATTTTAATGCTTTAAAACGATAAAACTGATAATAGTCAGTTAACAACAATTATGGATTAAATTAGTAATAGATTCAAAATAAACAAACATATTTTGAATATCAAATGCCATAGTTTAAAACTTATCTCTAAGCTTTTTTTGTTTAGATTTCTCGCAGTAACGTTAAAAAAGATGGTAGACACTATTTTAAAATACAAATAAAGTATCTTAATAAGATTATAACTTTCGTGAGCCTTAAATAAAACAACTTTTATCTGTACATTTTCAAGTATAATTTACATAATCTCATTATCCAACTCCAACGAAAAAATGTTATAATTTATAACAACAATATTGTAATGTAAGAGTGTATTACCTACGTAGTGAAAGGACTAAGTCTTTTTATGATCAAGCTTTTAAATTAATTTTATTTTTACAAGGATTTAATTTTCAAAAAAGCTGTTTTTCATAACGGGTAGATTAACTTTATTGTATTTGTAACGTCTGTAATACAAAAAGACTCTATCGCATGTATGTTTGCAAATTTTCAAAGGATGTGTATATTGAAGTGCCAGTGGCATTTTGTATCGGCCATTCAGAATCCGTAGTATGCGCGCTTTTCATATTTCTGTAAAATAGTGAAAGTTATTATTTCTATTAAAACTACAAATGTAATAGTGAGATTTTTTTTATTATACTACACTTATCACGACATATCGGCACGGAATTCAAGACGTGAAATGTCTTGTTTTTCGATCATCTGCCTTTTACGTGAAACTCAAAAACTTTGGAAAAGAGGGATACTTCTTGATTTCCAGAAGTATTTCCTTGGGTTATTCGGAAGAAATCGCGCCTCTGCGATAAACTCGCCCTCTGTATATTGATTCTATGATTGTCTTTGTTTTAAATGTATTTTTGTGTAAATTTGCTTGTAATCAATGTACAGTAAAGAATAAATAAATAAATAAAATTATTTTAAACAAGAGTCTCCGGCGAATAAAATGTTTCGCATTCCTTCTGTAGCGATGAGTTATGTCGTCCATCCTGAAAATCTTAATTACATATCGACGCTCCCTACGTATATGTGCGTAAGTGCACAAAACTAAATTTTACACCAGAGCGATTTAAAGTTTCTATGTAGTTTTTTTGACATAACTTTTTTTCTATTGGACATATTTACTTGAAAATCGGCAGCTATTATTCAATTAATGCGTGTAATAATACCGCGTATTTAATTTCTTTACAAATGCAATATTTTTAGAAATTTAGCACTTACTGACATATACGTCGGAAACAAAACAACATCTACCAGCTTAACTACCACTTGAGTTGTTATACGCCGGTTAATACTATTGTGTTTTTAAGGCACATATTGACTTGATTCTAACTATTTACTTAAAATATTTATATTTATTGACAATACGAACTTATTTTATAATAAACCAAGAATGGTTGTTATTTCTGGACTCAGAATAAACGTAGTTTCTTCCTTGTTAGTATTTTCATAAACCTTTATTTGGTCCGACGTATATGTGAGTAAGTGTCATACACTAGCAATTTAGTGAATATGTATGTGCAGATATCTTAAAGAAAAGAAATGTTATTTGTGATAATAATATCAAATAGGTACTCATATTTAGTTTATAATTTTCGTGGGCATTGTGCACTTGTGTAATAATACTGTATTACTAGTTATCTTCCTTTGTTTTGTGTATGAAATTGGATTTTGTTTTAAAACAAAGTAATATTTAGCAGATTCTTTTCACTAAGTAAAATTAGATCAAAATAATGAAACATTTTTCAAACATGGATAAAAGTACAATGTTTTATTAATAACAAGACTTCTAGAAAAATAATAATTTCGTCTTATCAGTCAGTGAAAATAAATACCTTTCAATATATATGTATAAAATATCAATATTATTTTGTCTGTTGCAATAACATTGGCATTATTTATGATGAAATACTTATTGTAATTACGGTTAGAGGAATTAAGGTACATTCATCTTTATATTTTATGTATGTAAATCATACAATATATATAATATTTTATGTATGTATGGTACATGCGCTGGTTTACACCAAACAATGCATTAGGATGTCCGACGTATATCGACTTAAAGTCACTTACTCAGATATACGCCGGCGTCTTTAAACTATTTGGTGCACTTAAGCACATATACGTTTCAAAAAATGGTCAAATATCCAAAATTTTGACCCAATTATTTCATCAATGAAAATATACGATATTTTAAGATACTTAGTGTAAAAAAAGCGATTTTGTCAAAAATGTCACTTACGCACATATACATACGTAGGGACCGTCGATATTATAATTGGCACGGAAAAGGTAACTTTTATTTTTATAACTTGTAGTTGGTTCGCTGGCTCCTTCACTTGTAAGAGATTCTGATAATATGTATATATTTTTTATAATGCGATGAATGACGATGGTTTGAGCATGTAGAACAAATGGACAATGAAAAGATGATGTGTATGTCATGTAGAAGAAACAACTTTGATGATAGCACCTATATATTTTGCGTATGGTACATACTCGTACCATATGAAATTATGGTTAATTTCATGTTTCGGCAATTGTCCTGAGTAGACTATTATTTTGTAGGAAATACCGTGATGCCACAAGTGAATCAACTCTATTACTAGCTTTAGTTTACTGCACACAATTGAGATCAGTCAAATAACAATAGGATGTTGTGATATTTTCAATACCTATTACAATCAAGTGACCGATGCTATAAATTTTTCCTTGAAGAAATTCCAGTCTTTATATATTAATTTTACAGTAGGTACTATGCGTAAAATTCCTCATCAACTTAATATCATTAAATTGAAGCCATGTGGTATTTTTCACACATTCCATTAAACAAATCGTTAAACCTTTCTATATTATTATTCCAACATCTTAAGAAACTTAATCCAGTAGAATGTTTATAAATGTGTATTATCATAGATTACAGATATTTTTAGTTCGGTTAAGTATGATTCGTAGGATAAAGCTTTCAAGATAACAGATTTGTGATAATTACTCGATAATATAGATGCATATTGAATTTTTTTTATTTTAGGCTCTAAAATATTGTTTTAAACTTAATTCCCTCCTTTGCAAGAAGTTTGTTTTAAGATTTTAAACTTTAGAAGATGTTTATTAATCAACCTACCAATAAAAGCTCAGAGAACTTCAAAACAATCTACACTTTCAGTGCATAGCCTGTTAGACAACGGATTTCCCTGTAATTAGTATCAAGTTTCTAAGAGCATAGTTTCAGTTTAGTTATCCTAAAACATATACATTATAAAGTTAGTCAAATGAAATCAGTCGAGACATACTCTCGTTTTTGTTTTTTTTTCTATCTCGTTTACATAAAGGCACCTACTTTTTCAATATAATACTCTCCACTAAATAAGTAACAAACCATACTACACCAAATTGTTTGGTGTGTGGCTGTTAAATCTAGAGTGCTCCCTCGGGCCGGCATTTCTCGCCTCAATGCGACATTAAATCCTGTTTGCGCATGTGTGTGACGTTATTAAATTAATTAATTGTGTCGGTGCACACGTAGTAGAATTCCATAATAATGCAATTTGAAACAAGTGTTCCTTTCTACTATTGTTTGTTAATTCGCAGAGAGACGTCTTTCGACTTATAAGGTCATTATAAATCTTATAAGTCGAAAGACGTCTCTCTGCGAATTAACAAACAATAGTAGAAAGGAACACTTGTTTCAAATTGCATTATTTTATTAAAGGTTTCCGACAGCTAGGGAATATTTTAACACAATATCTCTCAACTTAACTGAATAGCCCTTTAACGCTTCTTACGTTAGCAAAAAGCAGAAATAGCCTCCTTCATTTAGAGAGGTGTAGGTACATATATGGACCAATTGAGTCACCTCCTTCCACGATATTCCTAACGCTCAGATGTCATCATAAAAGGAACAGTGTTATTGAAAGAAGAATGTACAGGCTGTTGAAACCATTGTGGCTGAAAGAACAGTGTTCTCTTGTAATCCAAGAGTTTTCATATAATTTCTCGCGTTCCTTTGTCAACCTAGAAGTTAGGTTTTTTTTTCTTCTCAGCCCACTCCCATCTACTCCTGGACGAAGGATTCTTCCATTTCCTTCCACGTCATTCGATTCTGCGCCGTCTGCATCCAGTTGACCCCAACGTGTCATTTTATAATTTTGAAATACATTGAGTCATATTTATATTATTTTAGAGTTATTTTTTATAGTATTTGTTGTTATTTGAGTTCTAGGAGTAATACCTCGTTATCGGTATGATAAATTAATGTATTTAAGATGAAAATTATTTTTGAGCGATATCATCTCTCCACCTCATTGGGGGTCTACCTTTGCTCCTGGTTACCGCTCGTGGTCTTCAAGATGTAAGAGACTTTGGCCATTTGTCATCTGGGCTTCCAGCTATGTGTTTCGCCCATCTCCACAAGTTAGTTAAAAACGGTTACTCTGTATAAATTTGATGTGCCGCCAATACAACTTGCATGGATAAATAAAAATGATTGAGTAATCACTCTGATTACACAACCGTGAGGTCTGATCGAATGTCTTTAACCGATTAATTAAAAAAGTATTCTCGAGAAGGTTGATTATTATTAACAGAGGGAAAGATAAAAATATAAACCCTTCAATCATTCCCAGCAGCGATAGAACTAAAATCAATTTACCTTTTTTAATTACTAGTAATCTTATTCCGCCTGATTTGCAAAAGGAAATGAGTATTTTTGATGGCTTTGAAAAAAAGTGTTCAATAAAGAAGATAGTTATAGAAGCGTATACTATGATAAAGGTTTATTAATAAGTCTCATTTTGCATTGAACATCAATCATGTAAACATGATGAGATCTATCAATTTATTTTACAATTGATAAATCTCATCGAACAAACAAAACCCAGATATATCTTTAAAAAAAAAGTACTTCCTCGTGTTATCCTGCTATCCTTTTTGCGCAATGAAAATAGGACATTTGGGATGGGTGGCATGATATCATCATTGCTGAAAAAAGAACTTTTAATACTTCTATTGAGTTGAATATTGTCTTCTACGTAAGGTTTAACAACAGGAAAAATTGAAATGGGCGGCCGAAAAAACAATTACTCGATTGATAACGAACCAACTCTTATACTATTTATGCGATAAAAACAAAGTCGGCGACTAATATTGAGTGACTAAAAGTTCGTAACCGAACGGCAATAAAAAATGGATGGCTGATACACTACGTAAGCGATTGAAAACACTAAACTGGTGACGAAAAATACTAACTGAGTGATTTCATACCATTGTCGAATAATGAAAAAAAAAGAATAAAGCATTTATCTCATAAAATACTTAAAAAGAAAATTATTATTATTCTCCTAAAAATGTCAACCTGCACTGATCATAAAAGCTTTTGGTAAAAGCGATCTCAGCATAATATACATACACAGAATTTAAACTTAATAGAAAAGTTTCAAATTGAAAGATTCAAACTGAATTGACGTATTTGTCTTGCTATTTTGAGTTATCAGCTCGATATAGGTTTGTAGTCGCTCTATCAGTATTTTTCATCATTCGTTTAATATTTCAGTCACCCTTCTAGTACAACTGTAGACCATTTTTAGTAGCTCGGTTTTGATTTTGCACTGACCGTTAATCTAGTCCAGGATCTCACATGACACACAAGCTGACAATTGATAATATTATCTTTGTATCATAAGAAAATTATGCTATCACTTTTAGTAAAATGATATAGATTAGGTTACATAATAAAAATATAATGATAATAATTATAAAGGTATCAGGTTGTTAGGTAAGAAGAAGCTTTTATCTCTTGTATTATGTGTACTTAATATATTTTCTATATTATGTAAAACTTGTTGTATATATTAAGCTTGTTGCTGGGCTGGACGGCAAAAGATGTTATGTATATTCGGATAGCGTTCACTTGATAAGGGTGAGCTTTGGTATGCTGACTAAGCTACACTAATATAAATGCTTTCAAAATGTCTGATCCACAGAGTTGACATTCGCGATATATAAGATAATTCTACAAACATACTCGTACAAACTATAAAATAACGTAGCATAGAATAATATTATTTTCTATTCATTCATATCGTCACAGTATTTCTTATAAGTGGAGTAACAAACGAAGCAACTGCATGTAAATAATATGCAAGTCGTTCTCTCCGTCCTAATAAAAGTTAGACATTCAGAACGGTGGCGTACCTCATCGCTATCTGTAACAGGACACTCGAAAAGTTAACTGGGAGACTCATTCTTTGCCAGGGACTCAATTTTTTTTTTTAAAGATATATCTAGGTTTTGTTATAAACCCAAATACAACCTTATATGCCTTTCACAGGAAGCTACTTAAAGCTTGTGTCGTGAAAGGGGAGTTTGCCGGCACCTGGTATCGAACCACGGACCCCTTGTACACGACGCCGAAACTCTACCTCCAGGCTACCGATGAACTCTGAATAATTTCAGGTGGTATCAGAAAATAATTAATGATTTAGACAATGTAACCTTTGGGCATTCCCATTAGACTGTTTTTACAAACGTATTCAAATGAGGGGATAACATTCGTAACAAAAAAATCTCATTTTCAAATGTTTAAAATTTGTTATTTAAAACGCTGTCAACATTTGAAAATATTATTTAGATTGCTTATATTGATCATTGAAATATATTGCAATATAACTTTAAACTCGATACAATGACAAAATTCACTAACAAAGTAATTTTTCCACATTTTAAAATTATGTTTTAAAGTTACATCACAATTTAAAATAATGTTACAAATACTCTCTTAAAACAAAAAAGAGTGCAAATTTGTTGAAATAATTGCCATATAAATAAATTAAATATACCTCTGTTTCTATATATACCGTCACATTATATGTGGATTTGTCATATCGCACATTGAAAACAAAAGTGTCATTATACAAAAAACATGATTTTTCAGTATGGGCGTTTAAAGTTTTTGGTATAGTTCTATAGTTGATATCTCAATGAAAAAATTAAATTAAATCACAGAAGTTAGTTTCACTTCAAAATATGATTATCGTACTTTTACTACTGATGAAATGAAGACAAACAAAGTTATTTATTTATTTAAAAAAACTAATTTAAAAAAAAGTTCAATATAATGCCATTTTTGTTTTTCACACATCTACTCATTTTTTGAATAATGTCCCTAAAATTTACATTAATATCAGGTAATGATATTAGGTGAGAGAAGGTAAAAAAGAAAGAGAAATAAAACATGCTTATTTCATAACAAAGAATATTATTTTTATTTATCAGAAACTCTAAAACAAGAAGTGCTTTTTTTTCAATAATAATAAATTATAATAAAAATAATAAGTAAGCTCAAAAAATATAATAATAACTTAACTTATAATTGTATGAGACCAAAAATATAATAATAAGTAAGCTTATAATTGTATGAGATCAAAAAATATAATAAAAACTAAACTTATAACTGTATAAGATAAAAAAAAAATACCATCTTAACTACTACTACTATACCATCACCACTAATAAAGGGGTTACCAGCAAATTTTGTGTGCATAAAAATACACACAAGAAATTATTTGCGCTAGAATGTACGAAATAAAATTTCAGAATGGGTGGCGAGTCTCATTGCTGTGTAAGATATAAAATGTCTTGTGGGAGTTCAGCGAACACCTGGCTTTTTACAGGATACTTGTAAAAAAATATTAAAAAAAGAGTGGGAGATATACTACAACCCGGGTGCTCCACGGGGAATCTTAGTTATCTTAACATCTAAACTAAGTAATTACATAAATACCTTAAATTAACCATAAACATTAGAAAATACTTTGAAAATAAGAGTTATAGTAACTAGGTATCAACCCAGCATCAAGGAGGCTCCTGACATCGTTTTTCTTCCTTTCGGATAGATCCAATTTCCGCTGGTACAACTGTTTGAGTTCTTGGGTACGGTTGTTTCTCGTATTTCGAGCATTCAGATCCAGTTCTTTGAAATCATCGAAGTATGATATTTTATATCCTATTTTCACCTCATTCTCTTCATTTGTCGAAATTTTAATAACTTTTATATCCGACATTTTTACAACTTCTCCGTTAATACTTTTATTTAGTCTGGGAACCGGCAGTTGTTTAATGTCTATAAAATCGCTGTATCCCATTTCATTCACAGTAAATGGTGTTCCACGTTTTTTGGCTCTTCGGATTGCTGAAACGTATTGCGATGGTAGGTATATGGGTCCAGATTGGAAAGAAGACGAACTTGAAGATGAACTCGAAGACGAAGAACGAGATGAACTCGAAGACGAAGAACGAGATAAACTCGAGATAGATCGACGGCATTTCTTCAAAAGTGTGTATGGTTTGTTATCGTCTGATACTGGAGAAAAGTCTCCATCATCACTATCGAAGACGTTTTCTTTGTTTTCTGAGCTCCTGTTGTTTTCTGAATTTTCTTTGTTTTCTGAGACCTTTATGTTTTTTGAATCTTCTTTGTTTTCTGAACTTACTTTGTTTTCTGAACTTTCTTTGGTTTCTGAATTTGTATTTTGATTGTTTTGGTGCTTAAGGAGTGCCAGTTCTAATATCATTTTAGTTCTACTCCTTAATGGATCCAATAATTATTAGTGAAATACTATGGCATTAAAAAAAATTGGTAATATTTTGCATTTAAAATAGCGACACTAAACAAAATATAACATTTATCTGATGAAATAAGGGAATGGCGATTCAAATATAATTATTATAAAATTGACACTAAACACAACATGCCACTTTTTAAATTAAATAAAACATCGTGATTCTAACATCTTTATTACAAAACTGGCACTAAACAAATATTGACATTCTTTGATTCATTCATAATACATAATTTATACAAAGTAATATATAAAAATGACACTATACTTAAAATGCCATTTATGCATTTCGTCTTTCTTCAAATTAATAATGTTAAATAAATCTTAAAACGCTACTAAAACAAAAATGTCACTTTTCTACTCACCACGATGTGCAACCAATGCGGCCGTTTGACTCGAACTGGAATAGTGTCACTTTATTAATTAGCAACTTGACGCTTATACAAAAAGTACAAACCGACACTAGTGATCTCTAGGGAAAACTAAACAAGCTATTTGAATAGGTGTTTTTGCATTGGGTGCGTTTTAATTTGAGCATTTTAGAGATCGTTCAAACTCAAAATTGTCATTTTTTGTATACTGCCACTTTTGTTTTCAATGTGCGATATGTTCAAATTTTATTATCAACAAATTTTCAGTTTTTCTATATACTTTGTGTCACAAATACAATATGGCATTCAAAATTATTTTTCTCGTTTTCGTTTCAGATAACACATTGTTAATTCTATTCAAATTGACTTACTGTAGTAAACGGAGATTAAGTCATTTGTTTAACAAATTCTTTGAATCAACTAGTGAATAAATCCTAAAAACCAGACCATATTGTTTAATTATTATTTCACAAGGATGGTTCAATTTTCTTTCTATACATGGATCTGCTATTTCTGTTAAATATTAAGTTTTAATGGCTTTAGGTACAATTCTTTCAAATGGAAAAGCTTACTAACAAATTAAAGCCAACTCTAGCGATGGTCTATCTAGGAATCCAATAACATTCTGAGAAATGATTTATTGTTTTTGTTTTCCTATTTCATTCTCATATTAAATTATATTATTTCAGTTATAATGAGATACAAATAGTCTTTCACTTTGTGGCAACAAACAGAACTTTAAAATTGAAATTCACACTAAAAATTTTGCTATTTACTTAAACAGAAAGAAATTAAAAATACTTATGCAAATTTACGATTAACAACTAGCTAGTAACTACTTTGTCTTTAATTCACGTTTGTCAAAAATTTGGATTCGTGCAATGATACTAGTTCTCTAAAAAAATATTTGAATGATTTTTATTGAAAACTCATTTGCCGATCAAATTATTTTGTTAAGATAAATTTTATTGTTTCCTAAAAACTATAAGTTACTTTCAACTATACTATACCCTCACGCCGTGTCCCAAGTGGGGTGGGCAGAGAGAACGGAACGCCAAATAGATCTATCATTACACACTTCCTTCAGTCACGCAATCAAAAAGCAAAATAAATTCTCATACATTTTTGGTCCTGATTTCCGAAGTCAATCATTGCATCACAGTAAAAAAATTATTCGAGTAATATTTATTGTAATATGGATTGATTTGTTCAACAGACACATCCTTTGCACAACTATCATATTACTTCCTTTCGTAGGAAACAAAATAAGTAAACTTATCTTAAGAATCGGCTTAGGTTGGTTCAAGTGCGCTTTAATAGTACGAGTAGTAGTAGTAGCTGCGAAAAATCCACTTATATGAGTAAAACAAGTATATTACAACAAGATTAAGTGTCGTCTTATTAAAAACTGAAATCAGTAGTTGATATTATATGAAAATAAATAAAAATATGTAAATATAGCTTAATACTTACGTATAAGAGCACTGAGTTGGATGTTCAACGCTAAAACCACTGCACCAAATGTTGCTGATAATGTAGTCATCTTGCTAGCGGTAACCAACATTATTTGCACTTTTATGTAGTGTCTTTTTATAACACTGAACCATCTTCAAGCGAAGGACTTAAACAAAAAACACTTCATAAATAACACTGTTTTTAAAACTATTTTATAAGTAAAATTTTAGGAACTAATTAAGTAATAGTTGTTAATATATTATAGACTATTTTAAAGTCGATAGCACTTTCACAGTAATTAAGTTTAATATTTTGTAGTCAACGGTATTGTTAATTGCCTACACTTAATATTTAAATTCACAACTTAATGCGCTATTTACAAAAAGCTTTGCAGCCAGTTTGTTTCAAGATTTTGTGCTGAAATAAATTATTGTATAATTTAGTATTATGATATTCTTATTATTAATAGTTATTTACGTTCAGTACCAAACTTAATTACATTTTCCTAAAAGGTTTAAAAACGTTTGAAAGCCTTCAATCGCAAATATTTTCAAGTAAGGAGAAGCTTAAGGTATCAGCTATGTCCTTGAAATGGACGAAATATCCAGGCTTTAAGAAAAGTCCTGAGACTATGGCATTCTCAGCAGTTTATATTAAAAATTCATAGCAAGCCTATTTAATTTCATCATGGAATCTTTCATTATATCTCCCCTTGATAATAAAAACTAAACATTTAATTATTATTTTTTTCGACATAATATTACATAAGTATAACATAGCTATAATATTTATAAAATGTATATGTTGGCAAAAGGGCTTTTGACGTTAATCTGCACTTAAAAAATAAATAAATATTTTAGTGATGGTAAATATATAAATGAGATTCTCACAAGAAAAACTAAAAGCTCACTTGTGTGAGTGAGCTTTTAGTTTTTTTTTTTGTTTATGCTTCGTGGGTGTGTGGTGTGACTTTAAATAAAATAACATCCTAAGTACATATAAAACAAAAAACAAAATATTTGTAATCAATAAGCAAACAAATTGTCAAAAGGCTTTCATGAATTAGTAAGGGAGTAAAGAAGTAGATATTTGAACAATATTTTACACTTATCCGGATTTCTCCCAAGTACCTTCATACTAATCTAAATATTATACTGCAAAGCTATGAACATAGAGTAGATTGCCAGCAGGATTCGAAACACGAATGCAAAATGTTACTACCCTCTATTTTAACCGACAAATAGCAGTTATTTTTATGTACATACAAAATGAACATTTTATTTTTATTCAATACCAAAATTAATTTTCAAATTGAAGTGTTGTAACAATATTATAATCAACAAACTTGTTTGATTTCAGGAAAGTACGTTTAACACTTCTATAAAAAAAAACAATTTCTAAAAATCACAAAAATGTGTTACAGCGATTTCGAAACATAGCAACACTTCACATCTATTGATTGTTTTTTTCTCATTGCATTTGGATTTTAAATTTGACGTTTCCATAAAATTAAATAAACATATTCATCTCAAATCTCACTAAAGCCCTTGTGGGGAGCATTTGCTATATGGGTGCGAGACGTGGACCATCAGAAAGAGTGAAAGCGGACGGTTAGCGGCATTTGAAATGTGGTGCTATAGACGCATGCTGAAGATTCATTGGTCGGAACACGTCGAAAACGAAGAAGTGTTAACCAGGGTTGGCGAAAAAAAGCAACTCCTCAAAAGAATCTGGCAACAACGAGCTAACTGGATTGCCCATAACATCAGGCACCCAGGACTGCTTATCGCAATCGCAGAAGGTAGGACCGAAGGCACAAATGGCAGAGGCCGACCGAGAGACGCCTATATAAACCAACTGAAGAGGGACATGAACTGTGGCTCATACATGGAGTTGAAGAGACTGGCTGAGAATAGGGAGGAGTGGAGAAGAAAGTCCAAACTCGTTGCAGACCAATCCAATGGATTGTAACTCATTATATATATTCATATCCACATAATGTTTAGTAAAGTTGTGTTTTTACAATGAGAAAATCGATCTTTTCTGGCAACCAATTGAGAAATCGATTTTGAGAAACATCTTAAAAACATACATAGGTCTTAATAAAATATTATTATACCTTTTAGATACATATTAACATTATGAAAAAACTCAAATAATGGTATGAGAACGGAACTATTGGAGATCAATATACATATATAATATTATCAGAGCCGGACCTAAGCTTTCGTCCTTGTCAAACTATCTAAACGAGTTGGATTGAAACAAAAATATTTTATTTATTTATTCTTTGAACACATTCTGACCCGGATATAAATTATTATGTATCTGAGATTATATATTACCTATAATGCTTTTGTATTTAAATTTAAATTATTGACATAGACAACTTTGTTAAAGATAGAAATTATCATGTACTACGTTTATTATTAAAAGACTACAAATTTACGGTATCTTGTTCATTATAAGATGGGTCAAATAAAACATATGAGAAAATTGAAAACTATTTAGGTCCTAAGTTACAGTTGTGCATGTACTCGTTCGTCATGCGTTAGCAATTCGTATCTATGGAAAGCTCACTAATGTTGACATTATGTTCTTGTTTGCACGTACGGAATTCACGCCACTGATTTCTATAACATACGCATTATGTGGGCGTTCGGACTAGGATATCTTTTGGTAATTTACGCTAAGGACACGTGTTTCTATTTAAAATAAAATTTCGCTCACTAACAAGGTAGTATTACTTTTATATAGCACTTCGTGTGTGTGTAAAACAAATGCGTGTTGAGTCAGAGAAATCTTTGTTTTTGCATACAAATATAATAAAAAATATTTTAAATAAGCAAAATAATATTCGGACGTAGATATATCTATCACAACTTCTTTTCTTTCTTTATGTATTCTCTATCAATAAATAAGGTATGCTATCCATTCTGAATGTATTATTACACTGAGAAAAATACTAACGAAATTTCACAACGAATCATTGGTACGTACTATCAGATTAGGACCAGAGATCGTAAAAACGATTCATTAGTACGAATCTATAATATTAACTCTTCGCAAACAAGTTGTTGGTAAATTTACCAATGATTTGTTTGCGAAGAGTTATTTTTATAGATTTATACCAACGAATCGTTTGTACGATCTCTGGTCCTAATCTGATAGTACCGTACCAATGATTCGTTTTGAGTATTTTTCTCAGTGTACTGTGGCACGGAGAATAAAAACTATGAAAAATAATGGGTTAGTTGGAAGATATTGCGCTTCAGCGATAAACTCGCCCATTGCACAAAATTATGTACCTATTCTATTGTTATGATACAATGTTTTTTCTTCTTCTTTGTATACTAATTTTGTGCAATAAAGATTATTATTATTATTATATTATGTATGTTAACTTTACACAGTAAGTCTGCTGACTGGCCCAGATTTGGGAGACGTAATGATAATTTTGTGCAATAAAGATTATTATTATTATTATATTATGTATGTTAACTTTACACAGTAAGTCTGCTGACTGGCCCAGATTTGGGAGACGTAATGATAATTTTGTGCAATAAAGATTATTATTTTTATTATATTATGTATGTTAACTTTACACAGTAAGTCTGCTGACTGGCCCAGATTTGGGAGACGTAATGATAATTTTGTGCAATAAAGATTATTATTTTTATTATATTATGTATGTTAACTTTACACAGTAAGTCTGCTGACTGGCCCAGATTTGGGAGACGTAATGATAATTTTGATAGACAGATACCTACTTACAAATTACACGTATACATAAACTTAATAATTTACATCCCTATTAATTGAATCATATGACAAAAGGCAGAATATATTTAAGTTTTGATTACAATAAAAAATGTTATCGCGTATCTGTTGAAAAACAAGACGGAACATTGTATAGAGGTTGTTCTACATTTTTCTTTGTTTACATTGAATTTTTTTTACAATTTTAAGTAACACGAATCGGTTCAAATATTTATGAAATTTTATACATTAAATTACTACCCAAATTATTCCCGAATCTTTCAGTCGGTACCAAACGAATTATTATTGAGATGAAAACTTCATAGGAATCGATGTCAATAAATCTGTATTTAATTAAAGTTTTCGACATTTTATTATTGATGGCTTTTTAATAACTGCCGAACACAATAAATTATTTATTACATAAACTTTTCTGTATTAAATTTAGACACTATATTGACATAATTTATTGTTTCACGAGTACTTCTATTAAAATAAATATAAAATATTCAAACATTCGATTAACAATTTTGACTAGAAACCATATCAAAAATTGACTGGATATAATAACATTTACAATAAGAGATGAAAGGTACAATTCCTATCGCTGCTAACCTACTCCATATTCACAACAAAAGCATATAGCTTTCTGTGAGGATATGGTGTGACGTGAAGGTAAAGCCAATGGTATTTTTAATAAAAAATTGAAAATTTTCAAATTAAAAATTAAATTCCATAGCAACAATATCTATCTACAAGTTTGCTTAAAATGTGTTTTTATTGTTTTAAGATCATGATAAAACTAAGTTAAAACATAAACTAATAACAAAATATTATCTTATAAACTTTTTTTCATAATCTCTGAAACATGTTTTACCCAAATAAAAGTACAAAAGCAACACTGAACTTAAAATAAATTCATTCATTTGGTGGATTTACAGTACGTGTTTAACGAAAAGTTTACAAAGAAAAGAATTGCGAAGTGAATTTAATTCAATAGAAAATAATATTTCTTTTCCTCATGAAACTCTTTATTCGTGAAATTCAATCATTTTACATAGACCATCATTGCTCGTGATAAGTATAAGACGTTCATGAAGAGTTAAATAATTTTAATCGCTGAATTACAGATGTTAACTAACTAGAAAATTAACAGAAAATTACAGCAGATCACTTTTATTCCTAGGGTTCCATGAATAGTCGAAACATAGACATCAAAGAGGTCTTCAAATAGTTTTCCTAGATTGCAAAGCGAAAATAAGCACGTCTCTTTGATCCTCAATGAATTTATGTAGATATATACCATTATAATAATAAAATCTTCCATACAATAAATAATACAAATGTCATTCATGGATATTAAAGTGAAAATAACAATATTTTTTTTATCGTAACAAATACATTAATCGCAAATAATGAAATAAACGAAACAATAATAAAAAAACGAACGATCGATACAAAGATTTATCTGTGAGTTGTATTTTGTAGTTTTTGTATTCAATTACATTAATCGTACGTACCTATATTTTATATATCTGTACACTATTTATCCATTTCGTAATACAAAACTGAATGGGTAAAATTCCTTTACAGCGAAATATACCATACAGAAAAACAATACCTTTTTTTACTAGGCAGTAAAAGAATAAAAAATCCTGTATTATTACTACTATACCCTCACTCAGTATCCCAAATAGGATAAGCAGAGAGGATGGGACGATATGCATACATATATAAAGATAAGAGGTAGAGTTTAGGCCTCGTGAACAATGAGTCCGTGGTTCGATACCAGGTGCCGGCAAACTCCCCTTTCACGACACAAGCTTTTAGTAGCTTAGTGTGAAAGGTGTATGGGGTTGTATTTGGGTTTATAACAAAACCCAGATACCTATATCTTTTTTATTTAAATATCCTTACGGACTTCTTTCGCCTCTTCTACAATTGCTCATACACGCACGTCGATTTCTCTTACTCAACACACGGCTGTCCTTGAAAATTTGATTACGTAATCAAGCTTTATGGTTCTTTGTCCGCGCTTTATCACACTTTCTTTAAAATAAGCATATCCTCTTTGTAATTCATTCGTTCTACTTGTCCAAACCATCGTTACTTATTAACATGCATTCTATCCGCAATACTCCTCTTGCATACACTTATTTTTCTTATACCATGAAAATATCTCATTTAATTAACTATTATCAAAATACCACAAAAATGAAGAGAATACGAAATCACCGAAAACTTTCCGATGAATGGAATGACGGTTTTTCACATCTATAACAACAAAATAAAAACGTTTGGAATATCGTGAACAAACCCAATTTTTGGATGCAAATAAAGGAAGCAAATGTACACAATGCAGCTCCCAAAAGGAATTTTATAAGATGAAAGAAGAGGAAGATACATTAACGCATTAATGAGCGAAAGAATACACTCCTTTCCTTTTTTTATCCTAGCGAATATCTCAGCCAGCTAAGTTACAAATACGATGACATTTCATAAGATCTTCATTCACGCACTTAAAGAAATTCCAGGCAGAGGCAAAAATTACGTAAAATTTACTTACTGAATGATAATTTTTTTTTCGAACTAGGTAGGTACCTAGTTATGAAATGTTGAATATTGTTAAAGAAGAAAAACGTTCGTTATTCGAAATATTTCGTTATATCGAAACTTGTTAAAAGTAATTTTTATGTGTCAATGAATTTAACAGTTTTTTCTATAAGTTATCCATAAAATCATGCGTACTTAGATATTGTTATTTCAAGTCCCGAATGCTGTTGTAATAATAATTTATTTTATTTTTAAAATGGTATCATACATTCTATGTCACAAATTATAGGCGACAGAAATGAAAAGAAAAATAATAAAGGCGAATCCGTACATTAAATTCAACGCCATAGAGTTTTAGTGCCTCATAAAAATATTTTCTTCAATTCTTTATTTTGCCTTTATTTAGAATTGGATATCACATTTTTTTTCCTTCAATATGTTAATTTATTTTTATAATGAATAACTAAAGAATATTTTATCAAAATCAAAAACAGAATTTAAGTAATAATCAAAATTTACAAAAACGGTTTATAGCTTAAACATTGTAATATTTTTATAAATTATTATTATTAAAAAACTATTGCATGCCTGTTACCCACCTATTTTTTTTTCTTTACTGTTTATTGGTTTCATCAATCACTACCAAATATCATAAATTTATTAGTTATTCAATTCAATGCACAGAGGGCGAGTTTATAGCTAGATTGCTAGATCTTCCAACTGACCTGATTACTATATTCCATGTAGTCCCCGTTAAAAAAATCTCTCACTGTTTTGGTTGTAAGTTTTCGGGTGTCCTGTAAAAGGACAGCGTTTGTAAAACATCACGTATAACACATCAAACATGTTTCATTCAGCTATGAGGTATGCTTCCCAACCTGAATGTTTTATTTCTATATTTGGCTCCGAAAGAAAAAAATTAACATTCGGGATAAGTGACACAAAATATAATTTAGTAATTTTTCTTTCAGATCAAATAAAATAAATTTTAAAACTGAATCAAGAATACTTAAAGCTATTCAAACTATATTTTTATTTTTATAGATTGATCCAACCTTACAACCTTTATAATTCTCTTTAAATCCTTGCGGAATTGTCAGATTTACATGTATGTATATATTCCTTTAACAGAAAATGGATTCATGAAAGAACTTGACATTATTTAAGGACATTACTTTTTTCCAAAAAAAATATCTTTTTTCTATGTTTTACTCATTGAATCAAAAAGATTAAATGTAATTTATTGTAAGTTTTCTTAAGCAAAACCTTATTTTTTGACATATTTACGAAGAAATGATTAACATTTACATCATTCATAATAATATGTAAGACTTTTTTCTCATAAATTTAATTTTGCTTCTATTATACCATCACATGACATATCTTAAAAGTCATGTAACAGCAGACTTACTGTGAGTAAAAAATTTGGAAATAGTTTTATCCGCGCCAATAAACAAAGACACCTGGTAAGGGTGGCATGGAAGTGGAGTCTCTCCACACTTTGAACACCCTCAAGATTCTGGACTTGGTAAATTGACAGAAACTAAAGGGTTTGCTTTGACCGTAATACCAGGAAAGCTACGTAAGGGAAGTACAGTAGAACTTTAAGGTTGCAGTGCACAATATACCCCATCCAATAAAATAAGAGTGGCATGCCTCATCGCTGAACTGTAGATGTCAATAATTGTGTTATACGTGAGGTTTTCGCGAACACCTGTTTATTACAGGACACTCGAAAACTTATGCAAAAGATTAGGTGATCTATTCTAACACAGAATTTTAAGTTTATCTTGAAAATTTCTCATGTATTTTTTTTATCTCTCACTCAATAGTTCGATTTCTATGGAAAAAAAACTTTTCAGATTATCATCTTTTATTATTTTATAATAGACCATTTTGATTAAAAAAATATTGTCCTGAACTCGATAAGGGCAATATTGTACTAAACGTATTTTAACGTTCTCCAAAATTGTCGAAATTTCAATTAATTCAAATGACAAGAAAGTGAAGAGTGGGAAAGTGAAAGATATCCGACCTTAATTTACTATCCGTATTACTAACAACGAGAAATGTGGGGGAGCTGTTCCGGGTTGCGCAAGATAGAGAAGCCTTCGCCAGAGTGATTGCCAACGTCAGAGAGACCTGATACGAGAAGAAGAAGAAGATTACTAACAAAATAATATTATTATAACATATTCAAGTTTGTCGGTAGCCTGGAGTCTTGGCCTCATACACAAGTGATGTGCGATTCAATCCCAGGTGCCCGAAGCTTTTCGCTTAATTTGAAAGGTGTCTAAGGTTGTATTTGGGTTTATAACAAAAATCCAGATACACCCTTATAAATTTAATATAATATAAAAACCCAACTATCCACGACCTCACGGATATCGCAGGAGAATTCCATTTGTTCAAAATAAAATCAAGAGCGAATAAAAAGATCACCTGTGCTTGATGCTTGAGAGCCGAAAGAATCTGAAAACTGCATAGCGGGATCAATCAAATTTCGAAAGTTGCGACCGTGACCGTATATCCGACTATCCGACTGAAAACATCGCAAAATCACTATCCGTTACATTTCTAGTACAAAGGTCTGTTTTTTCCGTTTTTAATGAGGTTTCAAGAGTATAAAGACATTATCAAAAATATATAAAGATTTTTTCTTTTCATTGAGTCATAATTTTCAATCGTCGTCTCACTCCAACTTATTCTTTTTTTTGGTTAATAGAACCTCACTTGAGTTTTATTTACGTTAATTTTTAGACGCTTTATCATCCATGTTGTAAAAACAGCTAAAATGTACGTAATACGTAGTGCGATTTTTTATAGAGGATCCCATTGAAATATTATCATTGTATTTGAAAGAGGAAAGTGAGAGTGATAAATCCCCAGGCAATAAAGTTCAAATAACTGTGTTAAAATTTGGTTAAACTTCTATGTAAATTTCAATGTAACAATTATTAATACACATGTACATGAATATCTTCACAATTGAAGTCAGAGTTTTCTCACATAATGTTATATTATGCCACGTTTGTTTGAAAGGTTATTAAATTGGAATAATTTTAATTAATTCTGTTCGTAAATATATGTACTCTTTACGCATTGTTATAAAGACCGCTCTTTAGCAAAAACGATAAAATAGGTATTCAATTTTCAACAAGTTTGGCAGAAAAACTCTCAAAACTTGTTGACGCTGCGAACATTTTGATGTGATAAGAAATGAAAACAAATATTTTTACCAAAATTAGTCTTTTCCTTTCAAAAAAATTAATTATAGCTTCAATGTATTCGTTTAAAAAAAGCATAATTCTAAACATCGAAATTGGGTGTGTGTTTGGCAGACAATGTACAAGAGTTCTACGTTTTTTCATACGTTTTTTTAATATTTCAAAAAGGTACATACTTAATTCTTAAAAATATAAGTGTAGCAAATTGTCAATTTTTTGTTTTATTAAATTAACTTTGGCAGTGTGTAATCTCGTCAATAATATACATATTTATTTTCTGAGTGAGCCAGATGAAGAACTAGTACCTTATATAATAGTACGAGTACATGAATGAAGTTATTTATTCAAGCATAATTGCTCAGGGATTATTATGTCTGCCCCTTAAGGAATTATGAGGGATGTGAAATATTTTTCACGGTGACCAATGTATACACTGTACAAAACACAGCCAAGTTTGTGGTGCTATCACAAACCAATACAGTTTTTTTCATTATTTTAAGAAAATCGAAAAGTACATAAAATTGTTCGTGTATGCATGGATTCGTCGTTGAAAACTTTTCTGTATTCACGTCGAAATTAAATTCCGTTGGAAATATACATACATCGATGCTTTTCAAATTTGAAATTTTTCCGTGCAATATTAACAATGCGAAAATTCATTCTGGATACAGGCATATATGAAAAGAATTTGTTTCATTTTCCCCATTTTTATTCGTGGATTTCAAAAATGGATCAGAGCTGAATACTGAAAAAAGAATAAATTTTTTTGTGAATTACATAGTTGGTATTTGTCATTGAATTGAAACCTATATCAATTAGAAAAAAAAGTAGTTCAATCACTTTTGATATTGGATATTTTTTTTGATAATCCAATCTAATGTTTGAGTTCGTCGGTGGCCTGGAAGTAGAGTCTCGGCCTCGTGAACAAGGGGTCCGTGGTTCGATACCAGGTGCCGGCAAACTCCCTTTGCACGACACAAGCTTTAAGTAGCTTACTGTGAAAGGTGTATGAGGTTGTATTTGGGTTTATAGCGAAAACCAGATATGTCTTTTAAAAAGAAAAAAAATGTATTATATTTTACTCTCAAATATAAAACTTAACCTCTAACTATTATTATAACTGGTTTATATTATATTAAGGGCAGATGTACAATCTATGTTAATTATTAATGTGTACATAACTTATATCACCTGAAACTCAGTATTATTTATTTCAACTGTAATAAGCAAAAGATATTTATCATGCAGTCCATTGTAAATTTGATTTGTCGCACATTCAGCTATCAATTTACTATCACCAGTAATGCCAATTTATGCACTTTCATATCGGTGGTTCTGACGTAGATTTATACAACAAAATTTATGTATTTCTTCATGGACTTTCCGAGAAAGAATGGGTCTTTCGCTCAGCGTTTTTTTTTAAGTTTTCGAGTGCTGCCCATCTTGATTGACTTATTTTTAATAAGAATAAAGAGGACAGCTTTTGTGTTTATTACATGCGGTTGGTCTAATGGATACCCCACTTGCGGGAGATCCGTTATAATTTTATAATAAATTCAGACGAGAAACTATCAATTCAGCCATGAGGAAAACCACCCATCCTGAATGTCTAAATTTTTATTATGTTTAATTTCATTTTTATTTTAATTTTTAATTTAATTTTTAATTTAATTTTTAATTTAATTTTTATTTTTAATTTAATTTTTAATTTAATTTTTATTCTGACTACCCCACTTGTAGAAGATGACATAGTGGCATGGTATGATATTATTTTTAATTAGTTGATTTTCATGACAATGAAGCTATTTTAGTAAGGTTTAATATGCTAATTTGTAGGAGTACCTACCTACATAATAACTACAGCTTCTACCCCTTTCTAGAATTAGAATACCGATATTATTTTGTCTGTCTAATAATTTTAAAAGGTACAGAATATTATACGTTGTGATTCTAAGCTACCAGTAATACTTTTAGTGATGTTAGTAATCATTGGCGTCGTGGATATTCGGATACATGAAACATTCTTATTTTAGTAAGAGTAAAGTATATTTTCCTTGTAATGATATATTTTGAATTCCTATTCAGATTAAATATCAACTATCTATAAAACTGCCGAGAAACTTTATGGTTAGAAGGGCAACCCATAGATTTTTATACATTATACCTAGATGGAGTACTCGAATGTATTTTCATTGTAATAAAGTGAGGCACCTTTTTTCGGCACTTTTGACAGATCGCTTGGCGAAAAGAAGTGTGGTTAATCGCTTAAAACGTCGACAAGAACTTAAAAAAATGTCCAATTACGTTTTTATAAATGTAAAAATTATATATTTTTATAAAAATGTAAGAAATACTTCATAAAATGTAGGAAACACCACACGCTTTCGCCAACCGTTCTGTCAAAAATTCATAGATTTTTTGCCTCACTTTTGTAAATGAGTCAGGGTTCTAGTTTTTGTATGGAATTCTGTGGGGCAACCATGTCAACAGAAAAATTCATAGCAAACAAAAAAATAGGTACCTATAATTTTCTTCGTGCACTTTTATAGATATTTATTACTAAGGTTTTTTACAATATTGTCTGTTTAGGCATAAAATATATTTATCGCTTATTAACACAGCCTATAGTTGTCGAACATCGGTTTTCGGGATTTTTAAATTCATTCCTAGACTTGAGGTTCATAATATTATTTACGGCAAAATTTCATAATTTTTCGAACCGAACTCACCGTATTCACGCCCGTCTGCGATTAATTATTACCTCGTTCGATATGAATGAAATTTGTTGACAACTTTTTAAATGTTACATCTCTAAAACTTCCTAACAATATTACATGAAATGAAATTTGTAACGACTTCATCCCTCGTAACACGATCAAGGTAGAAAGAAAATAAGGGTATTTGTATTCTAACTCGTTGTCCTCTCCCATATATTCGATTAAAGAAATCACGAGGAATAAAAAATATATGTATTAGAATATTGAGATCTAATTCTAGCGCACATGAAGAGACGTGATATTGAGGTATTGTTTTATTTATTTATTTACATATTATATACTTACGGCGCTAGCTTTTTACTAATATATTACAAATCTTATACATATTTTCATTGATGCTGCCCAACTAGGTATAACCTGTACTAGGGCAAACATCTCACAAACATATCAATCATATAGAAACATATACACAATCACAAAAAGCATTTATCTCCTATATTAACACAATCACATTCATAACAAGAAAAACACTGCTGTAAACCGTCCATACATGAAACAACACACAAACAATCCATTTCTCCATATAAAACCAGAAAAAAACAACATTAATAATATAGAATGGTAAAATTATTAAAACTGTCGAAATCAAAATTGATGTAGTCAATTTCGACGTCAATGATAAGATGTAAATAAAGTAATAATATTAATTAATTAATTATTGGTCTTGTTAGTCAAATTGTTTCATATAAAAAGCGACCTTCTCTATGTATGTCGTAGACTTAAATTTCCTCATTCAAAATTACGTCGCTTCATTAGAAATAATTTCCTTTGGTAGTAAGTCCGATGTGAAAGAAAGTCTTAGTAAACTTAAGTATTACTATAGTACGTGCATCTATGTAGTTTTAATTCTATAACATAATACGTATGAACTCTATCAATATAACATAATATCGTAACAAATTTATATATTAAAACTAATTACTTGTGTAAAATCCTTTGCGTTATGTTTTTTCAATTCTTATATATCTTCATATAATATATTATCATTATTATTATTGAATAGATACCATTTACAGCATTTGGCCAATGCGATTTAAGAGAAAACAAACATTTATAATACTATTTCGAAATGATATACGAGGTGAGCTTTCGAGAGACAGATGCAAAGTATCAGCTTGAGAGACAGAATAAGAAATTAAATAATTTAAAAGAAAACGAATATTGTTGGTGTGATTCATTACTCTCCAAACTGAATTGGTAATGAGCTGGTCACATTGTTATACGAAAATAGATATGACAGACAGATGACTAATTTTCGAGAAAAGAGACAATAGGAGAACATGAGAAGCATAGAAATGCCTCAAAAAGATAGGTGGATGATATTGTCCAAGTGCTGGAAACTTAAGGGGTTGGTGTTCGTCGGGATAGAAAAAATGGAAATGTTTTGATGAGGTCTATATTCAGCAGTGGAGAGACGCATGTTAGTAGTAAGTAGTATATTTTTCGATAGAAGATACCTACCACTTTTTCTAATAGATATTGTATTTTTTTTAATTAATAAGTTCCATCCATTGACATTTCCTAGTACAGAATAAATATATTGTACCAGATTAGGAATTTATCAAATTTACCTACTAAAATAGAAATAAGGTACCTAATCGTTTCTACGAATTTTAAATATGTATTTGATATAGGTATCTACATACCTTTTCTTTTTCTGTACATTTTTTTACTGTTGTTTTCTGTTTTGTGCTGATATATTTAATTCGGCAAAATAAAGATTCGTGCTTGGAAAAATGTAAAATATTTTCAATAAATAAGTATTTGAATTTTGTTATAAGAGCTTTTACGAGGGTACTTTATAAGTAAAATCGGCTTTAAGAAAGTTTTGAATAATTTAAACTTTAGATTACTTACTTACTTACTTCCAGTGGCCGAGAAGCCCTTGTAGGGCCTTTGCCTCCAAAATATCTCCAAGCCTTTCTATCCTGAGCAGTGGATTGTCAGTCGTCTTTTGCGTTTATTTCCTCTAGATCTCGATTGATGTTATCTAATAGCCTTTGCCTTGATCTACCCAACGGTCTTTTGCCCTCGGGTATACCCTATACCCTGAAAAATACCTTTAGTCGACCTTTCTTCTTTGGATCTAGCGGCGATCTTACTATTTAAACTTTAGATTAATGGTCTTAATATGCATTCAATTAAATGCAATTGAAATGTGATCGTTGAGAAGGATGTGTGGGAAAAGTCTGAGAGATCGTGTGCGTAACAGTGATATACGAATGGAATGTGGAATGAAAGTTGGTGTAATAACAAGGATGAATGTAAATAAGTTAAGATGGGTTAGGCACGTGGAAAGAATGAATGAGGACAGAATGACTAAGAAGATATATTTGGCTGAGAGGAATGGTGCTCGGAGACGTGGTCGTCCTAGGATTAAATGGCAAGATCATTTAAATCAAATGGTCATGTGTTGATCACATTGAACAGGAGAGCATGCATGAGGAATTGTATGACAGTGACGGAAGCGAAAGATGTATGCAAGGATAGAAGGAAGTGGCGCTCGATCCTTTCTGCCTACCCCGCGAGGGAAGCGGCGTGATGGTATGTATGTATGTAATATGCGACCTTTCTTCTGCAACGATAACATCAATCTAAAACTAAGACAGAGAATGGTCAAGTGTTATATTTGGTCCATTTTGCTGTACGGAGTAAAGACTTGGACCCTCAAAGCGAACACAATGAACCGAATCGAGGCATTTGAGATGTGGCTTCATCGCAGAATGTTGCGCATCCCATGGACTGATTTGGTTACCAATAATGAGGTGTTGCAGAGGGCTAGAACAGATAGAGAGATGTTATCCAATATAAAGATGAGGAAGATGTCATATTTGGGACACGTACTTCGAAATGCGAAATATAGTTTGCTCCAACTCATTTTGAAGGGAAAAATTGAGGGTAGTCGTGGTGTGGGAAGGCGGCAGATGTCCTGGCTGAGAAATATCCGAGAGTGGACCGGAGTTCGGAGGGTGGAGGAGTTGATCCGGCTGGCACAGGACAGAGTGGCCTACGCCAGGGTGATAGCCGACGTCGGGGGGACCTGACATGGCACTTTGAGAAGAAGAATGGTCTTAGAATAAATACATCTATACTACTATACGCCATTATTGTACAAGCTCTTGGCATTCCGATTTCTATATCGAAATAATATATGTAGGTAATATTAAACACAGGATAAGATAACGGTTAAACAATGCAGGATGTGGAATATAGAAGGGTAATAGTTATCTGTAACCTCGACAAAAACATATCTTACACAATACACAATGCCGTACAATATATCTGGAGGATAAATATTTACCCAACCCGTACTGCATTGCATTGTAACAAATCTACCATATTATTCTGTTGTCGTAAAATGATACCCCGTATGCCTTACAAATATAAATATTTACGATTTGCGGATAGTTGAAGAAATTCAAAGTAGTTTTAATTCTGTGAGGGCATTGACCACGCTATCCTTGTTTTGCATTAGCTTCTACATCCGTATCTCATTCTGGCTTACAGACGGGTGCTGTTTTGACTATTTTATTGATTATTATAAATCGATTCCCGACCAGGGCAAAATGAAGAATGACCTTTTTCAAATCGTCCTGGGTCTGGGTGTTACATGTAGGTATATTGTGTTCAGTGCATGGTATATATGTGTATCGAACCCGCAAATTCGAACAACTCGCAGACCCATCATAAACGAAGAGCAGCCTTGTCCCGAATGTGACAAAGTATGCCTGTCCAGAATCGGCCTTCACAGTCACCTTTGATGGCACCGTCGGCAGGATTCTCGATCAAATTCAGTCTCTCAATAATACCCGGCAACCGGTACAAGGCATTATTATTATTATATTATTATATGTGTATCGTCGTGTTAGTACCCATAATACAAGATTCATATCTTAGTTTGGGACTAGCTCGGTCCGTGGAAATTGTCTATACATGTTATTTTTTGTGATGATTTGCCAAACGAATCTACAACGTATACCTACCGTGAAATATAGGCATGATTCACTCGAATTCGGGTACTTAGCCATAAAGTAAAAGGAGGATGAAAAAGAAGAAATTTACAAACTCCCAACATTGCAAAATTTAGGCGAAATTCATCGAAATAAGGAATTGAACATTCATGGTTCTTATAGTATTCAAACAAGTACAAAAGTTTAATCAAAGGAATATGTGAAGAAAAGGCAGATATACATTCGAAATGCGGTGCTAGAGAAGAATGCTAAGAATATCACCAGAAGAATTAATGTCTTCCGGAAGAACTGAGCATTATAATGGCCCTCCGTAATCTGTAACCAAAAAAATCTGCAGTACAGCTATTGCCACATGTTGCTTGCAGTCGAGATAAGAATATCGTAAAGCTAAGAATCACGCCGTATAAAAGACCCAGAGACAGAATAACAATACGTTGGAACGGTCCAATCAACCAGACTGTTATTCCTTAAATTTACAATTCGGTTCACCAGACTGTGAAGAATATGACATAGGGTTGTTATATTCTTTTCTGTCAGAACTAGGGTAGGGACTCGAGAGAGAAAGTAGTAAGTTTATTTTTATCGCGTGAATACTATCTTATCGTCAGACGATTACAAATTTTCTATCTATCTGTACCATCACGGCACATCCCATAAGTGGGAAAGTCAACAGACCAGCAACATGCATTAAACATGTCATCCGTCTTCTTTGTGCCAACAAAAAAATAAAATATTCTGGATGGATGGCAAACATCATCGCTGAATTCATGATGTAAAATGTTTTTGTTTTTTCTGAACACCTGCATTAACAGGACACTCGAAAACTTACGGAAAAAAGTGGGAGACAGATTAATCTACAAAAAGATTATTTTATCAACAGTGTTAAAATACTGAATGTTTAATACCAAATTGACAAAAGTATTTTTTTATGGTATACTTAGGTAGGTACAGACTACTTACCGATTTTTTGGTTATACTAGAAACTTTATTATAGTGATAATAATAATAATAAAAAACTTTGTAGTAGAAAATATTTGGATACAAATAATAAGGAAACATGGTATAAACGAATAATTTTGCACAATGGGCGAGTTTATCGCATGGACGCGATATCTTCCAACTAACCTAGTGATCTAGGTTTAATTACCAAACGTAATGCAATGCTAGTCGAATTGAACAATAATATATGAAAAAGTAATAGTTCATGAAAAAGTTGACATCGCGTATAATTTATGAAACAGTTGCAAAATAATATTGGGGTTACACATAGATTTCAAGATTTCACAATAATTTAATCGTTGTTGTAAAAAAACCTCGACAAGAATACAAGTGCTCTCCAACCGTCGAAAGTAAGGAGTAATGGTTTTTTAGATAACATGCGACAACGTCATGATTTACTACACACAGAAGTCAACAAAAAGTTGGGATATAATGTATCGTTTCATCGCAGTAGTGATACTAATACATTAAATAGATAGAACAAGTTCACTGTGAGATTCTGTAGTAGAGCAGTAACAAACAATTATTAATTAATTGTTACACCCTGGTTGTTAGTTACTAAACTAGATACATACTGTCAGCCACTAATACTTATACACTTGGTACTCGAAACATTAACTACGCTACTAATGTTTCAGTCGTTAGGTACATACTTTTTAAACATATAATTCATCATATAAATACATTGTTAAAGTAGTAAAAATAAAAATAAAAGTGAGAAATTTAATAATAATGTAAATGCGCTCTTGAAATGATTTAATTACAAAAACAGCGCAATATAAGTAGTCGAATAATAAATGAATACAGTACATTCAAAATATTTTTTTTGGCGTAAAGTAAGGAATCTGTATGTCTGTTACAGACGGAGACTCAATTGACGAAGCACAGAATAGAATAAACACTTACGAACATTCATCACACATACATAGTTTGACCGCAGGCTATTTTACTTGTGGAAGATATCGTGATGGTATAAATAGATGGATAGAAACTTTATTAATTTATTCATAAATTTTCATTCTAGGTAGATAGTTTAAATTATATTATAATAATTTTATTTCACGCGATAAAAATAAACTTTCAACTATCTCTTCAAGTTTGAATCAAACAAACTTCTGTTAGCTAGGTAATTGTATTTAAAGCACCTGAAAAAATGGGTCACATCCAAAAAACATTCAACACAACGAACATATTATGTTTGATTTTGCAATATCCTATTTACAGATTAAATGTACAGAGGGAATGAATGATGAAAGGATGCCGAAGAAAGTTTATTTATCTGAAATAAAGGATGCGAGAATACCCATTTAATACTCGGTATAACCTCTTACATTGAAAACTCAAGAACAATCTCATATTTAATAAGACAAATCAGCATGATCTAAAATAAATAGTATGTAGTACATTGGTTATTATTCTTGCCCACTGTGGTATGATCAATTTGATTAATGGTGAAATAGATTTAAGCTCAGTGAACCAACGTATGTCTAGGCCCATTTTGTGTCACGCATAAGATCAAAGAGATTTAGATAGTGGCTTGACCGAACTGGTCACAAAAGATAATGGAATAAACTATGTAGTGTGCAAATCCCGTTTCTAGGCATATTTTGATCCATTCGTTTGTACGTATTTATATTTGAATAATCAATATGTATTGAATTTTTAATATCAGCAAAAAACTAAGGAAGCACTCCTTAAATAATCGCTAGTAAACATAAAAGACGGGGATCCTCTCTTTAGGTTTTCCTGGAAACACTTTTAAAGATTTTTATTACCTAGGTAATACCTTAATGAGCTTAAACTATTTTCCAATGAAATTGAATTTGACTGAGTTCTTTTTATTTAATAGTCAATTTATTTATCCATTTTTATTTTCATTATGAAATTTACTCAGGAATGTTTTGGAAATATATAGCTATATAAGTAATAATTGCAAATTGATATGCTAACTTTGAGCAGTAGTAAGTTTAAAATTAGTTATAATATTTAGGTAGATACAGTATTAGTTATAATATTTAGGTATAGGTGGAACCAGTACCCTGCATAAAGAGAGGTCGCAGTTGCGATAGCTGGGTCACGTGCTCCGTATGCCAGAAGATAGACTACCACTTAGATCTTTGGAGGCTGTGGGAAAGGGTAGAAGACTGGTGAATCTGGCAAGGGCAGGTGTCAAACTTGTGTATTGAAAGACTTGGTTTCGAGTAGCCAGAGGCCCTTTTTTTAGTGGAGGGGAAATCCATCATGGATACCCGGCCTTTCAGACCGGCCTTTAAGGTCCTGGAAGCAGCGGTGGACATGGATCTCTGGAGGAGGTACCTAGGCGCAATGGGCCCCCGACCCAATTAGGACAAAAGGAAGATGATGTAAGTATGAACATATGTATGTATTTAGATATAGTTTCATTTCGATAAAAGAAATGAGAAAATAAAAATATGCACTAGCAAAAATAAATACATTTTTTTATAGAAATCCCCTGAAACCACACAGCTTCCATGAGTACCTAACCCTTCAAACTAAGATGATTTCCTCAGAACCATTTCAAAACAAAATTTTCCTTTTTGAAGATATAGAATAGGTCAACTGGAAAACATTATTGAATCATGGCAAAAGGAATATCCACTGACTAGGCAATATTTTGAATTGAGAAATATTATAATAGAATATATAAATCAAAAGCAAATAACTATGATTATCGATATCATTTTTAAAATCAATTATTTTGTCATACACATTAATGTAAATTTAGGACATGAAACTGTCATATAAGTCTAAAAAAGACAACGTCACCTTATTTGATCAAAAGACAATTTATTGCTGATTTACATACATTATAGTCTGCAAGATTGCGTATCTGGGTAACATTGTAAGAGAGAGTTAGTATAATGTCTCCGACTCATAAAATTAATGTAAAAGGTTGTAGGGTGATAAAGTCTTTGCAGAAACTGTCATATAAGTCTAAAAAAGACAACGTCACCTTATTTGATCAAAAGACAATTTATTGCTGATTTACATTATAGTCTGCAAGATTGCGTATCTGGGTAACATTGTAAGAGAGAGTTAGTATAATGTCTCCGACTCATAAAATTAATGTAAAAGGTTGTAGGGTGATAAAGTCTTTGCAGAAAACGAGCCTCATAGATGTCCACTGGACTGGGGAGAGGCATAAAGGAGAACTCTTCCGACTGACACATGATAGAGAGACTTTTGCAGAAGTGATCCCTTACGTTGGGGAAACCTGATAAGGTACGAAGAGAAGAAAAAGCATAAGCATTTATTTATATAGTTAGCATTAGTATTATTGATTTCCAATGACATTGAATATACCTACAAAAGGGTGATATAAACGAAATTTCACCATTTTCAAAACCGCCAGTTCACCTTGTAAAATCCAATAAATGCGTAGCACCTTAGTTGAGAATTTCTTATTTCGTGGGAGGAGGATACTATATTGTCAACACACTTATAATATACCTTGAATCTCTAAGAAATAATGACTTTCAAAATTTAGTAGTTTGAGATATAAAGTGGACAAAATCAAAAACGTAATTTTCTTGACCAAGTATGCAAAAGTTTTATTCGTGCTTAATTCTATTGATGGACCATGAAATTTGTGTGCAAAATAGCGGAAAAAAACAAAATTGGTATGGAAATTAGTCAAAATCTCATTAATTTAGGCGCTTTACTGACATTTTGCATCAAATGTATTTGATCCGTTTTGATGCCAAACCACACAATTGAAGAAGAATTTAGTTGTAGTTAGTTTGTGATTAGACCCCAATGAAACGAGTCAAGACTTATCTCAACTTCTCTCTATTTAAATTAGTTTTATCATCATTTTTTTATTTTCTCGTGCTAATCTTGGAAAGTTCAGTTTGTGTGAAACCTACAATGAGTGGCACTCGATCTTTTTTGCCTATCTCACACATGAATATATGAATAAAAACCTCATCGAAACACAGAAAGGAAACAAGTTTCTATAATTGAAATTATTTTACTCATATTGAAATAACCTTCCCTTTTATTTCATGACTTACCTATAAAGTTTTGATATCAATAGTATTAATCATAATGCCTTTATAATAATGTTGCCTTCATAGTTTATGTCGATGTTGAAGAAATATTGTTTGGTGAAACAGTTTCTTCCAAGCTGTTGAAATCTTGTCGGATATGCTTTGTAAAAATATTATAGAAAAATACCTTTCTTTTATCCACGTAAACTTAATTTTTTTACTTTATTTTTACTCTTCACTGTGCGTTGGTTATAACGTCAAATATTATAAAGTACATATTATAAAATTATCAGTTATACATTTCGATGCAGAGAAGGCAAGCTTATCACTAGATCGTGGTATCTTCCAACTATCCCTATCCATTTATCACAAACGGAGAAAACAGAGATTAACGGCATGTATATGTTATGAAAAATTTCAAATGAATATTTGTATGAATGCGCAGGTGTTTATGTTATAGTTTTTTTTTGATATTTTGTAAATGGCGTAAGTCGTACCTTTATTTGATTAAATAAATAAATAAATAAAATTTAGAAGAACCCTCTAGAAGAACACCATCACAGCACCTTTAATGTATGGGGTAGTCATCAAAACTTAAAACAAGAAATAAACATTTAAGGAATCCTCCCCGTGTCAAAAAAAAATAAGACATTTAAGATGAGAGACAAACCTAATCGCAGAATTGAAAAATTTAACTGTTCTATTCATGATTTTGTACTATACTACCTGCTTTTCACAGAACACTCAAAAAAATTCTAATAAGAGTGTGACTTTTCTCTACCTCAGACTACACGGAACGGGATTTATTTATTACTTATGTAGGTACTTACGTAATTTATATTTTTATTTAATTTTTATTTTAATTTTTCCCAATATGGGCTATTTTTGTTTATTGTTCCAACGAGGCGACTTACGTTGATCTGTTCTTCGGGTCGCCCCTGAGGAAATGAAAGTGATGTGTGCAAATTCGGATTAATAGGAGTCTCCGACTCCTGAGATATCCGAGTGTGTAGAGGTTCTTTCAATGTATTATGTAGGTACTTTTAACATGAAAAATTTGGCTTTTGAAATCAAGTAGCTTTTATGTAGCTTCAAAGCTAAATTTGAAATATGAAATGATTTAAGAATAAATTAATAAAAAAGATTATCCTACGTAATCTACTTTGAAAAGAATAAATATGGTGTGTGTTAGTCCACTTATCGGTTCTTTGAAGGAAAGAAAGGAAAAAGTTTTTTTCTGCGTAGTAATTTGTTCTTCATCATAATATTAATATTATCCTCATATCATAATAAATGCATAACGGCGTACGACCCTCATCACTAATAATAATTTATTGAGATACTAAAAGTTTCAAAAAATAAACAAACAAAAACATGAGGCTGAACAAATTGTTACTACATATAAACAGGATGATCCTAGCCAACTTTGAGTTTCGCATTTGGGCATTTTATTTTATTTTCAGCAATACACGGCATGATACTTTTACATGTTTAAACTTATACTTATAAAATTGTTTAAAAGATAAAGACACAGTTCCTTTCTTCCTTCCTTTGCATTATAGTAAAGCATCCGGATTTGAGTGATTTATACCTATATTTTACAAATGGTATATGTTTTAGATTTACATGGAAAATCATTACAAAAAATAGTTTTTTAATAAATAAAATAGATTAAACAGTGCCCGTCCGTAAGCCAGATTGAGGAGCGAGTGCAAAACAAGGACAGCGCAGTCAATGCCCTGACAGAATAAAATAAAGTACCACTTAGATTATAGAAGAAAAATTATAATTATTACTATGTATTACTAAATTCATTATACTTATAAAGTTTTTCAAACCAATCTGTAAATAAAACATCTTGTATTTTTCAGTTGTCACAAAAATCAAATTTTATCCTGCCCATATTTGACCATCCTGTAGTACAGCCGCATACTTGTACTGTGAAAAAATAATCCTACCGCATCTCAAATAAGCAAGAGATAAAAATAAAATATTTAAACGTTAATAAAACTATATTAGTGTGTACAAATGGGTGACAATACTGGATTTTCATTCCATAAATTTATTTGGGAACATGTTATCTTTGAATATTTCAGCTTACTGAATATTCAGAAGTGCAGAAAACTTGATCTTTAAGTTTATTGCCATTTTTTATTTATAATCAAGAAGAAACTGAAACTGAGAACTCAGAATAATGCGGATATATATGATTTTAAAAGCAAACCAACTCACATTGTTGAGACTAAAAAAATAAATATTAGTAATAGGTAATATTTCTATTTCTAGGAATAATGTGTAATTTTTTTCTTTATTTATTGGCTCAGAAAGTTAAAGTTTACGGAGGCGCTATTTTCACCCATTTTTTTTTTTTTTGTATACAAACAAAAATATTCCGCGAAAAAGTGGTTATTTCTACCCAAAGTACATACCAACCACAGATTGTTTGACGTTTATACTGTCATTAGACTTGTGTGACGTTTTGTTAGTAATTTCTAATTCGTGTTTTAACTTTATTTTGTTTATATTAATGGATATTTTTATTGCATTTAATTTTCTCTTAAATATTTTCTACAAATTGAGTGTTTTTAAGTCGTTTATGGGTTAAATTTCTGGATTATAAAATGAATTATATCAACATGGGCGGCAAAAAGAAAACCTGACAAAAGCCGGAAAGAAGTGTTTTATGCCATAGATTAACCATAGAGTAGTGCTTTCACAGTTTTTGTTTCATTTAGGAAAAGGAGAGAAATATAGAAATATATTTATTTACCTCGGGTTGTTTATGGTAAAAAAGAAAAAAAAAATGGGTAGAAATAACCTCAGCCTAAAGTTTATATTAAGCTCTATTTGAAGTACATGAATTTTTTTTTGTGATTCGTTTAATTTCTATTTTGGGCTAATCATTTTTTGCGTAAGTGTCCATGAATTGGAGACAGAATTTTGAGCTCGAGTGGCTTTAGAATTGAGAAATATTCAAATTTCGTGGTGACAGTTTTCAGACAGATTGTTGAATCAAAGTATTCCGAGAAAAAAGTCTAATTATCGAAAAAATGCTTTGAACGAAACTTTTTACAGCATGATAATAGAATTACCACTTTTCATTAACGTTTGAAATACTTTTTACAAAAGAATTATTAATTACAAAGTCACTTTATTAATGTTTTTTTGAAATATCATTAAATTCGCCGATTAATTCGTCAATTACGGAAATCTCTCTCTCTCTCTCTATCTATACCATCACGGCATATCCCACAATTACGGAAATTGGGTCAATAATAATAATTTTCTTTATGTTTCTTTTTTTCCGGACATTCTTTTCATCTTTATATTGTTTTTTGCATTCCTTTAATTAATAAAGAATTCAAAAAAGTCTTTTTTGTTCTGAAACGAAATATGATCCTTATTCTGATAAAATAAATTAAAATGATGTAAATACTTATGTTTTTAATGAAACACGTGTAGTTGTGAATTTAATTATCATTTTAATTAGATATTTGGAATTGTATTGAAATTCTGGCCAGATAGTGTTACGTATCCATCATTTGGGAGCAGTAAAATATTATATTAAAACTTTAAATTTTACATCTGCTTCATATTAAAATTGATGGATGTGCTTTTAACTCCATACCTTTAGCCTATGAATAATTTTAAAAAGTTCTGTGTATTTTCTTATGATCCTTGGACATTGATTAGATAACTTAAAAAGTTATGGGCTAAGTGGAAATCCCATTTTGAAGAAATGTCTCTCTCTCTCTCAAAATATATAATTAATATACCTCATCATGAAAAAAATATTCACCCAAATTGAGAGCTTTTGTTAATACATGTTACAGAGAGATTTTCTTTCATTGAAGGAGACCCACCGACCACCCGGATAGCGCAGAAGTCTGGGGACTTCCATTTATCCGAATTCTACACAACGCAAACTTGTCCACACCGAAGGCGCCATAGTGGGCAGCCTGCGGGGCTGGCCGGCCAAAAACCACCAAAACACCATAACCTCCATGTGTGGAATCTTTTGAATACACTCCTTCGATGTCCCTCTAGCCGAGAGAAGCAAATACATTTTTTTAATTTAGTTTGAAAAAATAGATTTTCTTTCAGTCATACCATCACAAAATTTTCTGGAATTGAGATAGGCAGCAGACTATTTGCAAGTTATTAATATGCCGATTGTCCTAAAAAAGAGCCATTCAGGATAGGCGGCATACTTCTATTCTATTCTTGATTCTAGAAGTTTATTGTCTAAAACGTGATGTTTTACAAATGTCTACCTTTTAAAGGACACTCGAAAGATTACACAGCAGAGAGGAGGAGAACTTTACTCTGCAGGAGATTCTACGGAGTTAAGAAATAACTGCAAACCATAAAATCAATATATTATTTCGGCACTTTAGGTATCTATAACACATTCGTCTATGTCATCGTTCTTAGTTTGACGTGAGGGAGAAATTATTACTAGCGTCAGTTTATCTATGTAATCTCCCAGATATCCAATTTGTGAGAGAAGCCTCGACAGTACCTTTAGTCAATCCATCGTCTATGTATGAAAATGTCATATTTGACAGGGAATATCCACATTACTTTCATCCCATCAATTCTCTCTTTTAAACATTTTGGAAGCAGCAACATTTGAAATTGATGGAATTTCAAATACCCGTAAGATTGGGATTTGAATTTTACAAATAAATTCTATTATTGTAAACTAGAAAACATCTCATCCATTTAAAAACTTTGTTGAAATAAATAAATAAATAAATAAATTATAATATTTTTCAACATTTGGTAAAACCAGAAAGTTATTTTTTGTGTTTCTTGAATTTAATGTATGTATCAGTAAGTCGAGATGAGACGGATGGTAAATGGTATTCGACTTATCCGGTTTAGTTGTTATCCGGTCGGATACCGTAAAACTGGCCAATAAACATAAATCGGTCAATTTCTGCTATAGGTTATCCAAAAGTATCCAGTTAGAAAATATGATTATATTGGTGATTATGGTTGAATTTATTTTTATTATCTTTCACTGTACACTGTTACAAAATATCACAGGGCATCCAGATATGAGCTGGGGGTACAAATTATATTTATATAATAATTTATTCCTCTACATAGTTGAATTTCATGGTATAATTATGTATTTAAATAATTTTGCAATCACAGGACAAGATGCACCCCCTCACCCCATATGGCTTCTGTGATATCTTGTAACAGTATACAGTGAAAGATAATCAAAATAAATTCAACCATAATCATCTATATAATCATATTTTCTAACTGGATACTTTTGAAATTGACCCATAAATCAATACATTTAATGATGATGGGCTATACAGAAAATAATATACTACTACAACTATACCATGACGACATATCCCACAAGTGGGGTAGCTAGCAGAACAGCTGCATGTAAAAAACATGCAAGCTGTCCTCTCTGTGCCAATATAAAATAAGACATTCAGGATGAGTGGCAAACCTCATCGCTGAATTTAAGATGTAATTGGAAGATATCGAGCTTCTGAGATAAACTCGCCTATTGCATAAAATTTATTTGTCTAGTTTAAATTCTGCCATTTTTATTTTCCTATGTTGTTTTTTTTGTGCAATAAAGATTTTTATTACTGTTATAATTAAAATGTTTCAATTTTTTCGAACACCTGCCTTTTTCAGAACACTCGAAAACTTACGGAGAAGAGTGAGAGACCAATTCTTTACCGGATGTTCCACGAGATAAATAATTCAATTATAATTTTTTGACAAATGTCGTGAAAATTCATCGAATTTTCAATATGTTATCAATCGTGTAGTGTCATGTAATTGCTTGTTTTTTACCACATAAAATATTAAGCTCCTTAAAGGTAAATACGTGATGATAATGACCGGATTTCCGGCATCAGATTCAGTATCTTGTCGCACATCTTTTACCCAATAAATACGTCTCAAACATCAACCGTCTCATCACTAGAAATTATTTTTTTTTATTTATAAAGAAAAACGGCACGAGCGTAGAATATTTTTCAGAATCAGAATCAAGTATCTAGGTCTTACCAAAAATTACTCAATAATGTTTTATTATTATTAACTTCATTAAAATTTTTATGTAGTAACTTTTGTACACGTTTATTATTAATATTATTATTTGTAAAACACTTTTGTTATTTTAAAATGGTTCAGTAAATACTTGAGTTAACCAATTTTCGCTAAGAGGATATAATAATTTATAAAACCTTGATCCAGGCTGTTTATATACGTAGGTAGGTGTAATGTATGTGCGCTGGACCTTGTACTGTTTCGTAGCCATTTTCATCAGTTCATTATATTAGGTCGGGGAAAAAGTCTTTTCGCATGTAGTACGTATAAACTTGAAATGAAATATCTTTGGCTGTACTATTTGTATCTGGCTGGTTTTCGTGACATTAAAAAAGTGGCATTCCAAAAAAAATAATCAAATTAGGAGAATTTTGTTTCCCGCTGTTTTTCATTTGTTTTTCTTTCTGTCAAAATGAGCGAATCGTATGAAGAAATTAGATACATTTTAAAAGTTTATAACAAAAAAGCAGAAAATGCAACTCAAGCCGCAATTTTTTTGTGAGACGTTTATGGACCTAATGCAGTGTCAGTAAGAGTAGCACAAAGTTGGTTTAAGCGTTTCCAATCCGAGAATTTTGATGACAAAGATGCACCTCGCTCTGGTCGCCCTGTTACGGATAAAATGGACGCTATTTTTGAAAAAGTGGAGGAAGATCAGCATATCAGCAGTAACGACATGGCTGAAGAACTGGGAATTGACCACAAAACAGTTTTGACCCATTTGAAAAAAGCTGAGAACACAAAAAAGCTCGATATTTGGATGCCACATGAGCTCACTGAAAGAAATCTTATGAACCGTGTACTCATTTGCGATTTTTTATTGATACATAATGAGACCGAACCATTTTTGAAGAGATTGATAACTGGTGATAAAAAGTGAATCATGTGTGACAAAAACGTGCGAAAAAGGTCGTGGTCAAAGGTCGGTCAGGCTTCACAGACTGTGGTAAAACCTGGGTCGACTCGCAATAAAGTGATGCTGTGTCTATGGTGGGATTAGAATGGCATTGTTCATTATGAGCTTTTACCACCGGGCAGAACCATCGATTCGGATCTCTACTGCCAACAACTGATGAGATTAAAGGAAGAAGTTGAGAGAAAGCGGCCAGAATTGATTAATAGAAAGGGTGTGGTCTTTCATCACGATAACGCTAGACCACATACATCTTTAGCCACTCAGCAAAAATTAAGAGAGTTTGGCTTGGAGGTGTTAATGCATCCGCCATATAGTCCTGACCTTGCACCTTCAGATTTCTACCTGTTTTGGTCTCTTCAGAATTCTTTAGGCAGTGTCAGACTAACATCAAGAGAGGACTGCCAAAACTACTTGTTGCGTTTTTATATCAGAAGTCCCAAAATTTCTACAGCAACGCGATCATGTCTCTACCTACAAGATGGCAGAAAGTTTACGAACAAAATGGCATATAAATACTGTAATTAAATGTAAATTAACTTTGAAAAAAAATGTCTTGAATTTTCATATAAAATGCGATGAAACTTTTTCCCCAACCTATTATTTACCACCACACTCCGCCTCTGTATATTTATTCCATTACTAGCTTTTAAAGCTCCAGCTTGAAGTGAAACCATCTATCAAAAAAAATATATAAAAGTGACAATATTTTAAACTTTAAATATTCACAGCCAAAATGCTTAATAAAACATATCAACGCAATCATTAAATTTGCTACTCATATTATCGCAAGCTAAAATGTTCACAAAGATCTATGGAAAGACGAAGACATTAGACACCTAACAAGTCACAAATATTATGGATTGTGTTGCAAAGCTTAAGTGGCAATGGGCGGGTCATGTTTCGAGACGAAACGACGGTAGATGGACTCCTAGAATCCTGAAATGGCGACCATAGAGTAGCAAAAGAAGCATCGGCAAATCACAAAAGAGATGGACTGACAACGTCACTCCAATCGCGAGAAGAAAATGGATACAGAGGCCACAGGACCGCGACGTTTGGAAGAGGCCTATATCCAGCAATGGAGAGATTGCTGATAGTAAGTAAATATGATTACGTCACACTAATTGTACCAGAGCCAACTACGCATTTTGTTAGAATTTTGCAAAAAAATAAGTTCTAATATTTCGAGAAGTACCTACCTACTTACAAATTAATTACCTACTCACTATGTCATAAATAAAAAGAAGAATATTCGGGGAAACATGTGTAACAAATGAAATAAATAAAAATAAAACACTTATATTTAATACTTCCTTATTGACTTTATAAATAGCGAGCCGACGTTCAAGACCTTCCGCTTTTATTATCAGGCTTACTTAAAGTGATGCAACGTTAAGTGACATAACGTTAGCCTGATGATCAAAACGGAAGCTCTTGAATGCTGGCTCGCGATTTCCAACGTGGAAGTACTAAATATAAGTGTTATATTTTGATTAAATTACATAACATCAATTTCCACCAAGAACCGTCGGTCGTCAATATTGATTACATTGTATAGAAGTAGAGATAAAATGCAGAACTGAGTGAAACATGGACCTTAAAGGTCAACTCAATGAACAGACTGGAAGCATTTGAAATGTGGCTCCATCGCAGAATGCTCAGAATTCCCTGGACAGACATGGTAACCAATACCGAAGTCCTGAGGCGAGCTAGAGCTCACAGGGAGATGTTGTCAACTATCAAGGTTCGGAAGGTTTCACACCTGGGTCATGTGCTGCGTAGGGAGAAATACCACCTTCTCCAATTGATATTGAAGGGGAAAATTGAGGGACGCCGAGGACCCGGTGGGAGACAGATGACCTGACTACGAAATATAAGGGAGTGGACCGGCATTCGAAGTGTGAAGGAGCTGTTCTGAGCGGCGCAGGACAGGGCCAAGTTCGCCGAGGTGATCGCCAACGTTGGGGGGACCCGACAGGGCACTTAAAGAAGAAGAAGTATAGAAGTTTTTTTTTTTTTTTTAAGTTATAATTGCGATCGATATACATTCGTCTAATAAATAAAATATTCAAAAGAGAATACACGTACATATTATATACATCTGATGTTGCCAGTGGCTTCAACATAGATACTCGAAATTTCGATCACACAAACTTACTCCATCATCGCGAAACAAGCAAGTTGTTTATTATAGAAATGTTTGGGATGTGTGTGAGTTTGTTAAATTGTTTCAAATTCAAAGTTAAAAAAAAAATACAAACAGTCTCAAATATTAATGCAAAGATGTAGCAAATGCAGACGATGGTGTGATACAAGGTCTCAGATGTTTGAATCCTAAATAATAATACATTGTTATTCAGAGCTTTGTACCGCTGCTGAGTTAAAATTTTGAAGGGGATTAATTAGGCAAGAGTTTCTTTTTTATAAGTACTACAACATTTTTCACAAAGGGGATCCTATATTCTAAAAGTGGATATGTACCTAGTGTTTCAAACTCTTAAATCAAGAGACCTTTATGTGAATAAACATTACGTTAAATAAATGAGATGTAATTCCAAAATTGGTACTCTACTATATAATAATCATAATACATAATATGTATATTATTTCAGATGAAATTTATTTTCGGTTACTATCCGGTGGCCGGCCTGGTATTACTATTAGGGTTGCCACCAATTAGGGTCGCCACCTTTTATTTTGAGATAAAGTACATTGGTCATTATAGGTAAGAAAAAAAAGTACGTAGTATCAAAATAAAGTACAATTTATTTTTCTTTATTATTATGTTTAATGACATATTTTTTATTGCTTTCTGCAGTGTCGTAGTTAAAATAACATTACAAAAATATTAGAGTATTTCCATATTAGATTTCCATAGTTACAATTTGGCTTTAAAAAAATAAAAGAATCCCGCTAATATAATATAGACCTTAACTTGACTTTTGTTTAAATCTCTTGGTTGACCATCTGCGACCAACTTCACTCTCTTCTCTCTCGGCTCCCGTCTCCGGTGCTGGCCGGTGTTTTTACACCGGCTAGCACCCCAAATAAATAACAAAAAAACTTGGTAAATTGTGATTAAAATTAAATTGTAACCGTAAATGTGAACTACAAATAGTGACAGTGAATCATCATTAATTTAATATTAGAACCTGTTGAATAAATACTAACTCTTGTGAATATGTAAAAATCTGTGTGTGTGTTGTCGTTGAACCGGGCATTGTTAAAATTTAAACCATCAATAAATGTTTCTTTTAACTTAAACTGTGTTTTTTCTAACTATGAAACCAATCAAGTAACTTTACGATTATCCCTGATTGAGACTCTTGCCCTGCAGACTGAGATAGCTGGTGAATACAAGTGGAGATGGACTCGAGTCATACAAGGAGTGTGGGAAAAGTTATACATATAAACTTTATAGTGAAGGAGAATACATATTACGAAAGTATATTATAGTGAAGTTTTATATTACAGCAGTTTGTATCAAATTAGTATCTCTACTAAGCAATTGCACAGCATCTTTAAAGTCTATTTTTTCGGTGTAACACATTCGCTATCTATTTGTATCGAAATTACGTTTTGTATGTATATGTAGATTATTCTTGTCCACGATTTACTATAGCATAAATCTATAAAATTGAAATAATTTATAAATAATTAAGAACACTGTTATATCTCACTATATTTATTTAAACTCTAACGTTTTCTTCACTGTGTCGGTGGTTAGGTAGTAGAATTCCATATCGAAATAAATAAAACAAGCGTTTTATTCTGCTATTGTTTTATTTGTGAAAGAGACGTCTTTCGTATTATAAGGACATTGTCAATCACAATGTCCTTATAAGACGAAAGACTTCTCTCTCACCGAATAAAACAATAGTAGAATAAAACGCTTGTTTTATTTATTTCTAACGTTTTCGACCACTTCAATGGGCATTCTCAAGAGTACTGAATCAGTATAATGTCCTTTACAAAAATTCAAGGTGGTCACAGAGGGGGGAGAGGGGTGGGTGCAGGGATTGAAGTAGAAGAATGGGGAGTGGAGTTTAAATAAATAATAAACGTTAGAGTTTAAATAAATATAGTGAAAATATAACAGTGTTTTTAATTATTTATAAATTATTTAATATGAATTTTCACAGTGTGAACAAAAACACCTTTCAACAATATAAAATTTAAAATCGTATTCTTAAGGAAGCCCTTTAGCAAAACGGTGAAATATTCAATTTTCAACAGGTTTGACAGATAAACTTTCAAAACTTGTTGACGCTGCAAACATCTTGATGTGATAAAATATGAAAACAAATATCCCTATATTACCAACATTAGTTTTTTACTTAACAAAAAAAAATTATTATACCTAGCTTCATAGTATTCGTTTATATAAAAGCATATTTCCTACGATTTTTCATATACATTTTTTTAATATAACTAAAAGTCAGATAGTTATTAAAAATATTAGTGTAATAAAAAGTTTTTTTTTTCATGGATATTGACCAATTATAAAAATATTTTTCTTGATGATATTTCTCATTTTTTGAAACCAAAAATCATCACAGGAACTTGATATTTTGTTTATTAAAAGAAGTTTGCTAAAATCCATAGTATTTTTTTGCTTGATAAGATGAATAAAAAAAATTTAATTATATTTTACAAATAAATTGTATTTGATATAACAAAGAGTACCTAAATAAATCTCGTCAGTCAGCTATTCAGTTTTATTAAGATAAAAAACGAATATTGGTAATACATAAAAATTAGATTTTTTAATTTATCAAATCCAAATGTTCACAAGGGTCAACAAGTTTTGAGAGTTTTTCCACCAAAATTGTATAAAATTGATTATTACACCGTTTTTACTAGAGCTTTACACAAAACAAACAAGAAATTGTGATAATTGCACTGACATTGTTGACATTTGAGGTTAGGTTGCGTTCAGAAATTGATTAAAACAAGTGCTTAAAGTTATGTGGCGCTGGCGAGTAGCGACATCGATTCAGCACCAATTGATAAACTTTTCAAAATCCCAAAGAAATCAAATCATGCGAAATAATGTATTTTCGCATACTTTATTTTTCTCATAAAGTATAAAGTACGATTACCTGAAATAACGTACAATACTTTATTATAAAGTACGGGTGGCAATCCTAATTACTATATACCTATACCAGGGGTGGGCAGATTGACACCATCAATGATCTGCAACAATAAAAATAGACTACAAGCGATCGTCTTGCAAGCAAAAGTCTTAGATTCCAAAATTTCCCTTGCTCTTTAAATAACTACCCATTGCCTAATTTTCAAAATGGTGAAAAAAAAAATTTAACAATCTCCTCGGTTATGTAAAAGAATATTTTCTCAGAATCTCGAATCAAGATTTTTTGTTACGAAGTACTTACTACTTCGCTTCTTTTCAAACCTAAAAATATGAGTTTTCGAATCTTAACACTTTCTAAAATATTTCTTAACAAATACGACCATTTGGAAAATCTGGCGACGAGGTAGTAAAAATTTTAAGTGCAAGGAAAATTACATAATTTTAAAAAAGACCTCACTTGTAAGTGAGAACATCGTTAGTATAAGTATATATTATTACTCCCAAAACAAGTCATCATGTTTCTAATGTGGTCCAAGGAAGCTGAAATGTTGGACACCCCTGAGGCCTGAGTCAATAACACATTTTCGCGGTACGTTTTCGTTCCGTTAGCGTTCAAATGCAGACGATGTTGCGCCAAAGTGTCAATTTTCGTAACTATTGTGTATCTTAGCAACGACACTTGCTTGCAACTTCGTCTATACTCGAACGTTAACGGAACGAAAACGTAACGTGAAAATGTGTTATTGACTCAGGCCTCTGGTATGAAGCATTAAGTTTTATTAAGTGGCTGTCTCATTTTACGGCTCTTTTAAATACCTCATTTGGTTTGTATTTTCTAATGGATTTATACTTATAACTTTTCCATTTTTGTAAAATAATGCATATTTTTATAAGCATATTTACAAATTTACTACTACTACTACTATACCATCACGGCATATTCCACAAGTGGGGTAGCCAGCAGATCAGCTGCATGTAAGAAACAAATTTATACATATAAAAAAACTGTTTTTTGAATTTCTATGTAAACTATTATAACAAAAAAATATGACTTGAAGATCAAACAGTTTTTTCTTCAAAATATTTATTAAAAATACATAAAGAAAATTTGAAAGTTTTTTTATAAAATTAATAATTATTTTAAATGGTTTTTCACAATGTTAACACAAATAACCGGGGTGTTTTTTTATTATTGTTCAAATAAAAAATACATCTTTGTAATAACTAACTACATTAAAGAGAAAATTAATTATCAAATTCATAAATAATTAAATTTTAAAGCCTAAATAATTATTCAAGGTAAAACATAATTTTAAAATGTAAGAAATTCAAATATTTATCAATTTGTAAATCAATTCGTTTGAAAGTGTGGGTATATGCTGTTATGTTCCACATAATATAACACCGTGTTTCAAATAGCAAAAACTCTGGAACACTATTGGCCGGTTTCAATAACCTATCTATCCGTGACTGTCGATTGAAATGTATGATTTAAAATATAGAACACAATAGATTTCAATCGACAGTAGCGGATAGATAGATTATTGAAACCGGCCATATATCATCTGGTGTCGACACTTGTAGGTATGCAGTGGTAACATGGACCTGGTCGTAGAAAGTGAAAGTGAAATAAATTCTGTAGATTTGGAATCGGAATGCATGTATGAGAAATTGTATAAATGTAGAAGAAGCGAAAAGGTATGTAGAGATGACGCTGTGTGGCGTTCCGTCCTCTGTGCCAGTGGGACATGGGATGTGTCATAAGTGTATAGTACTTACCTATAGAATTTATATTTAATATAATTTTATTATTTAATAACTGAAAAATTATATATTCTATTGTATTTTTGTTTTGAAAAAAAAAACAAAAATACAATATAAAGCAAACAAATGAAAAAGGCACGTGCAGGCAACAATGTACTCATGGACACATAATAATTTTAAAAAAAAAGTAGAACATACATACACTGCAGCGTGCACATGCATAGGGGAAATAGGGTTTTATGAATCAGATGCTAAATTTAGTGAAAGGAAGTGATTTTTGACAGCTTGTCTGAAAGAAGGAAAAGTTGTTATCATCCTGATTTTTGAAGGAAGATTGTTCCAACAGCGAGCACCATGAACAAGAAATGAGTTGGACAGAAATTTCGTACTGTGTGCTGGTACTGCTAGAAGACGCTCTCTGTTGGATCGCAAAGGTAAACCATGACTCGCCAGATACTCGAATTTTTCATTAAGATAGTACGAGTATGGGGAGGACGTTAAAAATAATGTTTTAAAACTAGACACAAAATGTGAAGATCAAGTCTTTGACGTATGGTTGTCCACTTCAGCTGATTTCTGTAAGAGGTTATGTGATTAGTTTTTTTGAGGTTAAAAATATATCGGATGCTAGCATTTTGTAGTCTCTCAACTTTAGTTAAAAGATTTTCATTTAGATCAATAAAAGCAATATCTGCATAGTCAAGGATCGGTATTAATAAGGATTGAACGAGTAGGCTAATCTCTAACAGATAAACAACACTGACTTTTTTATTCATATGCATCCTGGAAAAATATACACATCTTGTTAATTCCATCACGATATATCTCACAAGTGCGGTTGTCAGTACACTCAATATATATTATACAGATCCAAGACATTTTCTCTGCACCGAAGTAAAAAAATTCAAAAAGTGTTAAATGTGTTACCTCGTTATTATTGAATCAAAGATGGCAAATGTCAAAAAAAATATGACAAATCTTGAGGTTTTACGGATATCTACGAAAAAGTGGGAGAGTGCTCATCTTGTTTATTTGTAGAATGTTTATATTTTTTGTCATTTTTTTTAAAGATATATCTGGGTTTTTGTTATAAACCCAAATACAACCTTATACACCTTTCACAGTAAGCTACTTAAAGCTTGTGTCGTGAAAGGGAAGTTTGCCGGCACCTGGTATCGAACCACGGACCCCATGTTCACGAGGCCGAGACTCTACCTTCAGGCTACCGACGAACTCAAATATGTATATCGGTCAAATATTTGAAAATCCATGCTATGTCCTTATATAGAATCATTTTCTTATTTTCTATTGCCAATTAAGATTTTTACTTTCGCAAATCTGAACATCAAGCTAGTTCAGTACAAGTATTGTAGGTCACCTTGGTTGCTGCGTGTTTAAAAATAAATATTTTATTCAATCCTCGATTCCACGATATTTAAATAAATATTTAACTATTTCGAACGAAGAGTCCTGTAGATACAACAAGTAAAGGAAAACAACAAAATTAAGATTCTTATGTTTTCTGAATTGCTAAGTATGGGAAAACAATGTTTTGAATACTAAGATCAGCTGTGTCATGGGAAAATATATTATGATTTATGAGCGACAACGTTTAACCTAGATAGTAGCAACACAAAATTAACATTGAACAAATCTTTAGAAAGGCTATTTTCATTCCTTCTGAAACTATAATGTAGTTCGTAACATTGTCGACAAATATTTGACTACTCAGCGATGATTTCAATTTTAAATCGGGTGCAAATAATATTATAAGAATTATACATTGAAAATAACATAATTGGTTTTAGTTTATTTATTTTTTTATTTTATTACAAGTTCTCCAGACAGCATTTGCTGGTATAAGGAGAAATTAACTTAGCTAGTTTTTACTATTAAATATTGGACACTAATAAACTGTTGACAAATTGACACAAAACAAAAACACACACAACAACAACAAAAAACTCTCAACCATTCACCACTGCACGCCTATCCAGGACTAGTCTTTTCAAACTATTAGTAAACCTCTTCATATATATGTGCTTTCCCTGATGTGCAATAGCAGAGCATTGAATTCCGATGCTGCTGTATAAAAAAAAACTTTTCTGACCCTATCGGTTCGAGGATCATTGACTCGAATATGATTTCTTTGCCTGGTTTGATAATTATGGATTTCTTTGTTAAAGTTAATGCTTGTATTGCTTTTTATAGATTTTGATAGCATTTGGTATATCATCTTTGTTTTTTCGATGTAAATAATGTCTTCCAAATTGAACATTTTCGTTACCTCATACACCTTAACAGTATCAGTCAGTCGATCCAGATCAAACACCAATTTCAAAGCCTTGTTCATTTGCCTTCACCTGAGATCTTAACTGTTGACTGCATTGTGACCATATTAGTATATCATAGGATATATTAGGCAAAACAAAAGCATTATAAATCATTCTTTTTGTTTCTATTTCAAAAACGTCTAGCCTTCGCAGAATTCCTAGAATGGGACCAGTTTTATTCAGTATTGTTTCAACGTGTTTATTCCATGATAACTTTTCATCCATTCTTAGACCCAGGTATTTGACATTTTCTGTTCGGGTGATTTCCCATTCCTTTATCATTATTTTTAGATCCAAATCTGGTTTGTTTTTCTGTTTCAGCAGCAGGAAATTAGTCTTTAATGCATTTATTGTCAATAAGTTATTGATAAGCCTTTAACTTTAACTTGAGGTATATCAAATTTTAAAGTGACAAGGTTTTGACTTAAAAAGTCATTGTCAAAATAATCATTAAATTCACATTCAAAGCCAATATAATATCCAATAAATCCGAATTTCATGATATCAGTTATTTTAGAAGGATTAACTATGTAACAGTTACGAGACATTTTGAATGTTTTTTAAGTATTCTACAATGCACATCCGTTACTTGATTATTTCATAATTAAAATGATATTTCAAAAGAATTATATATTTTTCCCTAGCACCGTATGAGACTTGTTATTGAATACTGAATATTTTCATATGAATCATTTTCCTTCCTTTGTAAAAATAAGACTATGTTTATTCGATAGATCGATCGATATACATAGGATTATAGAAACCAATGCAAAGGGGTGTGTAATTTATATTTTAAATATTTTTTTCCCATTTTTAAAACATGTAAGTACAAAATACAAAAATAAAGCATGTTCTGCTTATCAGCAGTGTTTTTTGATAATATTTACCGAATTAAAAAAAAATGTAATATTAGTTCCTATACAATCGTTCTAGACATCACATTCTTTTTTACCCTCCCCCTTCCCATTTCTCGGACAGCAGAACATGCATTACCTCAAAAAAATGTTTTTTTTTTTTTTTACTTTGTTTTACATCGTTTTTTTTTTCTTTGTGATTTTCATACTATTATGTTCTCATTTTGCAGAGTGACATTTTCAAGATAAATTGATAATATTTCTTCCATAGGATTCAAATTCTTTCATGTGAAAATATTTTTTTTATAAAGGAATATAATATTATTATTATCTAACTATGATAAGAATTGAACATAATGTTCAGTAAGCACTGTTCGAACAGATGTTTTTATTACTATTAGTTTGTCTTATATTATTATATAAGTATTTATCCTAGTCCCAGTTTAGATTTATTACTGCTTAAGAAAATATTATCTTATGTGTAGGCATTATTTATATTGCGGGGGTAGGACATAGTGCCAAAGGGTGTAGCAATTAACGAAGTTGCTATTTACTACAAATTATGTATGTCAGAAGAAAACAACACTATGTAAAGAAATGTTAAGTTATTTCAACCAATAGAACAATTCAGACATAACATATATATTTAATACAATTATATAATTTCAAACTAAAAATATATATTTATTTATTTATTTATTTTTATTTATTTATTTTCTCGAAGGGAACAAACAGTCAACACAACAAGTATTACAACAATTAAAATTAAATGAAATATAGACCACAAGAGTCCCCCTATATTACCACAGTTTAAAAAATTCAAAGCAACTAAGACAAACACACAAAACTAACAACAAAAACAAAGAAATATAATAATAAGATAGGATAAGACAAGATAAGAGAAAAGTTAAACATAATGATCAATCATATTATAATTCAATTAATAAAATTAATAAAATAAAACACATCAATGAACAGTAAAACCACCGATTCAAGCAATATATAAAACAATAAGTAATAACTTTTCTATAATAATATAATGGATAAAGAATATTAATGAAATAATTAGATTTAAAAATATAATAATATAACAAAAAATCATAAATTAATAAATAATGAAATCAATAAGTCAGTAATTCGAATTAAATATACAATAACAATTAAAAAAAATACATAAAATAAAAAATAAATTTAAATTAAAAGTAATGAATATAATATAATATAATATAATAATAAGATTACGGCAGATAGCCAATAAATAATAAATAAACTATAATAATTTAAAAAAATACATAAATTAAAAAATAAATTTATAAAATAAAAATAAAAATAACAAACTTTGTTTAATTCCACTTTAGTCAATACAAGAAATAACTAAAACGTTTTCGGGCTTACACCCATCTTCAGTAGTTACGTGCTTTTTGTAGACTGAATACAAAATAAAACAGTGTCACTATGGTAAGCTAGCGGGGGATGGTGAGGGGGAGGGGGTGGGTTTAGACAATATTTTCATAAGAGGGGATGTTAAGGGCGGGACTTGTACATTTAAAATGTTGTTATCTTTGTTACTATTTATATGGATTGTTTCTAATATGTCTAATCTCCTACTTTTATCACAAATATTTAAAACTTCTACATTTACTAAACTAAATTTAGTTTAGTCAATGTTCGATTATGTTCGATCGTGACGATTACAAAATTTTGTTCAATCATGACGATTAGAAAATTATGTTCGATCGCGACGATTACAAAATTATGTTCGAACATGACGATTACAAAATTATGTTCGTAAGCCAAAAATCGACATAGTGTAGTTTGCCTCCAAAATTGAGATAATTTATGTATTCTGGTTAGACGTAGTTATTCATTTGTTTAATATGTATTATTCAACATTAATTTTGTTTTCCGACGTTCATGTGTTTTGTATAATAACAAACGGAATTCGAAAGATTTTTTTCACCATAACTGTTTATTCTTAATACGCACTTATCTGTATGTAGCTCTGTAAATAGTGTAATATTATTCCAAACTTGTATGTATCTAGGCATCTTTTACAAGGGGGTAAGTATATTAACTGTTTTTATAATAAACATTCAAGTTGTCATCTCCATTCCAATAAAATGTTATAAAATAAGGATGAGTAGCATAATATCTCATCGCTGAATTAAAGATGGCAACTATCTCAGTTGTTCACTGTGTCGGTGTTCAGATAGTAGAATTCTATAGAGAATCAATCGATTGACAATGTCCTAACAAAACGAAAGACATCTCTTTCATTAATAAATCAAATAATAAAATAAAACATTTGTTTTATTTGATTCGCTATCTCACTTGTGATAATTCACTAATACTCGCATTTGGCAGGACACTCGAAAACTCGCAGAAACGAATGAGAAAACGTATTCTTTCAACCAATTAGAAATGAATATTTTTACATATTTCTATTGTTTTATTACTTTTTGTCGTGGGAATTTATACCCAACCACTTAAATAAATATACGAAAAGTTTTTGATTATTTTACGATCTTTTGAACTATATTTGCATACCTAGTTGAGGTTATATTTTTTGTATGCAGAGTTTGAATAATGTTAGTTTATGAGTTGTTTTTACAATAATAAAATATAAAAGTTCTGTTGGTTTAATAACTTTGTATATTAATTCACTTCTCATATTAAATATACCTACGCAAATATTTTAAAAACTCGATAAATTGTTTTAAACATTCTAACATTACTTATAGGTATAGAGCAGTCCTTGTTGGGACTTGGGCAACAAAATAAAACATATCCAAATATTTCTATCTTGTGCGGTGGATTTCTAGTTGTTTTGAGCATTTAGCTCCTCTAGATCTAAATTAATGTTATGCAATAGCCTTTGCTCCTTGGCTAATAGACATATATAAAGTTACATAATTAATTTATGCTATCGTAATTTAGCTGTTAGCTTGTTAGCTTCGGAACATTCTCCGAAGAAATATTCGAGTAAATGGCTTCGTTTCCCGTCCTATTACGGATTACAAAGGCATTCATTCGAAAATTTCCTCGGAGAATGCTCCGAATCGTCACCGAATGATTGAAGATTGATTGACGTTCGCATCCTACTATCTGGACGCACCCATTGACCAATATGAGTAACGTAAAAGCAACGTTATAGTAGCGTTATTTCACTTTTTTTTGTAATAACGTAAAAACTCACACAGAGCCGCAACAGGCTGAATAATAATAATAACGTTTCATACTTTCCAGATAATTTAATAAAAAGTATATTTGCTTTTAATTTATCTCATATATGAGGTAATTTGCACATATTAAGGCGTTTACGAAACCTGACGCTCTCATACGAGCACTAATGTGATTAATCACATTATTTACGTAAAATTATTTTGCCGGAATGTTTACGATGAGACCAAAAATATTAAATTTTACTTTTTGGTGTTATGACTGTGTTTAAGATTCTCATTACAGAAATAATTTGATTCATCAGGAACGTTTGAATGTATTCCTAAATAACATGATAATCTGATCTGATATCCTTATTAAAATTTTAAATATAGAAAAATTTCAGTAGAAAAATATGAATGCGCTGTTAATTTTGAACACTCATGATAATCCCATTATAATGCTATGTAAACACTAGTTTTAAAGATAAAAAATATTTCTGAAAACCTTAATATTATTTTCTATTTAAAATCTCATATTTCTGTAGGTATATGTATTCAAAAGATCAGTATTTTATTTAATTTTAATTTTCAACGCTACATATGTGTACCTATCAACTGAAATATAATTTCAATTTTTATTACGATGATATGATAAAAAGTGATTTAATAAATCCTCAAAACACGATCTTTGCTCAGTTACGAGAGTACAATTTTTTTATTTATTTATTCTTTACTGTAGGCACATAGATTACAAACAATTACATATAAGGTAAACATTCAAGGACAAAATCAATATACAGAGGGCGAGTTTATAGCAAAGGCGCGATCTCTCCCAACTAGCCCAAGGTATTTATATAACTATTTTTACAAAAATATCAAAGTTTACTTCTTAAAAAATCATTTTTTTGTATTATTAAATGAATCTTTTGAATAACAACTACTACTTCTGTACGATAGCATCACGGTATATCCCACAAGTGGAGCAGTCAGTGGGCTAACTGCAAGTAATCAATATGCAAATTGTCCTCTCCGTAAAAATAAATTAGGCATTCAAGATGGACGGCATGTCTCATTATATTCTTTATCGCAGACTCCACGGGGTGCCTCACTACTTACTTTGTCAAAGATTTGTATTATTGTGTTTTTTTATGAACCTATAGATATTGGCCGGCCAGCCCTTCAGTCTGGTCTTTGAGGCCCGCCCGTGAGCACAAAAAAAAATCTTATAAGAGCGGATAAAAAGAAGTCCCTCGACTTTTAAAACATCCGGGTATGGAAAGGAGTCTTCAATATGAACCTATAGAAATTACAAGTTCTAAAAGGTAGATTGAATTTGTCCATCATCTCCTATAATTTTTTATTATCATTTTGGTAAAATTGATTTGTGTTTTATTCAAACTTAAATTAAATATATTATCAAATCTTCAATCATTTTAATTTACTCATAGACTTTGGCCTACACTTATTTTTGGAATTGCTTGAGAACTGTTTCTATTGAATGTGAAATGTGTCAGCACGTGTTAATTTTATTCCATTTTTTAATCTCGACAAACAATCCAAACTTAAAACAGCGTATTTTAATATGTTCCTCATTGTAAAACCTTTTAATATTTCAAAATAAATAATTATCATTGTTTAATCTACTACGTCAGAAGAAAGGGTATTTTCACACAATAGAATTCGTATCCGTATAGTATCAGTATCATTGCAACAATAATGATAATATACTTAGCGTTACCAGTGAACATATCTAATGAGAATGAGACAGGAGAAAAGTACGATTTTTATGCTGTCCTAACTATACTGTATATTTTTAATAAATTACGGCTTGGCGTTGGATGTTAGTATTATTTTCGTTTTTTTCGTTATTTACCTATACTTAACAAGAATTCGTATTATTATATCTTGTCTTACACAAATATATTTTAAACTGGTGTCTATTTGAATACATTTTTTTTATTATTAACTATTTTCTATGATATGTTTCGTTGTAGCCTATATGTACATCATTTTTAAGTCTTGTGCTCTATAGTTTCAGGCTTTTGATTAGAAGGTATTACATCCATCCTTCACTACTGGGTATTGTTTTGTTCAAAAATTTAAGTTTAGAATGATATCTTTACAGAAATACAAGGATAGCTAATTTTTTTGGCTATAGATGTGTGCAGCGAACGAATGATATGAACTTTTTTTCTGTCTCTTATTTCATTTCATTATCGATATAGAAAAAGAATGAAAAAGAAAATAAGTTTCTTTCGAAAATGCTTATTTTCTATATCGACAAAGAAAAAAAAGACACATTACAATCATTTGCACCATTCGTTCCTATAAGTGTGAATTCAAATAATGAAGTGCGCGATCGGTATCAACTCAAATATCACCGTATGTGTAAAAGACTTAATACCTTTACAAAGAGTTTGAGTAATATAATTCTTATAATAACATCTGTCGTTTTGAATGTGGTACAATTTGTTATGTACAAGGAGAAATAATTAATTTATCAAAGAAAACTTTCAGAGTTTGTGAAATAATTTCTCCTTTTATATTATTAATATTATACTAACACAAAACCCGGCGTCGACTCAGAGATTAATACAAATATTTATGTTAAGATTAACCTGAGGTCTTGTTTATTTATAATTTTCTGTTCATTAAAGGTATTATATCCTTCTTAATGGAATACTCTCTTTAACTTGAGTAAGGTGTGCTACTCCTGACGCAAATATGATCTTGAATCATAACTTTTATCGAAGATACGTAAAAATTAAAACCTATTTATTCTTATAAATAATCTGTAACATTCGCATAGTTAAAGATTGGGTTTTCAAAATCCTTAAATTAGTAATTTTTTAATGATTTTTATATTCTTAAAGCTAGAAAACGCTAAACTTTCTACTTTGTATAATTTTAATACCTACTCATGAATATAATTATGTAAAAAGCTTATTAGTCCTGGCTGGGTCATTTGTGAGAATTTGAAATAAAATCAATATTTGTAACACCACTTTAAATATTCAAGCTCAGAAGAAATACTTAAGTAAAGCCAAGCAATGTGAATTTTGAAGTACAGAAATTATACTTGGCTTGTCATTTCATTGCAATTAAAATAACTACAGTGGACACATAAATAATGAAATCATAGATACATATAGGATAATGCATTGTCTTTGCTTTGTCGTTGTGTGTATTGTTTCTGTCCATATGTATTTTTAAATGTTTTGTAATAATGATGAATAAATAAAAAAAGAAAAAATGTATATATTTTGTAGAGTTCCCAGTAAATAATAGGTCTCTCCCTCATTTTTGTAAGTTTTCGAGTGTTCTGTAAAAAACAGGCATGCGTAAAACCTTCACGTGTAAAACAATTAACATCTACAGTTCAGCAATGAGGTACTCCATCCATCCTAAGTAACTTCTTTTTTGTAAAAAAAAAATAGATATATCTGGGCTTTGTTATAAACCCAAATACAACCTTATACACCTTTCACAGTAAGCTAAAAGCTTGTGTCGTGAAAGGGGAATTTGCCGGCACCTGGGATCGAACCCCGGACCCCTTGTTCACAAGGCCGAGACTCTACCTCCAGGCTACCGACGAACTTATTTTTATATCGGCACGGAGAAGACAATCTTCATGTTTATTACATACAATTAGTCCGCAGGCTTTCTTAATTATGATGATAAAGTAGTAGTAGACATAGTAATGAACAGACTTAAATGTTTATACGGAGATTATTTTTTCCCTTTTTATTTTAGGTAGATATACCTATTATCTAATAAAATTTTCATGTCTTCACTAAAGCCTTATGAAGAGAAAGTTTTTCTCATTTATTTAGCTGTGTTTACTCGCCTACCCTACAAGTAAAGTAGTATAAGAAGATTAATACTCCGAAATAGACAAGTAGAACGGTAGATATTGACTTAGCCATTTTGACACCTCAATTAATTTTTGTTGTACCTACTATTTTCGGAGCAGAAAATCATTTTTTCGTGAAGATTGTTTTAGAAGTCCTCTGTATTCCCAAGAGAAAGTCAAAAAGCTGTGAAGAAGAAGAAGAAGAAGAAAAATTGGTTGGTATTTTTTTCATTCGATGAAAAGATATGTGTAAGTTTATTTACACATAAGATCTTTTACTTCCATTGTGTAAGTTTTTTCACACTCGATTGACTCTAATTTCAAGTCTCGCCATAAAATCACGATATGCGGAAACTAATTCTATTCGATATTCTTTATGATTTTATAGAAGTACTAGCTGACCCGGCAAACGTTGTTTTGCCACATACTTATATCACTATTAAAAAATACGGGTTGATGGTAGAAGGGTGGAAATTTAGGGCTGTATGTATTTTTAATGCCTCATCAAAAAATATAAAAAAATGTTCAAAAAATAAAAAAAAATCGAGGTTGACCACTCTTTACTTTTAGGGTATGAAAAATAGATTTTGGCTGATTCTCAGATCTACCCGATAAGCATACAAAACTTCATCAAAATCGGTCCAGCCGTTTCGGAGGAGTTTGATAACAAACGCCGTGACATGAGAATTTTATATATTAGATTTCACCGTAATTAACTACCCTTGCATTATATTTTATTTCAAAAGCAATGCAACAAAAAAACATATTTTCAAAAACTCAACTATTTTTGACATATCGACAATTTGGTCGTGTTTACAAAAAAAAATAAAGTAGGTATCTAAAAGATGTTATAATAGTGACATATTGTCCGTAATATTCAGCAAACAGATGCGTCTTCAGCATTTTTCTAAAATCTTCACATTATCTTTTTCTCATAAAACAGTGTATGAAATATTTAATTTATCAACCAAACCACTGCAAACGTACGAGAATATTTTCATCTTACATAGTGTGATACACAACGGAATAGGGCAACATAAAAGTCTTCGGCTGATACTACGACTAGTATTCTACTATCTTAGCTACCGATGATGAAAATCTCATCACTGTGATGGAAACTACACGCATCATCACAATGAATGTCTCCCTAGCGTATCCGAAGCATTATTTTCAGAAATCGGGAAAGAGTACCTTACATTTATAATATTTTGTTATAACATATCGCTCCGTGGTTAATTGGAAAGTACTAACATATTTAATGCTTTCTTATCTACCTTTTTATTACCTACATATTTATTACTTACGTAAAAACAAAAAATACAAAGTTTATGCTTTCAGATTCAGGAGATGAGATAAAAATAGCGGCCCATTTTTTCTAACATTTAGAGAAGTTTTTTTATTAGTTTCATTTTAATATATTTTAAGAGTTTAGGTTTTAATTCTATTTCAAAGACTTGTACATATTCAATACCAGTAAAATTTTAGTATGGCTAATAAATGTATCGTTTTTTTGTTATTTCTTCCACAAACATGACTATTTGAAGTTTATCGGGCCTAGAAAAGCGGAACTATTTGAAATTGAGACTTGATTTCATAAACTTTGTGTAGACTAGCTAAGGGTTTGTGCACTATACTATATTAATGTCAACATTGACGAATGCAAGTGAGACTTGAGATATCTGAAGGATAAAAGCGGAATATACAGTAGAAATGAGTTTATTGAAAGGGATAAGTGGATTTTTTTTCGTTGTAGTGTGCATTACAGAATTATATGAGAAGAAAGTGGAATACAGTTTGACGTTGAAATAAAAATGAGAGTAAATAAACTACGATGCTTTGGACATGGGGACAGAAAGAAAGTGGATTACTTAAAAGATTTAGATGAATTGAAACAAGTATTTCTTTCCACTATAAATTGTTGATTACGAGAGAGACGTCTTTCGACTTATCAGGCCTTTATCAATCCCGATACATATGACTAAAAGAAGGAGTTTTTGGAGACATAACCCCAAAAGGATCAAATAGCTAAATCTCGTAGACTAGATCCTCGAGGAGAGACTATTGTCGAGGAAAATAAATAGGATAGCATGCATAAGGGTCTAGATGAATGTGGTAGAAACAAAAAGCGTGGGCAAGACAGGGATAAATAGCGCTCGACCCTTTCTGGCTACCACGCGAAAGGTGCAGCCTGATGGGATGATAATTATAATACCGATTATGTATAGCGGTAGGTAAGACTATTAATATATCCAGGACTAGAGAATATACCGAACAGGATTTTCACAAAGTACCTTGAAATTAGAAGAGCATTATTTGTATAATAAGTAGCTGATAGTATCTAAGGCCAGTATCGTGACAAATACCTACTTAAGCTATAACCGTTAAGTTTAATCTAGAAATGATATTTGCGTATCAGGCTAAATAGCGTTAATGAGTTTTCATTTTAATATATTGTTATTTTAACATTAATAGTAATTATCAGTTCATCATGGTATTTCCCACTAAATGAGGAAGTCAATAACTAAACGCACGTGCTTAACATTCCAGTCGTCCTCTCCGGTCTGATGAATAATAAAGCATTTAGAACGGATAGCATATATTATCACTGAATTGAAGATACAACATCGCTTGTTAAATATGTGGTACGATTTCGAAACTGGACATGTCTGCTTGTGGTGAATGCCAGTAGAACCCAAAAACTATTAAGAATTTGACTGACTTCCATAATAGTGTTGATTTTATCTGATTTTACGCTTTAAGATGATGCAATTTTATAGAACTTAGCACGAAGAATATTTCTGCGTACATGGTTTTAAAAAGGACATTTGGATTTGTCAGTTTTTATACCAAACCACTCAAAAATCTTATTCCTAATGTTTTTCGAATACCTATCTTCTTTTTACAGGACACTCGAAAACTTACCGAAAACAGCTGGACACCTCTTCTTGTTCAGGTTTTTGAGGTAATCGTTACTAATTGTGACAATAACATATTATGTTCAGACAAAAACGATAACGTTAACACTTGCAATTGAATTAAAACTCAGATATAAGAAGTCAGAAATCACCAGCATGACAGACAGGTTAAGAAATGAAACAATCCAAAATAAAAATGAGGAGGTGATCATGTTATTGACAGAGTTTCCAAACTGAAGTCACAATGGGCCGGTCACATAGTAAGAAGAGAGGATAGCAGATAAACGCCTAGGAACCTGGAGTGGAAACTACGGGAGGAAAAAGAAGCAATGAAAGGTTGGCGAATTATATTATAAAAGTGATAGGAAAGAATTGGATTTGTGTTGCTCGAGACAGAAGAAAATGGAAATAACTAAGGAAGGGTTAGTTTCGAAAGAAAAATAAATTTATTATCTGGGAAACTAAACACCAGCAACCCTAGACAAATCGCATTTGGCGATCGACTACAAACGAACTATTCGACAATGTTCCATAATATCGAAAAATTCATTTGTAGCCGATCGCTAAATGCAATTTGTCTAGGTGGGTACCTAGTGTTTTTTTTTAATTATTTTTTTATATAAAGTTGTGAAATGGGAATATTTTAAAGCAGCCTACACCCAGCAACAGAGAGACGAGGCTAAGCAATAAGTACATAACTTGGTATTAAACTATTTTCAGCCTCATATTACCTACTTACTAGGTATGTACACTCTCATCCTTAATATCAGGTTTGGATTATAAGTATCGATTTGGAGCTTGACATGATGAATTTTATCGACCTTTGTGATTCAGTAGGTATATTTGCAGAAGGCCCACCTGTCTTATACAGTGAATAATGGTTTTTCATAAGGAGATATTAATAATACTAGATATATCGCCCCTCTTCTGACTAACAGTCGTATCTGCCTAAATGTAAATTGTTCAGGAGAGCGTTTTTTGTGTTTTGCCGTGCATATTTGCGTCTCTCCTACTTATAATGGTACAGTGTAATTGTTTTTTTAATATGTAGGTATATATAAGATAACAATTCAATTATAAAACATAAAAATGATATTTGAAAATATACAAAAATAACAAAATCTGGCCCCAGACAGCACCGTAGAGCTGGTATTAGAATATTTTACATTATTTTATTTGTACCTATTCTTATACATCTCAGAATCATTTTTGTGATGATATTTTGAGGAATAAGTAGAAACAACATATTTTATTTAGCAAATCAGAAAAACAAACAGATAAAGGTGTGATGTTCAGTGAGAATATGCAGGGCACATATGAATACACATTGGTGATCATAGTTCGATTTCGCCAAAAATGTCAGATACGACAGTTAGTCAGAAGAGGGACGATAATAATATCCTCTCTCTACTGCTCCATACAAGTACGTTGTAATGTCTTAATACAATATTATATTATAGTAATAGTAGTAAGTTATTAGTTATCCTAAGAAAATCTGACAAAAACGTGATTAGAAAACAAATATAAAGTCAAATAGTTATAACTATTAAGCTTACATCCACAACATACCTTTTCGTTTCAATAAGTTATGTCATTTTCATGTTTATTAGTGATGAAAAAGGTAGGTGGTTATTCTTGGACCGAATATCCGTATATTCATTTTTCTGTTATTCCCCACAAGTGGAGTAGCCAGCGGATTGACAAACATTCAAGTTATTCAAAAAAATAGGCTGAGGTTATTTCTACCCATTTTTTTATTTTTTTTTTACCATAAACAACCTGAGGTAAATAAATATATTTCTATATTTCTGTCCTTTTCCTAAATGAAACAAAAACTGTGAAAGCACTACTCTATGGTTAATCTATGGCATAAAACACTTCTTTCCGGCTTTTGTCAGGTTTTCTTTTTGCCGCCCATGTTGATATAATTCATTTTATAATCCAGAAATTTAACCCATAAACGACTTAAAAACACTCAATTTGTAGAAAATATTTAAGAGAAAATTAAATGCAATAAAAATATCCATTAATATAAACAAAATAAAGTTAAAACACGAATTAGAAATTACTAACAAAACGTCACACAAGTCTAATGACAGTATAAACGTCAAACAAATAGTTGGTATCTGTTATCTGTGGTTGGTATGTACTTTGGGTAGAAATAACCACTTTTTCGCGGAATATTTTTGTTTGTATACAAAAAAAAAAAAAAAATGGGTGAAAATAGCGCCTCCGAAAAAAATAATACATTCAAGATTGGTTGCATACCTACCTCATCGCTCCTGAATTAATGTTAATGACTTATTTGTGATGTTTTGGGGTCACCAATAATTTACAGGATACTCGAAAATTCACTGAAAAAGCATGAAAACAATTCAGTTCTGTATAGGATTCAGCGTACGGGGAATGAATATGCTCACGTGGTGGACTTGTATGGTGTGGGTCTGGCCAAGTATAAATATAGTTTGAGAAGAGCAATTATTTCATCTTGACAGGCTAATTGATTTTATTTATTTTTTTAATTTCTCTACTGTTCTAGTGTTTTCATATATATGACAATAGTCTTCCTGCTGTGTGTGTTTTTATTTTTTATATATGTTTGTATGTTGTATTTCTTTAATTGTTAATCCAATGTCTATATGTGCATTTATATCTATGATTGTGTATCTTTTGAAATGTTTTTTTTTTAATGTATAAAAAAGCTAATTAATAGCTGTTAACGAATGAATAAATAAATAAATAATGATTGTATAGTACTTTCTTAACATTTGTAAAAAAAAATCCTCCTTGTATTTAGTTCCTAATAAAAACTCACTGATGATGGGTGTCTACCCGAAAGGCCTCTGAGTCAAATATTGTTCATAGTGAAAGTAATACAGTATGTTATTTTAAATCTATTTTAATTCTATTAAATAAATAAATCTTTTCTTTGTCAGGAATTCGTAGAACAAATAAACGCTTATGATAAAAGGAAGACAGAAATATTGCTTATTAAGGTTTATTGACTCTTTTCCCTGGTCGGAAACTATAAATGACATTTTTCAGGTCATTTCTAGTAGAATTACTTTCAAGTAGATGTAAATCTGAAAAAAATAGATACTCTCGTAATTTGGAAGATAGTTTCGAAAAATGTATAGTAATTACCATTGGGAATATTGGAAACAGTAATTAGGTAAAATTTAAAGGTTGTACGCTGTATGTAATGCCAATCAACTACCAATTGAGGGACTAATTTCGACGAAATTGAGTAAATTATATTGGAACTTAATAATAAAGTTCGTTGAGGTGAATCACAAGTTTAAGGACTTAGATAATATAATCATATATATAGATTTTTTGTTCAGTCGTATGTCAATATGTACCTACTTATAAAGACCGTTACTAGACAAGGTGGAGAAAAGTTTTACATTCTATACGGGGTCTCATTCTTCGGGCAGGCAAAAATATTACAAATATTTTCTATATTGGAAATGTTATCAGGTTTCGATTCCCGGCCAGGGCAAAATGAAGAATGACCTTTTTCAAATTGTCCTGGGTCTGGGTGTTACATGTATATGTGTTCAGTTCATTGTATATATGTGTATCGTTGTGTTAGTACCCAAAATACAAGATTCATATCTTAATTTGGGACTAGCTCGGTCTGTGTGAATTGTCTATACGTATTATGTTATGTTATGTTTTTGTGGGAATGACACACGGTTCAATTTGTTTTGTCAAAATACAACTTTTTAATTAATAAATATATGTTTGTATCTCTATCAAGGTGAAAATAAAACATCATCTTGATTTGAAAGTCCAGAATTTGTGTTTGCATTAAAACGTTACGTTTGATTATAGAAATAATAAAATTTGCTAAAACTAGACAACTTTGATAAAATAAGCCATCAATTATTGAGTTACATCAGTTCAATATGACAGAACTGTCAAAAATACCAAATAGTTTGCAATTTCTATTTTTTTTATTATTGCTTTTCCTTAAAAAAGTAACTACCAAAGTTATCTCGAAGTATCCCAACTTAATTAATTTTAAATTCGCTGTCTTTCAATGTCATTTTGATAATTCAACATTTATTTCCTGAGCGATACCGAATAAACTACACTAGTAATATTCATATATGTAATTATATGTTACGAAATAAATTAGATATAATAATCAGTTTTGATAATGTCCTCAAAATGTGGGGAAAATGATTCTATTATGGGTCCTCCAGAGAACATTAGCGGCCAAGTGAAAAGGCTCTTTCTTGTCCCATCATCATAAATAAGGATCATGTCAATAATAATGGCTATCCCTTAAGAAATCGCAAATAAGGTTAAATACGGTTCAGAACATTATAATGTAATGAAATAATGACAAAAAGATGAAATATTATACTGCATTATATGAAAATGATGACTTGAATTTTGGACCAACGGAGTATGATAATTATACGGGTATATAGATTCCTCTATTATACAATCTTATCCACACAGAGATTCCAAATATGTGGCAGATTTCCCGTCGAATACGAGTACAGTTTTTTGTTTATGAAATTGACAAAATTATTTATTAATTGCTGGCTGGAACTTTAGTTTACACTAACTGATTTTGCATATTCTCCAATGATAAGGGGGGAGAGTATAATACTCTTATAAGAAGTGAAAAGTTAACACGATAATAGCTATCACTGTCTCCGTTTTACGCCATTTTTGAAGATAATAATGTTGGGATGTTTCGGAAATGGAGACAGACGATTCCATATCTATCTTAATACATTACAATATAATACATATTAGTGATCTTTATATTGTGTCAAAAGTGTATTAAGTTCAAAGGATTAGCAGTGCTTTACAAGCCTTATACAAAATGCTACATACACTACATTTATTACATACTAGCTTTCAGCCCGACAGGAAATATTCATCTTACTTACAAAAAATTAAGATTGATTAGTTAATAAATCTGTGTATTATATTTATTTTATCTCTAAATGTATTTTAATGCTATTTTATTAGAGTTACAAAAAAACTGAGCTATTGCGAAAATTATTCATAAAAAATGTAATGTTATATTTGGATGAAACAAAATAATTAGTTGTGTATATTCCACACTTAAGTTTATTCATAGTCTTACTAAATCTGTGATGGATAAATTTCAAAAAGTCATTTTTTTATTCATTCATTCAAATGAGAAAACGCAAGTCCTCTCTCCCCACCCAGGTGGGGTAGACAGAGAAGACGGAACGCCACACAGCACTATTCCTTCATATTTTCTTTGCTTCCTCTACGTTTGTACAATTTTATGATCTACACCACGCCGACTTCTCTTTCTCAACACACGAGCATTCATGACTATTTGATGTACGTAAACAAGCCACATAGTTTTAGGACGTCCGTATTTTCTTACACCCTCTCTTTCAGATTAATACTTCTTCTTCATTCTTTCATCATCCATTTGCTCCTCATGTCCAAACCATTAGAACTTAAATACACAAATGGAATCCACAACACTTCCCTCGCATCCGAATATTCTCCTAATATCCTCATTCCTCACGCAACATTTTACCAAAAATGTACGTAAGTGTTAAAATGTCATACATATGTATTTAAGAACTGTCGTACCTAAATATTACTAGCTTCGTTTCACGTCATGCACGTTCGAGTGATTTTCTTAGTCAGAACACGTCCGTCTTCAAGGATTTTGTACCTATCATCAAATAACACGAATCTCAATTAATATGTACCAGCATAGAATATTCACCACTCTATTACAGTATTAAAGAAATCAAGGATTTACATAAATCGTCAAATACTCAAATACCACGCTAATCTTTTAATAAGTTTTAGTTTATAAATTACGTCGTTTAATTCTACAATGGGGTGTATACATTATTTATTTATTTATTTATTTATAATAATACATACGGCTTACGCCTTTAATACATAGTTATAAACAACAATTGTACAACACCACCATCGTATCAAATTAAAATCAAAACAAAAACAAAATATACTGCATCACTTCAAATTATAAAAATAAAAATTAAACACATTGTGTCACATAAACCACATAATAAAATTACAACATATCAACAGCATCATGTCAAATCATAAAAAAAAACTGTATCATATCTAACCATAAAATAAAGTTACAATACACTGCATCACATCGAATTTCAAAATAAAAATAAAACACACTGTCATGTCAAATTATAGAATAAAATTACAGCACATTCATCATGTCAAATCATAAAATAAAAATAAAACATATTGAATCATATCAAACCATAAAATAAATTTACAGCACACCACATAAAATTATAAAATAAAAAAAATAAAAATACACCGTATCATATCAAATTATAAAATAAAATAAAATTATAACATACTACATCATATCAAATCATAAAATAAAAACAAAACACATTGCATCATATAAAATTACAAATTAAAATCAAAACATATCGTATCATGTCAAATTACAACACAAAGACAAGATTAACCAAATGGGAAGGGTAGGTAAAAAAGGACAAAGTATTTATATTACGGCTTTAAAATTCTCCGCCATTCTCTGCCTGAACTCAAACAGCAAATTATGAAGAAATTAAAATGTAATGGAAAAGGTTTACCTCTATTATCTGCAAGTCGAAAAACGAAAATATTCATTAAACGTCACGCACAAAACTTTTCACATATTTGATTCAGAGATCAAATTTTCGTCCAATTCGAATGTCTTTTTTTTTCAAGACTCACTGCGTTTAGTAAAAATATAAATATTATTCTTCGTGTCATAAAAATTAAGACATTCACGATAAGATCCAGATCACAGCGATACATCCAATTCATAATTACATGATTGACCAACCCTGTCAAGAGCTTTTTTCTTATAGGAAAGCTTACATTTTGTTTATTTCTCTATTTGTCACTTAGGTTAATTATTTTAATCACCAATTGAATTACTAAAATTTTTGATTCAATTTAATTTCTAATTATAATAAACTTTCACCAAGAACCGTCGATCGGTATATTACACTTAGTTTTATTGGTAGTTTTATATGAGAATTTTTTTGCAAATAAAATACCTCTACATATCACAGAATACTCAAAAACTTAAAAACAGAACAAAAAACCTATTCTGTTACAGGGATAACACGGTTTGTTTTAACAACATTATGGTTATTTTAATTTATTTTCTGTTTTTTTATTTTAAATAAAGACATTTTACATCTCAAATTCAGCGATGAGTTTTGCCACCCATCCTGAATGTCTTAATTATTTATTGGCACCGAGAAGACAGCCTGCATGTTTCTTGCATGCAACTGGTCTGCTGGCTACCCGACTTGTGGGATATGCCGAGATGGTGTAGTAATATTAGAAGTAGTAGTTTTTATTTTGTGATTAAACCTTTTTTATCCATCCTCAAAAATAGGTGTTACACCTTTGTCACACCTTTCTATAAATTAAATAATGTTAACTTTAGTTCTGTAAAGAAATGCAATAAGACAAAAAAGCAAAATATTCAGCTAAAAAGTTTAATTACAGACAACAGTTCCTATGGAAATGAAGCTACTGTATTTACAATACAATTAAGTCAAACTTTGCACTTTGGGGAAAAATGCAAGTTTTGAAGCCAAATATGCGAAAAAGAACGAAATATTTTTTTTTTTAAATTCAGATAAATATTTATTTATCGTGTTAAAACCCAGGAAAACCAATCAAACAGTATTGTGAAGTATTGGAAAAAAAATACTATAATTGAGTTAAAAAAAGGTCTAAATTTACATATAAACTGATTTAGCATCATATTTTTAAAAATTACCAAACTTTTATCTCAAGGGTATGTGATATACATATGATATCTAAAAAGGTGATGTTAACGTGAAATTTAAATGGAAAACAGTTAGAATCACCATTGATTTTTTTCCCAGAATAAACACTTTAAATAAGTTTAAAGAAATATAGAATGTCCGAAGGTAACGCCGCTTAATTTTCTTTAATTAAAATAATGACACCAACTGGACCCACAATTTGTGATTTATGGCTCTATATCTTAAAAATGGTTCAATATTTTATCTTGAAAATTTGAAAAAATGCCTACTTGGTACATAGTTAATAACGAAAATATTTGCTTTTGACCTAGGTGTTTTTTCAAAATATCGTGTTTTGAAGTTTACATACAAAATGGATTGCCACTAAAGAGGAAGATTTAGCCATACTGGACATTGTATGAAAATTTCAAGGTAGTTTAACTCTTTTGAAAACCCTCATTTGAGTTGTCAAATATGCAAAAGTGACTAGTAGCCGGATGGTAGAGTCTCGGACTTATAATCGAGTGATCCCAGGCCATGTTCCGCTACTGCCCTATTTCACCTTCGTGATAATATGACAAAAGCATTTGTATACGTTTGGGGTAAAATTATTTAAGTTTATTTTTAACTCCGTTTTCTATTTTTGAAAAAGTGAAACAAAATTAAGATTTATTTATTTTGTAGACTTGGCAGCATCACAATCTGTTATATCGTTTGAAATGTATAACACATACCTACATAATGCATAAACAGTAAAAAAAACATATATCGCCAGGCGTATGTCAAAACACTGGTAGAAAATGTCGCAAAACGATGAACAGAAATATATTTCAAATAATACAGTAATGTTCCATTTTTAACAAACGTTTTTATTTTCGAAATACAAAACTAATGAATAGATAATACAATGTCAACGTTTTAAATAGCGAAGAGATAAAAAGTTGACTTTTCAGAAAACAAAACAAAAGTAAATAAATGAAAATACAAAATAATATTATTCTTTTGATTTAAACACTCAATGATACACAGCTGGTTTTTTCATTATTTTGACACACGAAATATAGTGAAATATAGTAGAAACATTCACTCACAAATTACTATGGTACATATTATATTATATTATGTATATTATATTTTGGCACCGAAGGTGTACAACACACTTGAATCTGAATGAAAACTCTTGCGGGGTAACGGTGCCTTTAAGAGTGCCGTCGGAAAAAACCTTGTAGACAGTAGGTAGGATTAGGATAAGTCGGAGAATTAATTAATTTTGATTTAATGGGTAAATATTACTATTGTGTTTTTATGCGGTAATTTGTTTGTTATAACTAGGGAATCCAATCCCGCATCAAAATCGCGATCCCGCAAGCCTGCGGGATTGAGGTCGTCAGTCCCGCGGATCCCGCGGGATTTGCGGGATTGAGATTTTTTAATAAAAAAATTGTTTCAAGTAGGTACTTAGTAATTTAAAAATTATATTAATTAAAGACGAGTAAATTTTAATATTTTTTTTATTATTATTATGCAGATTTATTACTTATTTTACTAATTAACAAGTGGAAATAATGATGTTTTAGAGGTATCTATAAATAATCAGCTTTTTATAAGGAACGATATAATACATTATTTAACAATGCTCCTTATAGATCTATAATTTGTATTGACAATTGAACATATTTATTAGTTTAGAGGCATAAAAAATAGTGTTTTTTTCTGATAATACTTTCTAAGAAAAAATAAAGTATGTAACGTTTCATCTTTTAGATTTGATCTTATCTTGTTGCATAAATAGCTGGCGGCAGAAAAAGCACGCTCAGCTTCCACACTTGTTGGTGGAATTGACTTTATATTACTCGGCTACCCATTCTGTACGGAGACTGTGCTCTAATTCATCTTCTAGTATAGGCGAAGGCTCATCATTTAATAGATTCGATAAAGGCGTGTCTTCTTCATCGCCATTGTCATCAACTTGTTGGTTATGAGTTTCAGGTTGTACCTGCGAGTCTGACAGCAGCCTCTTGATTAAACACTTCAGAGGCCTGAGTTAACAACACACTTTCGTCTCACGTTCCCGCTCCGTTAGCGTTCGGGTGCAGACGATGTTGCAAGCAAGTGTCAATTTCGTTGCTAAGATACACAATAGTTACGAAAATTAACACTTTGGCGCACCATCGTCTGCACCCGAACGCTAGCGGAGCGGGAACGTGAGACGAAAGTGTGTTGTTGACTCAGGCCTCAGTTCAGTTCTAAGTGTAACTCTGCTTGGATAAAAGAATGGATCGTCCACCACATTTGTAGATCCTGAATCTTTTTCTAGATATTTGTTAGGACCTTCTAAGCACAGCGACACGACAGTCATTGATGTGCGGCGTTATTTTATAGACAGGCAAAGTAGTTAACTAACTTATTTTAGCGAGATAGCGACACTACAAGTTCCTGGCTTAACCTGGTATTTTGTCGATCCAGTTTGCTTATCATGAAACGTAATGTAGTTTTTGCAGTAATTAATGTTGCGTCCTCGCGGCATAAGACATTTACAGCAAGCTTCACTGACTCTAAAGCTCGTTCAATATTACTCAATGTTATAAATTCTTCATCAGTGAATGAAAATGAAGATGATGTCAGTTTAAGATCAATAACTGCTTTAAATATGCACAGTTTGACTTGGTTGAACCTCGATAACATTGATGCGAGACTGCTCCCACGCGTTCGGCTATCTAGGATCAGCTGTAATTTGCAGAATTTCTTCTTTGATATACATATGTTTAAAGAAGATCATTTGTTACTGGAGATTTCGAACTAAAAAGCTTAACAATTTTCCTGACTTTTTGAATCAGTCCTCTTAAATAACAAATGGAATAAGTTATAATGATTTTCATTTAAAAATCTATTGGTCTAACAATACTTATCTACCTGTATTGTGGTAGCAACTCTCCTTCTTGAATGTCTTCCTCTACCGAAAAATCACCTTGCTCGTCATCATCATCTTCATTTTCATTATCACTCCCACCATCCGGTCTTTTTTCGAGTACTTCAACTTGACTGTATTTCTTCTTCTTGTCTCTGATTGCATAGAACTTCAAGAACAGCGAGTTGGAACCCATGTGCAAAGCATTACTGGTGGTACGCTGATAATAATCTCCCAACTTTCTTCATGACTGCTGCAGCGTCGGTTGTTGCTGCGATCACATCTAGATTTTGGAAACTCAAATCATTTTCCATACAAATTCTATAGAAAAGTCACGAGTTCCAAAGCAAAGTACATAGTTAACTAACTTATCATTGAGGCTGTGCTGGGTTTAATAAATAATCAGAACGTCGTCTGAGCCCGTTCTTAAACAATTTTTTCAGTCCCGCAAGAGTGCGGGATCCCGCATGAGTAATCCCGCATTTCTGATCCCGCAAAAAAGGTGCGGGATCCCGCATTTACGGGATCCCGCTTTTGCGGGATTGGATTCCCTAGTTATAACATTCGTCTGATTGCACACTCGCTTATTCATTTGTTGACTCACAGTGAAATTCATGGAGAATTACGAAACTCAGCGAACTAGCACGACCACTAAAATCTTGTATCGAAATTTAATATTTTATAAGTTAATAATTGACAAACGATAGGTATGTCAATTTCATACATAATAACTATTTAATTTGAAAATCTTTTATAAAATTCCCAAATGAAACTACAGATTTACGAATGTAAACGATATTCTAAGTAAAAATGTTCTTAAATCTAGCATTTCTAAAAATTCTGACACCTAATCGTTTAGTGACTTATATCACTGAGTGTTATTCTTTTATTTTAAATACCAAACAATTGTTCCGAGTACCGTGTCGTGGCGTACGGCGTATGTTATTCCGTTAGTTGTTCAGAAACATTAATATGTATGAGATGTTATTTTAGTTCCGGTCACTTCCCACTGTCGAATTGTATTTGTTAAGCAATTTTATATATTATCTATGTGTTTCTCGTAAGAGACTAGATTTTTTTTTAATACATATATCACTACAGCTGGCCCTTTATTACACAGAAATATTTCTTCTTATCTTTTATCAAAACTTTTCACATATGAAAAAAAACAATTGGTTTTAGTTTTACTTAACATTGTATTGAGTAGTGACCTGGTTTCAACTTATAAAGTCATTGTCAAACACGTCACTTTTCAAAAAAAAAAAAACAATTGGTTTTAGTTTTACTTAACATTGTATTGAGTAGTGACCTGGTTTCAACTTATAAAGTCATTGTCAAACACGTCACTTTTCAAAAAAAAAAAAACAATTTTTTTTTTCCACGTATAAACATGGAGTTTTACAAAATTAACGTCGACTTAATGAATAAACTTTTCATATTGAAAAGCTTTTTGTGCCATAAATTGATCGACAAAAATAACAAAGGTAGAAATAATTATTATGTAAAAGTTGATCTGATGATAGTCAGTAGTAATTAGATGCAGTCTGCCTAAGACAAAAAGCTGTGAAAATATAAGGGGGAAGCCTATGTTCAAAACAGTCAATATTAAAGTTGTGTACTCGTATCTACTGAATAAATCTGTAGTTTCTACGATATAGAACAAACAATGATCCTAGCTAAGGTTTCTTTGATAACTCCAGTAATAGATTATTTAGATAAAAGCATGGATTTTTCATTCAGAGTTGTTTACTTATCTTCCTCACTGCGTAACGGTTTCTAGACATTTTTTTAAATTGACTTAAATGATTATGTACATTGTTACTAAAATTAAAAACACGCTGTCGTGATTTCGGTGTACCTAAGCCATTAACGAGCTGTTCTAGACTCGTATTTTAATACATACATAGTTATATACAAGTTAATTTTCAAAATGTGTAGAGTTATTTAGTTTTAATAATTACATATTAACCAATGTGAGTATGTATATTTGGGAAGTATGTTTACGAGGGATGGAAGATGCGATAGGGACATTGAAAGAAGGAAAGTGGCCGGTGCTAGAATAAACGGTGCACTTCGACCCATTGTCAGCAATGACAATGTGTCGAACATGGCTAAAATGCTGGTGCACAATACCATTCTGGTACCGTCACTTACGTATGCAAGCGAGACATGGACGTGGTTGAAGAAGGACGAAAGTGGAATAAATGCAGTAGAGATGCGATCGTTGAGAAGAATGGTTGGTAAAACGCTGCGTGATAGAGTGAAGAATGAGGATATTAGAAGAATGATCGGATGCAAGAAGAGTGTTGTGGACAGAATGCGCGTGAATAAACTACGGTGGTTTGGGCATGTTGAACGAATGAACGAGGTAAGAATGACAAAGAGGATATACTTATCTGAAAGAAAGGGTGTGAGGAAACGCGGGCGTCCGAGAACCACGTGGCTTGATCACGTGGATCAAATTCTCAAGGACGGCCGCGTGTTTAGTAAGAGGAACCGACGTGCGTGTATGAGGAACTGTATGAATGTGGAGGAAGCGAAGGAAGTGTGTAAAGATAGATCTGTTTGGCGTTCCGTTCTCTCTGCCTACCCCACTTGGGACACGGCGTGAGGGTATAGTATAGTATAGTAGTATTAACCAAACAATTTAAATTCAATATAGTGAAATCCAGAACACCACATTTAAAATATTTATTCATCAAATAAATTATTTACTGCATGCAACAGTTGCGATAAACAATTAAAATAATTTATTATAAAATAATCAATACAACTAATAACAATAACAAAACAAATAATGAGAAAGTAATCGGAAATAAAATACATGCGGGCCGGAAAACAAATGCTATGAATAAACGTAATATAATTATACATACATACATGTTTGTTTAGTATCGTTCACTAGGCCCGCATGTGTATTCCCAAACCAATATTTATACTCATACTATCAGACACTAATGTCAAAACTTATCAAACCTTTATAGAAAACATTCTAAGTGTATTGATTTTCTATACCACTGTTTCTCAATATTAACTTTTAAACGACACCTTAACAAAATATGGTCAGAAAGGTTGAAAATCTAATAAGAATAATGTTTATTTTATATTAAGATGGTTGATATAAATATTAATTGTAATGATACGGTATATAATATCAGAGAAACTGTTATGTTTACCTATCTATACCATCATGGCATATTCATCGCCTACAGGTGCCATTGAGAGATAATCAGACTGTCACCTGATTCAGAAGCAAATTGAAAACTGAACTTTTCACCGGCGCCCTTGAGTCGGTCTATAGACTGTTAAACGGCGTCAAAGAAATAAAATCATCCTGAATCATCATCATCATCATCATCATCATAAATGGAATATGCAACAAAGTATCTGCAATTGGATAAATTGATAAATCTCAGATATCTAAGACAGTATTCAAAATACTGAGATAGACTTATGAACTTGCTTCTAGGGCATTTGCAGTCTATTTGACTGTTTAAAATTGGTAGTCACTATGTATTGAATTTTATCCTTTGCTCGACATGGGCAGTACGATGATTTTACATATCATAAACATTATTATGCGAATAGGTGACGAAAAACCAGGTAAAGATTATAAATAATAATACTAATAACTAGACAACTTATTTAAGATTTTTATGGAAAAACCACCGCAAGGGCTCATTTAAGAATCATAACACCTCCTGAACAAAAGGGTTTTTAACCTCGCCTTGAACACCCTCACGCTCTCCAGAGTCCGCAAATCATAGGAAATTTTGTTCCACAGGATAATATTAACTTTTATTTAAGGTTTGAGTAAATATTGTGAATATCCAAATATCTCTCGCTTACCCTTGATTACTCTACCCGTTCCTGTCTACACTAATTGTACTGAATACTATCCTACCTACTATCATTTTCTTCCTCCATCTTCAGCCACAACAAATTCAATATTTTTATACTCAATATTCTTGAAGATGTTTATGATACAGGATTTTTATTATTATTATTATAAAACAACACCCTGCACTGAGACCATAACAGCTTTTGGCCAATGCGGTCTCAGCAGGAAAAATGAAAAAACAAAAAAACAAAGAAATTCCAAGTCAAGAAAAAAAAAGATATCATCAAAAAGAGACAATCAAAGGAGAATCTCTATCCTGGCGATAAAGTCATTGTATGTTATGTTGAAAATATCGACATGAACATTCAAATTATTAAACAATTTTATAGCCTTTCCGACAGGAGAGTTTGGTATTATGTTTGTTCTGCTACCAGGGGGGTAAAAAAGTAAATGCTGTCGAGAACGATTGAACGATACTGGGACGTAGATACAAAACTCACTCAAAATCATTAGATTACTTATAAAGCCACTCAAGAGTTTGAAAAAATGCCTCGCACAATATACCTACATCCCGACGGTGCATCAGCGTATCATATCCCAGACAACCTAGTATGAAAGCAGATGGAAACAAATAAGGATAGTATACAAATGTATAGAAGTAAATCATTCTTAAACACCTTTTCTGGACCTTCTCCAACATTAGACAATATCTAGCCTCGCAAGGGTTCCATATAACTGAAGCCGATTCTAAGATGCTGCGAACCAAAGAATCATACAGCAACCCAATAGTATTAGGCTCACGAAAATGTCTTGAATGTCTTAGCACGAAACCAAGAACTTTAGTAGCTTTGTCGGTTATGTCACTGATATGAAGTCCAAAACGAAAGTCCTGAGTGAATGTGACCCCAAGAACTCTACAGTCCTCGACCCGAGTTAGTAATAATCCATTCATATGATAATCGTACATCAAAGGCTGTCTGGATCTTGAGTACGTCATAATTGTGCACTTTTTGACGCTGAACGGAAGTTTATTGATTTTGGACCACTCGACAACAGCCTGTATATCCGCCTGCAACTCAAGAGCATCCTCAAAACACCCTATACTCCGGAAAATTAAAATGATAAAAACTATCGTCAGAGCGCAGTAAAACAAATGAAAATATGTTATTTTTTTATTTTGAATAAGAATAATTTTACTTGTTTAAGATAATCACAATTTTTACGAACCACAAGTTGGGAAGCATTATTTTACAAGCATACTATGATGAAAACTGTTTGGGGTAATTGGAAAACTTGTAAATGAGCAAATAATCATTCCATATACTCTATAATATAATACGATCAAATTTTACTTATTACATTAGATTACATCGGTCGGCTGCTTATCATATCTACTAGATACGATAACAGATGTCCAGGAAATATTCGGTGTCCAGCCAATATTGACTATCTAAGGAACTATTCAATAATTAGCCAACATTAACTGCCTTTACCGATGCTGGGTTGTTGTTGAATTGCTTATTGGTGCTGCTGTGTTTGGTTATGTATGTTTTGTAGAGCACATAAGGGTAATATAGGGATCTTCACTGGTTTGTTTATTGCTAAATATGTTGTAGACCATTATATTTTTTGTATCATCTGTATGTATAAAGATTATTATTATTATCTCATATCTCATTTGTTTAACAAAACAATATAAGATTCTACATTTTGAACACAATATAAGATTAACAATAAAATTTAAATATAACATTAAATAACAAAAACCATAAAATATTAAAATAAATTTATATTCAAAATGTAGAACCCCAACATTATTCGAGTTGATTCTTATTTATTATTATTATCTCATATCTCATTTATTAAACAAAACAATATTTGATTCTACATTTTGAACACAATATAAGATTAACAATAAAATTTAAAAATAATATTAAATAACAAAAACCATAAAATATTAAAATAAATTTATGTATATTCAAAATGTAGAACCCCAACATTATTCGAGTTGATTCTTACATGATGTTCTATGAAATAGAACAATCATGGGAGATCACTTACAGAGCTACAGGGACAAAAACCTTCTTACTATCCTGGTGGACGATAGAAGTACGGCCTTCTGCATGCTGTATTTGAGCCTGTCATCTACTCCCAGTTTTCTGAGATTGTTTGACAGACTCTTAGGTATTAAACCATTCACAGACAACACTATTATTATTATTATTATGTATCCTGTAATATTGAAATAAATAAATAAATTAATTAAAAAATATATATCACCTATGGTTTTAAAAGTTATGTGAAATTTAATATTTTCTTGCATTGGAATTCATTTATATTCCTCGGAATCCACGGCAGAGGTCTCTCAATCTATTCTGTAAGTTTTAGTCTTCGTAAATCATCACGAGAAAGATACTCGTATTTTACATCTTTAATAAGATGTTAATCATATTCATCCGACGTTCGATGTAGCGCAAAGGTAACAATCTTGCCTTCGAGTCATGAAGCCTTAGGTTCAATTGACGGCCAGGATATAAAGAAATAATGTACTGAGTCTGGGTGTATACACCAACTATGTTTGATGCATTGTATACATGTATGTATCACCGCATAAAAACCCACATCACATGATTCATATATCTTAGTTTGAGACTAGCTCTCCGAGTGAATATTCTGTTTTGACGATTCAGCGGTGAAGCATGCCACTCATCCTAAATGACTTATTTTTTTAAGGCTCTAAGAGACTGAAAATTTATGGGAAATGTCTATCTATCTATCTCTATCTATCTATACCATCACGGCATATCCCACAAGTGGGGTAGCCAGCAGACCAGCTGCAAATAAAATATGCAAGCTGTCTTCTCCGTGCCAATATAAAATCAAGACATTCAGGATGGGTGAATCATCGCTGAATTTAAGATGTAAAATGTCTTATTTTTTCGAACACCTGCCTTTTACAGGACACTCGAAAACTTATGGAGAAGAGTGGGAGACCAATTCTTTACCGGGTTCTCCACGGGATATGTCGTAATGGCATAAATAAATAATTATACTTGAACAAGCAAATGATACCTATGAAATTAGATGGACCCAAGCTCTAACCATAAGGAAACCCTCCCGTAGGATATTCATTCAATCATACTTCTTTTCGTATCATCGCGGAATTTCCCACAAATGTGAAGGCCAAAGGACAACTTGCATGTTTATTACATGCAGCTGGTCTGTTGGCTACCCTTCTTGTGGGATATGCCGTGATGGTATAGTAGTAGTGGAGGCCTAAAGATCAAGTGCATGTAATAAACGTGCAAGTTGTCCTCTTCGTGCCAATAAATGTTAAGATAATCAGAGCAAATTATCATAATACGTAATTTTGTACGAATACCAGCCCTTAGCAAGACAGTTGAAAAGTCACGACAGCATTATCCAGTTCAAAATTTGGCCGGATATTGGTATCTGGCCAAGCTACAGTATGATTCATTACTAACAATAATTTATTACATGTACCTAAGTAATGCTTTTTTATTATTAATATTACCTTCAGGCGATACTGTTTTCTGAACAAGCATGATTTATTTTATTTCTTTTTAGGGAAAAAACTACAATACTTGTTAACTGTTTTTAGGTATTTGTAATATTTTGTAAATATTATTACTATCCTATTTTCTATCTTTTCTTCACAAAAATGAAATAAAACAAACACAACAATATGGGATTTGTTAAAAAACATATATTTTTTGTTTTAATGTTTGTAAGCATGTCTTAGAAATAGAGAACATAATAACATTGTGATACGAGAAGAATGCGGGAGGAAAATTGATGTAGAAATCAAGATGAATGATGAAATTACTATCGAATGAAAATAGGAAGGAAGGAAACCTTTTCGAGAACGATAACGGAAATTAAATGAAGGAAAATAATAAATAAACGTTTCCGTGGAGTCGCCAGCAAGGAATAGGACTCCAACTCGAGTGTAGGTACTACTGTTAAAGATGGTTTTTCGTAAAATATCCCGTTTAAGACATTTGAAATCTTCAGGTCAGCGATGAAGTATGCTACTCACTATTATACCCTATTCCCATTCCCTCCCAGAAAGCCACGATCTCTCTTCCAGCTCCCTCCAGATGAGGGGACACAGAGAGGATAACTTGCATATTTTTTCCATGCAATTGGATCGCTAGCTACCCCACTTGTAGAACACTCCGTGATGGTATGATTGAATGAATATTCCATATAATAGTTCTAATATTGCAAAGTTATAAATGTTTGAAAAAGCTCTTTCATAAAAATATTATTTTAATTTACTTGTAATGAGTATTAGCCTTAATAAGTAAATATATACTAAATTTTGGGAAAGTAAAACAGCACTGTATCTTAATCATAAACATTCATTTATAACTGAAATCGTGTGCTTATGAATAAATTATTATTAATTTATGTGTTGAGTATAACGTCATTAATATTATGTAATTAAGAACGAGAATTTTCACTCAGAGACGACACTTAGAAACAGCTGATATAAATGAGTATTCCATGAATGTTTATGCTGGTCACAAAAGACCTCTAATTTCCCATGCATACGCTCGATTCCATACTACATACAACACCTGGAAACAAAATAATCTGTTCTTTTTTTATAATTAATGATAAAGGATAATTTGTGTTCTTCAATTGTTAAATCTATTCCTATACATTCTTGTGAATCCTGTACCATCTATATCAAATTGAAACTGATGTGATATCAAACAAGATGTTTCTTCCACCACAATAGTATAATCTTTAAAATTTTCTGGGTGTGTTTCATGGTTTGATCAAATAATGAACATAGAATGTATTTTAAGAGAATAAATGCCAAACATATCTTCCAATTGACAAATCATCGCACATAAATCATTGCGGCATCCCTACGAGATGTGTATCTAGCACTCACTATTATGTAAAGAACATTTAAGTAGTTGTCGCCGTGATGTAAAAAAGTCGCTTTGAGGCAGCTTTAAAAAAAAGTTGGAGGCATACCTTATCGCTATAGATGTTAAATGTTTCGTAAGCGAAATTTAGCGATGACGAAACATGAATAATGGCACATGTTCATTTACAGAAAAGGTTGTGACTTCGCGGAGAATAAACACGTAAACCTAATAAGTATAAAAATTTAGAACACTTTAAAAAGACCATAGACAATGAGAAGGGTAATCGGGGAAATATTTGCTCGAACAAACTTAAATATTAATATAGGATTAATGTATGTCTACTTTACATTTACCTGTTTCATGGTAACAACATTATTATAACTCTTAATGCTATGGAATTATGATCTTATTTATTCCAATTTATTATTCATTATATTATGCCGGTGTTCGTGTAAAGCTTTCGCGAGAAAACTTGTACCATAAGATTAAAGTGTCGCTCCGTAATGAGACATGGACCCTCTTTTATCGACCCCGCGTCTCGCGTCCTCGACCTGTTCCATGTTCATACTCAGCCCGTAATACCAAATGAATGTCGCAGTCTAATTATTATCATTATTTTCCTTTTTTGCCGAATTATCGAGATATTCAGAATACGAAAATTCTTCTTAGTTTTTTTTTTTAAAATATAGAAAAAATCTACTGTATGCATTTTTATTGAGAGACATCTTTTGTCTTTAAAGAACATTGTTAATACTTGAAAAGCGAAATCAAAAGATATCTCGAAAATTAGTATAGGAAGTACAAAAAACTTTCTTTTTTTAATTTAATTATGAAATTCTACTAAGTATTAACTCGTACACCGACGCAGTGAATATATTTTAAAAAAGTATAGCAGAAAAGATTCCTTGAAAAGTAAAAAAATATGCTTATTTAATTTAAAAAGATAGGTATCTAACACGTATGTTAATCAACTTGGTTTGAAGTCATCAAAGATCCTGGATGCAGCAAAAGATACGTGCCTAAGTGCAATGGGTAACTGGCCGAATAAAACAATTAGTGGAAGAAGATGTATCTATGTATGCTAAATGCATTGTTTTTTTTCACACGTAATATTCAGAGAGAGAGAGAGAGAGGGGTTCTTAACATCTTGAATTCAGCAATGGGGTTGGGATCTGAACATGAATGCTTTATTTTCAAAAGCACGAAGACGATAAACTATTATTTTGTTCATTGACTATCTCACTTATAAGAATTCCATAATGGGATAGACAGAAAGTTGTTTCTACCGATTTATAAAGAACGAAGTTTTCTCATTTCATCGAGATGTAAGTTCATTCTTATTTTTTCAAACTTTATCGCACTGAAGTTAAATAAATTATTTGTCAGGTCAGATTCACAAATTAACTTTTAAGCGCAAATAAAAGGATATCTCCATCTTAGGACATTTTAATTATTAGAATCACAATGTTCCGTCGCCTTAGACAAAAAAAGTACATTTTTACATTATCTTACATAATTAATTTATATCCTGCAGATTTTTTTTCAAAGCTGGTGAAAATTGTCGCATTATTCTCACTCTAATCTCATTTAATCAATTTTTTAAAAGAAAATGAAAAATGCTTTTAGAAAAGATTGATCGTGAAAAGCTACGGTAAATACCAAGTCAATAATAATGAATGGATTGCCTAAATCAAATCAAAGTATTTATTTCTGCTTTTTATTAATTTTTTTTATGACGTTACCTTATCAAATACATTGAGGGTAATAACATGTAAAAATACAGCGCTTCCGGCTACGTTCCTTGAAAAGGATACCGAAACTGTTCTGCTCTAGATTTGAATTCCTGGAATATCGTACATTATTATGAACATTCAAAGCAATAAACATTATTATAAACAGAAAAAAGAGCTTTTTAAGCTTAACAAAGCAACGAGTATATAAGCTTTCTCACATTCGGAAACTGAAAACAATTACTGACCTCGGTGATTTAACAGTCAAAAAATATTTTGTAAATTATTTATTTAACTATGCTTATTCATTATTAGTTATGCACATTCAAATTAATACAGTTCAAAATGGCCATACGGAAACCTTTTTGTTTTTGGCGCCTCACTAAGCCAGAGCCTGTGTCAAGGCGAGTAGAACAGTCAGCTGTACAAAAAAAAATTACATTATAATAAATAGATTAAATAAAATAATAGATGATACAGATCATAAAATTTTTTTGAATACATAATTTAATTTAATTTAAACACAACATACGGCAATTGCCTTTACAAGTATACAGATAAACTTTATAACATCACACAATCATTCAACACAAGAAGTAGGAATATTAGAGAAAAAACTTGTTAGACAATAAATACAGAAATAATGAGGTACATTCTTTCTCCAAAAGAAGTCTCAAAATTGATGTTTCAGCATAAAATAAAACACATCCGATAAATGTGTTAAAATACCTTTTGCAATTATTTTCCCGTCATCTGCAGAAATTAAATTCTTGAGTCAACTAATAGCAAACGACAGTACATTGAAGACTCAAGAAGTACCTAAATATATTAGATTATATTAAGATCTATAATGTATCAGGTTGAATAAGAATCAAAGGGCTACTACTATCTACTACTACTATTAAACCATCATGGCATATACTAAAAAAACATTCAAGACGGATAGTCATCGCGCTCGCTTAATTATAGATGTTTAATGTCTTAAATGTGTGCTTTGACAAACAACTGCCTTCAATACATACAGAAATGACTGGGAAACCTAGGAACTCCACGAGTGGAATCAAAAATCTCTAGAGTTTTCCCCAACATTGGAACTTTCAGTTCTGAGCCATGAAATATTTGGTTTATTGGAGGGAGGGAGAAATATTGATTTTTATAGATAATTCCGTGAACAAGAAACAAAACTCACAGTACAAATTATGAAAATGGCTGATGAGTTGTTGATTTTATAAAAAGCTGTAAAAAGATGGATGTTAGAAAAGAAGCGTAATTCCTAACATGTATCTTCTTAAACCAAAAATGCGTTGTATCCTTGCGACATAATAATTAGTAAAAAGGGATTGTTCAGTGACCTACATATCATTATAATTACGTGACTATAAGTATCGTTCCCTTATCAATAATTATTGCGTATTGTTTGTCAATATCTTGTAAACGAATTATTTTCTCACTAAAGAAGTACTTGTGTAGTTCCGATAGAAAAGGAAAGAAACTTTTAATTACAGAAGTAGGCCAAGGCAATCTATTCCAATTGAAAATTTAGTAGAAAATTAAAATTTAAACTTCTAATTATTCTTAAATTTATTTGCTAGAATCGTCTTGGAATAGAACTTTTTTAAGTGTTAGTGAAAGGAACCGTAGCCAAATATATAAATAAGCACCCTATTTTTGCTCTTTATAAAATAAAGATTTTTTTTAAAGAGCCGGAAAGTTGTATCATAAATTTATGACCCACTCGTAATCACTGTACTACGTACGTTTAGACGTCGTCAGGAAAAGGAAAGCTCTCGGCATATAATTATTATACTTAACAAAGCTGCACTTGCATCATATGTATTTTACTTAAACATGATGGTTTAGGGTATTTAGTCACTAATCTAAATTACATGACATTATTTGCTCACAAAGCAGGCAAACAACGGAGAGCAATGTCTTCAGTAATTATATACATACAATAAAAAAGGTTACCTTAATGTTAGAATTTTCATTGTTTTGTGTAACTTTTCAAAAGTGTTAAAGGGAAACAAATATTTAATTTATGTGTCATAATCAAACAAATCAAATAATTTGTGAGTTCATTTTTGGACTTTGTCTCCTAGTTGCTCTTTATTTTAAAGATTTCTTGATAATAATAATAATATATATTATGTGATGTTATACATAGAAAGGTACGATTTGTCTATAACAAGCAACCTGTTTGGTAAAATTGTCATTTATTTTGATTCTATTTTTTTATCGTTTGGTTAAATTGTCATTTATCTTGATACTATTTTTTTTATCGTTTATAAACGTCATGATTTAGCCTTTCAGGAAAACATCTATTAGGAAGATACGTGTTGTTAAAATATACGGCTAGTATTTAAGGTCGAAGGGTTAACTCATAAAGTAGACATTCTTTTGGTGAGATAAAAAAACAATATAAGTACAAATCTAGGTACATATAAAATATATTGAGCAGAGTAAACCAAGATGAAAGTGAGTAATTCTAACGAGAGAGAGAAAATTGTTTTCTCCCCTTTTAGGGACGTATTTGGATCGACAATAAAAAATAAAATATTGTCAGATTTCAATTGCATCGATAGAACTTATTCTGAAATTACATCGATAGAACTTATTCTGAAATATCCATACTCTTAGTTTTATTTTCACATCGAAACTTTTTCTACGATTGAGCATTTATGAAAAGTGTTTTGCACAACTTATTAATAGAGATTTTCACTACCATCGCCTTTCAACACTTTTCAAGGGAGCATAAGATGGAAATAAATAACTTCGATTTAGCGGGATTCTACACCTATTCTCATAATATTGGCAACACTTTGATGTCGTTATTATAAAAACAGCCTATTTTAAAAGTATCATTCGTCCGGTCCATCAGGCGCCTAATGGGTGATAAGAGCCAGCTATTTTTGGACGTTCTAAAAAAGTTCACTTAGCTTGTAGCATTCTACCTTATTTTAGAAATTATAGGCTTTGCACAGTCGCACGATTAATTTTTTTTTCGATAAGTCCGACATTTTCAAAATAATTGCTTTTTTCAAGTTCTAGTTTTAAATCAATATTAAAGCCTATTACTCGTTTTATTTTTTGTATTCTACGTAAATGCTCAGTCGATGTAATCTTAGTATCCCTACGTCTTGAATGCTCCCATACATTATGCGTGTTTTTACTCACACTCTGTGGGTGAAGAACACGACAACATACTTTATTTTCCATACATAACCCATTTCGGGTTACCAGTCACTGCGGAAAATCGCTACTTTGTTAGATATTCTTCAAACTTTCAACAACAAGAAGTACAAGAACTTAAAATGTTTTTTGGCATTGTCTCCAAATTTGTAGATACAACTAAAACGATCAAAATACATGAATCCCACCTGAAATCAGTATAAAAACTTTTCATAGATTTTCGGATTTTCATATCTATGATCCACATCTCATTTTCACGCTAACATGGAAAAAGAGCTTTTTTGTTTACATCATTTTCATATAAATTTTCTCATACAAAAAGGTATCCAATTTTGTTTTTAGATTTATTTTTCCACTGTCCGCCGTATCAGCTACGATCAATAAATTAGGCTTCAATATTTCAATATTTTTTGTATGAAAATTTGTTGTATTTTATGTGTGTTTTATCAAAAAACAAATCGACAGTACCTACTGTTCGTGGTATAGCTTTTATAAAAAAGGTTTATCGTTGTTTTTTTCCTCCTATAATATTGTAATTAAATGTTTTGAACGTGAAAGAAATTAGCAAAGTATAAAGTGATCGGATAATTTTAAATATTTGCATTTAAAAAAAAAAAAAGATATATTTGGGTTTTATAAGGGTAATTTTCCGGTTATTTTACTAGTTAAATGGAGTTATTCACATTCTCTTTTGCAAGTTTTCGAGTAAAATAAATGTTTTCAATCAAAATATACAATTTAATGCCACCTCCCTGATTTTCATATGTATTTCATTTGTACGGAAATGACAATCTGAAATTTTATTAATGATAATAAATAACTGACTTATTTATTGTTTGTTTTATATTTATTTTCGGTTGTTTTGATGAATTATAATTGAATTCATGTAACTAAACATGTAGTGGCATGTAAAGGCCTAGAAACCTCAAGTAAAGCACGGCTTTTCAGATTGTATGGAAGACTACTAGAATGAAGTTAGTGTGTGGAGTAATTCGCATTCGCTTGTTTAATTTATGGAACAAAATAAATTCAATTCTATTCAAATATAAAGATAATAATAATGGAATTTCGACGCACTTACAACTGGCTATCTCACGTGTGGTAGATGTCGTAATGGGATAGAGAAAGAGACAGACATCCTTATGTTTATGAAAAAAAAATAAGCATATAAACAAACAATATTATTCAAACATGTGTAGGCGCACAATTCTTGACAAGATAACTCTTAAAACTTTTTATTAAATAATATATTATATAATATTTAAAAATATATTATATGATCAACGAAACATATCATGTTACTTTGGTTTTCTTAGAAGTAGTTAGTACACAAATTCCCTCTGGAGAAATTATATAAATTAAATAACCTACTCGGGCTCCCAATACATCTAGAATAAGAAAATATATTTAAGCATGTGTAAGTATGAAGATAATATAATACACAAAAAATCTGTATGATAAATCAACAACTCAATTGATACTTCTCTCGGGAACACAAGGAAGAAAGTAGCATTCTCCATTCAGAGCGCCTTTGCGTCAATTCAATCACCTTTTCCCATTTTATTCCTAGCGCTTTGATATCGCTGTCATAGGAATGGTGTATAATAAAATTGGTAAGTTCAAACATCGGAAACCTTTCTTGCAAAAAACAGTGCTTTTATTGACCAGCTATTATTGTACATTTTCAATATAATTATGACCTAGACAAGACCGTCGTCTCACCTGTATTATAAACACAATATAATTATTTATACTGAGTGCGTAAGGACATAACATCATTTGAGTTGAGTATGATAAATGTGGTAGTTACAGTTATCTAAATGATATGTAACATTTTTCTACCATTTGCGCTGAAGTATAAATGTAACTGTAAGCACCATAAAAAGTTTAAGATGTTTTAATATTATTATACCTCTCTCGCTAATCGCCTTTATTTATCTTCCTGCTCGTATTTAAATATTACAATCTTGTGATATGAATTTTGGGAAAACGATGAAAGTACACTTAAATTTAATGAGTAGGTACCTACAATGAAAGTTTAAAAAAATTACCAATACCATCGCCCCTACTCCTGTTGAGTAGCTAGTAAACTAACTATAGGTTATAAATATACCCAACTGCTGAATTAATGATGTCTGAAATACGCTTTTTTTTTTAAATATTACAAAAATACATATATATATATATATATTACACATTTACTAAAATACACTTAAAAATCTATTGCTTTGAAAATTTTAAAGATACCAATTCTGAAGGAATGACAAGCAATATGTTTTCTACTCAACAGAATACTAGAAGATTTGACTGTTCAGTAGTTAATGGCACATTTACTAATTTGGTACTACGCATTGCTTATAACCAGTATCAAAAATGACAATTTAATAAATGAACGCACAAAAGTTCTTGGAATTTAAAATTTGCATTTTATTTAAATTAATAATCCTTTTGTACAGTATGACACAGTCTTTTGACTAGTATACTGTGCGATGTGTTGTATTTAAGAAGGAAAAAAAAATGTACAATGATGATGTGACTAAAAGAAGAAAATTGTTATTACTAGAATATGTACCTATATTATAATGTTATAACATCCTGTAATTTTTATTTTGATAAATAAACATTTTATTATTATTATTTATTATTATTTTCTATGTGCTTCCTACTTCAAGAACCATGGAATAGAAAAATAGAGCTCTCTCTCTCTCTCTCATTTAGGTTACGAGTTCAATTGTATTAATTTACAAAAGTTTAACTATTCATGTACCTAAGTACTAGTTTGTTGATCTGCGAAACATTAAAGGTATCAACATGTTTACCATTTATTGTTCTAATACCGCAAACATTCCTGTCATTAATGCGGAATTCTAACGTTGTTTAAAGGACCATTAATTTAACCCCACAGTAACTTTACCACACTTAACAAAAGCTCGATATATTGTTAATATCCCTTACTACATGTTTTACAAAGTATCACATTCATTCACAAAGTTTTCTTCAGTGGCTTATGTCGTATATCTGTGAATATAATTATATTTTGTCGTCATTGATTCAATTTGTACTGGTGTTTTGGTATTCGTAGTTTATAGACATTATTTATTTGTTTATTCATTCTTTACTGTACACTCATTACAAACAGTTACATAAAAGGTATACATTCAAATTAAATACAATCAATATACAGAGGGCGAGCTTATCGCAAAGGCGCGATCTTTCTAACTAACCATTATGATGAGTGGAAGGGAAGAAAACTATAGAACCTGAATAAAATGTATATATCATAAATAAATATATTTTTGTAAATAAAATAAATAAATAAATAAATATCCACACCATTAAAGCATCTCCCACAAGTGAAGTAGCCAGCGAACTCACTACATCTAATAAACACTTTTTTTTATTTTATTGAACATAACAAACAATATAGATATAAAAATACATAGACTATTTGATAAAAACTTAAATCTAATCTTTAGAATATTTACTAATTTTTTTATTGTTTTACCGGATTTGGATGCAGATGACAAAACCAATCAGAAACCTCGATTGGAGAACCATGTTTAAACAATGCAACCGACAGTGAGAATGGTGGAATTGGTGAAAGTTGACTGACACTGAAAGTGATCACTTAATCCAGCCTAGAGCCAATTCGTAAGCGTTGGGACACCTTTCTCACTTCTTCCGATTAGATTTTACACAATGTTGCATTGTATAAACATGGTTCTCCTATCGAGGTTTCTGATTGGTTTTGTCATCTGCATCCAAATCCGGTTAAACAATAAAATATTAGTTAATATTCTAAACATTTGTTGCTGACTGGTCGAACTAGCAGCCGATAAAGTATTGAACTTAATTGTTTCAGCGCCATTTAGACGAGAGATCGCGATCTATTTGAGATCTGAAAAATGAGATCCCAAAAAGATGGTTGCTTCTAAGGTTTGCATAAAGTGTCTCTCGATTGGTGGACCTTAAATCGTGACAGTGAGAATGGTGGAATTGGTGAACGTTGTCCATGGACACTGAAAGTGATCACTTAAGCCAGCCTAGAGCCAATTCGTAAGCGTTGGGACACCTTTCTCACTTCTTCCGATTAGATTTTACACAATGTTGCATTGTGTAAACATGGTTCTCCTATCGAGGTTTCTGATTGGTTAAATCTAATCATCCTCCTTATAGAGACAAGTCTCTTGTAAAGGAGGGTAAGTCGTTCCTTGAACATATAAGTCGTTCCCTCGTACCTCTAAAATTTTAATCATTCAGTATCACACCTCATCGATGAATTGATGATATAAAATGTTCTGTATGTGATTTTTTACGGATACCTTCCTATTACAGGACACTCGAAATCTTACAAAAAAGAGTATGAGACTCTTTTTTGTAAGAGTCTCTTGACTATTTCGAAACACAATTCCGATTATTACATAAAAAAATATATGTTCAAATCTTCAAATATATTAAACGAAGAAAAAAATGTCTTTGTTAATGAGGTGATCAAGGTGAGGTGAGAGTTATGTATCGGTTTCAATTGAGAGATCCCTGGTTCGAATTCTTTCGTTATTCACAAACTCCACCTTCAAGTAATGAGTATATTTCTTACTGCGATAGTATGGGGTTATAAAATTTACTGTATTTGTAGAATGAAACAATGAAACCTCTCTCTCTCTCCCTGGGCAATTATTAATCCCACATGATGGTGGGGTCTGCCATTTTTGTCTTTCGCCGCCACTCGGCTCTATTCTGTGCGTCCTCCGGGGAAGCTCCGCAGTCTCTCATGTCTTGCTTCACAACCTCGCGCCACCTCCGCTTGGGTCTTCCTCGAAATGAAACAATGAAACCATTAATAAATAATCTTATTAATTTTTTTTACTTTAATAAGTGGACCGAAAAATAAAATACAAATCTAACGGTAGAGAATGAGTTTGTCGCTATTACTTTTTTTCCTCAAGATTGAAACATTTCTGGTAAGAGTGGAATCTTCGCTGGTCTACATGTCAAATATATTAATTGTCAACATATTGTATAACGACTGTTTGATTCTAAATATTGTGAAAAAAAATAAAAATAAATAAATAAATTACAATATCTTCCAACTAACCTATTTACGCATTTCAACAAAGATCTTAAACGGAAGTATCTAAATTCCGCATCAACGGAACAATCCATTTCAGTTGTAAGAATAATAATTATAATAATAATACCTTCGTTACTAATAAATTTACAATTTGGAAATTAATTTCTGGCATATAACCAAGAAGTGCAATTTAAAAATGAATTTTCACCAAGACCCTCGACACTTCCTATGCAATAAACTATCATTTTCATAGAATCTAGGCCATGTTAAAGTACAAACCTACTGCCGTTTAACAGTATAAAGATGTTTTATGTTTTTTCTAAGCTTTTGCTGTTATAAAAATATATTTCTATAAAGGTACATACGATAAAATGCTGCTTATTTTTTGACGATTACTCATAGTTATTATCTATAAAATTTCATAGCGCACTCTGTTGTTCAAGTGTAGCATTACATTTTTACCATTATTTTAATGCATTTGGCATTCTGGTTTCCTCAAACAAACTCAAAGCAATACAGAAAACTCTCCACTATATGGTTCATTTTCTGACATTGTGTGCCGCATTCACACTCAGGACTAGGGGCAAACCCCATCGGTGTATAATATTACTATTATTTGACAACATTAAAGTGTTGTTTACGTGCCAAAGCACCTCAAGGATACTGTGAAATTCATCAATTCTCAGACATGATATCCACGTCATATTTCAAATAGAAATAAATAAAAAGATTAAATAATTAAAAAAATCTTCATAAAGGTATCAACGTCAGAAGTTACATATATGGTAGATATTACATTAAGCATGCTTTGCACAACTGCCATACTCTGTTCGAAGCAAATTTAGAGTGGACCAATACTTAAGTGGCAGGTTGAATCCTGGTACCTACTCTTTCAGAAAGATCGGTAACTAGATGACCTTTCATCACCCCTGTCTCAATTCTCAATGGTGTAAGGATAATGCCACCTTCCTCCACAAACATGTTCTAGAGAAGAGTCTATGTGGTGATGGTGTCATTATATCCGGACATCTAGGAGGTGAACGTACTTGCTTAAAATCGTCAATTTCGCGGGTTGTCCAATATTTCCTCTCTATGTTTGAGAAATTTTCAACATTTGAGAAAATTGGCAGCCAGGGTTAAGCTGTTGATTTTACTGCACCACTCATATTGTTTATTCTATAACAACAACTGATTTAGTTCGCCATCTATGCTAAATGTTTATTTTTTATGACACAGAGATGAAAACCTGTATGTTCATTGAATGTAGTTAGTCCGCTAGCAAGCTCATTTATGTTAGACGCTACAATAGTTAAGATAAAAATATTTTATAGATCACAATGCCAACAAGCTAAGATAATGGATATGTATCGACATGTAGCAAGTTTCAAATGGTGATGGACAAGTCATGTAGCAGGTCAGATGAGAAATGGTCATAGATTCTCCTAAAATAGAGACGGAAAAATTAAACTGGTGAAAGGATCATAAAACGGATACGGTAAAACTTTAGCTAATCTATTATACCTCATGTTAAAACATGATATTAAGTTTGCGCAAGTATATACATAATACTAGATACTAGATAAAATATTTATACTAAGATTAGTACATATTGTAATGTTTTACGTAATGATAATATGAAGTATATCCTTTATATAACAGCACAGATTGTACCTTTTAAACCTTACGTACGTCAATGGTAAATTAGACAATTTCATGCCCACTTAGTTTCCATACAACCTTAAATAAATCCTTCTACTTACTCGTACTCTATTCTGTACATTAAAGCACATCCCCGTTCTCATGATGATGAAATTATATTATTTATTAGATAACATATTATATAGTTAAATGAAACTATCTATCTTTCCACTCCCTTGCGCCGTATCCCACATGGGATAGGCAATAGAACACTAATTCGTTGATTCAAACTGTCGTTACATAATTCTTTCTCTTTCTCCACATTTATTGCGGTTTATCATATGTTATGCGCTTCGATTTCTTATGCTCATCTCGAATACTTTCTTGAGAAATGAAGCAACGAGAATCTTTAACATCCGTAGTTCTGTAAATCCGTTTCCTCAGGCAAACGTATCTCCTCAGTCGTAGGGTAATTTATTAATCGTCCATTTGCTCTTCATGTTCAATGTTTTTCACACGCATCCTTGTGTTGGAGTATAATAATGATATGTTCGGAGAATATATAAATAAAATTATTTTTATGACACTTGTCTTGCAACCACTTATTTTTCTAATAACACTATGTCTCACAACATTTTACCAGCTATTTCATGGTACAAATTTCTTTAGAATAAAGCGTGTACTGGGGACGTTTTTTAAATATATCTAGATTATCTTAAATATTTAATATATAGGAAATTGTGAGCAGAATAAACCATGCACAAATTGCCTTAAACAAAAAAACCAAAATATTGGAATCCCCTAATATTGATTTAAGCGTGAGGAAGAATCTCACTAAAGCCTTTGTGTGGAGCATTTTGCTATATGGGTGCGAGACTTATTATGAATGTCTTATTCATAATGTTTTACTCATTCCTCCCTTCAACAGGTGCACCCAAAATCTCACACACATAGTTTTTATGTGAATATATGACTTTGTTGAATTTTTTTAAGATTGAAATTAGCTAACCCACTGTGCATTTTTTTATTAATTTTTCATTATTTTCTGTACATTGATAACATTTTTTGATAGAAAAATAGATTCAAATTCAATAAAATCAATATACAAAGAGGATGAAATTATTGCAAAGGTGTGATCTCTTTCAACTAATCTGCAATATATCTAATATTTGTTTAGATAGTTTATGATGTTTTCTTTTTAGTATATATCTTTCTTTTCTTTCTTTCTTTTTCCTCGAGGCAAGGCACCCGATACCGAGTGAATTATGTTTTAGTATAAATGTGCAAACAAGAATAAAATGTATAAAAATTAAGAACATAAACTTAAGAAATATTTATTTTGTTGGTTACGTTCAACTTGAAACATGAAATACCAAATAATAATCAGAAATTTCTTATGTAGAATTCCTGAAACAATCATGAAATAAACGGAAGACCTTTTATAAAACAATTTCCTTCTCAGAACTACGATTGGATTCTGAATATTTCATTTAATTAGTAAAAAGCATTATGCTAAATAAACAAAATGGATTATATTATTATACTAAAATTATTATGAAAACTTAACATTACAAAATGCGATTTACTGGATTAATGATTTTGAGGTTATCCCAATAAAAAATGATTATTTAAGGGGCCCCTTTAGCAAAAACGATAAAACATTCAATTTTCAACAAGTTTGGTACACAAACTGTCAAAACTTGTTGACCCTACGAACATTTTGATTTGATAAAATATGAAAACAAATATTAATTACCAATATCAAACTTTAATTTTTTAAAAAAAAACTCGATTTTAGCTTCATAGTATTCGTTTATAAAAAAGCATATTTCTAAAAATCGAATTTGGGGGTGTATTTGGTACATAAATGCACGAGAATCCTACAAACATTCATATATTTATTTTAATATTGAGAATATTTAGATAATTATTACAATTATAGAACAAAAAAAAAATTATTTTTTTGTGTTTTTCATGGATATTGACCGACTTAAAAAATATTTTTTTGATAAAATTTCTCATATTTATACATTTTACAAATAATTTGTATTTTGTTATAACAAAGAGTACCTAAATAAATCTTGTCAGTCTGGAATTTATTTATTTTTTAGTAAAAAACTAATATTGGTAAAAAATATTTGATTTTTTATTTTATCAAATTAATATGTTCGCAAGGGTCAACAAGTTTTGGCAGTTTTTCTATCAAATTTGTTAAAAATAGAATATTTCACCGTTTTTGCTAAACGGGGCTCTTAACGTTTTAAATTATTTTAATTGTAAATTATAGAATAGGTCTTTCAATCCTTTCTGTCCTGTAAAAGGCAGGTATTCGTAGAACATCCTGTTGAGATTTTTCACCCATATTGAATTTCATAATTATAGGCACGGAAAGAACGATTTACCTGCTTATTACATGAAGTAAGTTCGCTGGTTATCCATCCCTTATGTGGGAAATATAGTCAGTGTATGAATAAATAATTGAAAATTTAAATTTGAAATAGAGATTTATAGATTGCCGTGGAGCAACCGGTAAAGAATTGGTCTCCCACTCTTTTCCGTAAGTTTTCGAGTGTCCTATAAAAGGCAGGTGATCGGAAAAAAAGACATATTTACTTCTCAAATTCAGCGATGAGATTTGCCACCCATCTTGAATGTTTTAATTTTTTTATCGGCACAGAGAAGACGGTCTGCATGTTTATTACATGCAGCTGTTTTGCCGGCTACCCTACTTGTGGGATATTTCGTGACGGTGTAGTAGTAGTAGATTGATAGATTCTACTGGATCATAATGGCGATCGTCTAGTTTGTAAGCAAGTGATCTAAACTGGTTTGCTCACTGTTTTATACTCATTGTTATATTTCTTGTTACAACCACATAATTCATTCAGATTGTATATGAATAAACAAATAATTTACGAATTTTTCACCTTGATAAGAAAGAGGTAAAACAAGTAGAGGAAACACAAGACATACCTAGCCTAAAATACCTCTTAAATATCTCTTCAACAACTTTCTTCCACTCTTCAACCCTCTTGTCTGGTGTACAGTGCAAAAATAAAATATTTTCATTCAGAATGACTCCGCATCAGATGTTATAAACAATATACACATAAACATACATGATGCTATGCTTCAACATACTCAGCAATGACATGTAGTCTCTGCACGATTCAATCTTAGTTTGGAACTAGCTCGATCTGTGTGAATTATCTATGTATATTATATTATGTTAACATATGAAGGACGATGGTCCCTACGGGTTTTGAAAATATTATTAATAATAGTTGGACAAAAACTCCGCGCCCTTGAGATGGATGCTCCATTAAACGGCGCCGAACAAATCATCCAATATACATACAAAAAGAGCATTGTATTAACATTTACAGGTTTATTATGATCTGTACGATCTCCTTGCACAAAACACAGTTCCTATGACAATGACTGGTTTAAGTTTCATAAACATCAGGACACTTTTCTTGTTACCTACTGAAGGGAGAACACACAATCTGTTTGTTTTGCAGATGAGGTGTCTTTAAAGTTAACTTTTAATACCAAAACAAAAATCATTAAGTATGTACTTTTTTTCTTAAAAGGAATTTGTAATTTTTTCACCAAATATGATATAAAGTACCTATTATTTATTTTATAATACTGGTAAAATTCAGGCAATTCTTAAAGCTTACAGTTTCCCTCGGGGAGTTTTATTTTATGTATATTTTGAAACACTTTTGATTAGGTAGCTAGTAAAACAGCTCATATTATATACAAACTTTGTGAAACTTTGCATGTATTTTAAACGAAGAACTCGTGATGGGCTGGTATTACCCACTATATAAAACACTCGGGGGACGAAAACATGACATTGTGAAAGATTTTTGCATAGTAATTTATTTACAAAATATATCGCTATTAATTTGTAAATAAACATTACCCACCACTGTATGTATTTCAAAAAAAGAATTATTTATGGAGCTAACTAAAAGTAAAAGAACTTTTTTTGACTTTTTATGTCAATATCAATTTTAAATTAATTCGTAGGTACCCTGGGGGTAGTCTAAGGGTTTATAATTTAAACATAGATACAACGTTAAAAAAACATTTATGTAAAACTATAAATTGCCAGTTAACGACATTTTGTAGACGCTCTTAATTGGGGAACTGGCCAGATCTTATTGTATGTTTGTAATTTATGTATTGTGTTGTCAGTTTTCTGTGAGTGTCTCTATAAAATAAAATAAAAATAAAATTACACGCATAACTGTCAATTCTTTTTTTTCAATCGGTCTAATTCATCAAAATTGATTTTTAATGTTACTAATTTTGATGTCCAATTGCCGAATAAGCCATAGTCGATTTCTCGGTAGAATTTGGTTTGATTCTTTTTCGCGATCCTATCTTCTAGTCATATGTACAAATACTATTACTACTACTATATCATCACGGCATATCTCACAAGTGGGGTAGCCTTCAGACCAGCTGCATATAATAAACATTCAAGCTGTCCTCTCCACACTAATATAAAATCAAGACATTCAGGCTGGGTGACAAACCTCATCGCTGAATTTAATACGTAAAATGTCTCAATTTTTTGGAACACCTGCCTTTTTACATGACACTCGAAAACTTACGGACAAGAGTGGGAGACCAATTCTTTACCGGGTGCTCCACGGGATAAATACTAGGAGCATTATATCGTGGGTTCTATACTAAAACTAGACATTTCGAATTTTGGTGGTTTTAGTTAGTCTTTGATGTTCAAATAATAGGTTTCCTAGTACTGTGATCGAAGTGTTTTAATAAAATATAACATATTAGTTACTATCCTTTTGAGTGTAATGTCATGATTCATCCATAAAATTATTATTAATTTTGAAATGTCTAGTTTTAGTACCGAGCCCACGATATAGTGACGTCATTTCCTATTTATTTGTCGATATAAGCTCCAACTCAGCAATCAATGCTTTAATTTTTATACCAATCTTAATGAATGCAAGAATTGAATCCGCTGGTTGCCCCAGTTATGGGAAATTACTATAATGTTTCCATGAGATATGTGAATAAAGTGAATATGGAACATATGAGCAGATAAAGTAAAAATATTGGGCTAAGAGGAATGGTGCTCGGAGACGTGGACGTGGACGAGAACCCGGGCTGTTGTTGAGTTGGGTCGGTCACCAGGTAGCCTCTGGAGGTATCTGCTGTTGCCCAGAGATCTCGCCATCGCTCTTGTGTATTGCGATTTCTCGGGTTATCGTTCATCAGCCAGAAGGGATGTCGTGACTTGAGTCGTTGGGGGGGCGGATCGTCAATATCGGTATTTATGGGCAGGTTCCATGGAGATAATGTAGCGTTACTGACGGTGCGAGCAATCCGACTAAGGGCCCGAGCATGCATGAGGAATTGTATGACAGTGACGGAAGCGAAAGATGTATGCAAGGATAGAAGGAAGTGGCGCTCGATCCTTTCTGCCTACCCCGCAAGGGAAGCGGCGTGATGGTATGTATGTAAATAAAAATAAATAAAATACATCTTACTAAGATGAACTGATAAAACACAGTATTTATATAGTTATCTTCCAAGTGACTTTATTAACTTCGCTTACTAGAATTCGGAAACTCTCAACTTTTTTCTAATCGCCTGATGATGGAGTCGAGAGTCTCCGAATATTAGTAAGCGAAGTTAATAAAATCACTTGGAAGTTACTAAATATGTACTATGATTTTTTTTCAATTCATCTTGAAATGGACTTCCAACAAAGAAATTTTACCACTAAGTAATAAGTAATAATAGTGTATACGGCTGACCTATGAACCTCACGACGTCAATCTATGCATTTTGACACGCTTGGTAGGTACTAATTCATCGCGTCCACATAACTAATAACAGGAATCCCTTCACATATAAAAACACACTAGTCAAAAAATTTCCGTCAATGTACGACAAAATGCTACAAAATGCGACAAAAAACTGGGATTATAATGCAGACTCAAGTATGCAGAAGGCTATGTTAATATCGTTCACCAGGATACTTGGAAGATTTTTTTCCCTGTAAGTAACTCTGTCAGTGATCTGGTATGATTGTACTTTTTTCGTGAAACAACGTGTGAAAACTAAATCGAATAATGTTGAGGTTCTGTGTTTTATACCTAAATAAATTTATCATTCAAGTCTAAGTTACATTAAAAATGAATATTTTATTATCATTATTTCAATGTTTAAGTATTTTTTATGTGGAAAAATAGATATAAAATATAGAACATATCTCTTATTATTTAATTTGATAATAAATGCAATGCTAAATAATATTAATCTGTACAATTTATTTTAAATGCGCCTTTTATGTAGAAAATTTTCGCGATAGGAACCCATTTAGGGGTCATAACATATATGAAAAATAATGAAAAAATCTTTTACCAATGTCGTAATCCGAGTATGAATACTTGTCACGATTTTAACACAGTAAATATTTAAATTTTTTCATATTACTTTAATTTAAATGTCTTTTGAGCACATACACTTTAACTTTTGCCAACTTTTAAAGTAAATTATAACTATTTACAGACTTTTTAAAATGAAATTTCGACAATTACTCGTCTTTCTCCTTTCCGGACACAAGTGAAAGCCGAGGCGTTTCACTGTTAACTAAGTGAGAAAACTGATAACTCTGAAAACGATGCGGGTATAGTGTGTTATCATCAGGTAATCGTTCGGGTTTTTCCGGCCCTATTCGCTTGGTTACCATTATTATTGTACTGAGGAAATAAATAATCATACTTATTATCTTTATTGAATGCCATTTCTTTAAAAAATAAATAATGTATCTAATATTTTTCAATTTGCTTTGATTCAACTTTCAAAACAAAATCACCTCCAGAATAATATATATTTATTTATTTCACATTTCTATATTAATTTTTCCATCGAAACTGGTGCCCATACTAGGACGCCTGATCGCACGCCTTAAATCATTCATATTAAACGAAAAAGCTGAAAGCCCGAAGGTAGTGTTTCGGGCTTTCAATCGAGAGATACTAGGTTCGATTCTACTCACTGTTCCAGATATACAACAACACGAGCATATTGCTCACTATGAAGGTGTCTAGGATTTGTTTTGGTATAAATAGTAGAATCACAAGTTAATATTTCAAAATATTAAATTTAATTAAATTTTAAAGACATTTCTCATCACTGAGTTGAAGATATCTAATTTCTTATGCTTAATTCTTTTTTATTCAAATATGTACCTCAAATAGAGTACTTGGAGACTTGAAAAGAATGGATCAATATTATCAAACGTAGTTTTCAAGAGTAGATCAATAAACTTATATTAAATAATAACTTAATAAGTGCATAACATCATTCCAAATAAAGAGTTCTGCTGATGTTTTTTCATTTAAACATGAATATGATATTCAGTTTCACAAATGTACAAAATTCATAGGTAGGTACTCCAACAGTCACTACATAAATTAAAGCAATTAATATAATTTAATATAAAAAACAGAAAATTTTAATTAATCTTTATCGATACGTTGTACATTTGTGAGTGTGTCATTAAAATTATTATTTGTAGGTAATCAATAATCATTTTACTTTTGTTTCGTAGTGGGAGGCCGTGGATTAATTAATAGTATTATCAGATTTTATCAACTCGAGTTCATGGGAGTTATTTAATTAATAATATGCCTGTAATTAATAAATGCGTTGTTTCATAATATTTAATTCATGTAATTTATTTTGATGTCATAAAGCCCAACATTCACTTGTTTATTTATTCATTTTCAGCATAAATAAAATAATTGACAATGAGACAAATGTAAAACCTTATTTTTCACTTTTATGACTAATGCTTGTCAATACTAAATAAAAAACTTGAATTATACAAGCTATAGAGAGTTTTCAGCAAGTTATACGACAAGGGACGAGTTGTTTATCAACCTGCATCATCAGGGGAACATAGCATACAAAGAGTTGATTAAAAGACGTTTGTAGTACCTACTTATTAAAGTTTTATGCACAGCAATCTAAACATTTTGTTCATTGTACTTCATAATTAATATTTTCTTACAATCAATTAATGAATGATATAAATATGCAGATACAAATTATACTGATTCAAAGTTTTCAATGCTATGTTTATTTTACTTGTACAAAAGTAAACGAGATCTCTGTGTGTTTGAGACTTAAGGTTTTTAAATAATATTGTGAAACCAGCACATAACAATTTCTATCACAAGCCTTCAAACATCACAGTGAATTAGATATCATAATGACAAAACTATTGGAGTTCTTTTTCTCTGCTCATACTATTGCCGAAGCAATAAAACCATTAAATTACACATTGAATTTGGTCGGAGTTCCAATTCAATATGAAATAACAAATAAAAAACAAACTATTAAAATATCAAAACCGTTTGTTCCTCTAATGATTTTCGAATTAAGTTCGTACTTCTACGCTCTGTACTATTTCATATTTGTGAACGAAATTCATAATCAGTATCTTACATTCTCCAAATTACTGCAGTATGGGGATTTATTGAGAGTGTACATCGGGAATGTAGTTGTGATATTCGTCTACATAAATTTATTTCTATCACTGCCGAAGCAAACAGCTCCTATCGAAGCATTGATTGATATTGAAAACATAGTTGATACAAAGCTCTGCAAGAAAAATTATACAACCATCAAAGCGAGATTTATTCTTTTAATAGTGATCCTCACATTTATTCACATCATTCAAATGACATTAGATTATATTTTCATATATCAAAACATCGAAGCTATATTCGCGATATTCATTGTTGTTCACACACCTGGATTCATATCCACATGTTTTTTGACGAGCTATATATTTATAGGAGGATATGCTCGCATCAATATCGATGTGATCAACGGACAGTTGAAGTGTATCCTTAACAATCGTACAGAGGATAATAAATTGTTGAAATCTTTTTATTCCTCTCCAGAAGAATATCAAAAATGTCACCAGCAAATAATGGACGCAATGAAATCTGAACGAAGAGATGAATTTCTATTGAACAAGGTTACAGTAATATGGACGGTATATGATAAAGTATGTGATTTTACAGAAATAATGAGTGGATATATATCTCTGAATATATTGATATTCATAGCCATAGCATTTATAAATGTGGTATTTGATGCCTTCTTCACGTTGACAGTATTGGGAAGAATGCAACAATCCCAAGCAACAGATGAGTTGGTTAATTTACTTCTGGCATTGCTGGGCCAGCTAATCATTAACCTTATGTCTTTATTGTCTATCATTTTATTGACACAATATTTCTTAAATCAGGTAAGAAACATAACATACCATATAAAATATGTATATGTAAAAGATGTCAAACTCGCGGCCCGCATCAAATAATTGATATTTTTATTTGGCCAAAGTTAGCCGTCAAGTTTAACACACTTGAAACATATCGACAACTCCAGCTAGTCCCAAACTCTGGTAAAAAAATCTCACAATATGTGCATTAACACCACCTTACACAAATAAAAAATTCACCAGACACATATATACATATACATTTAACATCCATAAACAGGAAAATTTAAAAAGGTTGTTCTTAATTTTGTTCAGACTGGAAATCAAACCCGGGATTAAGTGGCTCATAGCCAAGAGTATTAGATTCACCGGACCCCAAAAACAAGCCTTTTTCGTTATGTAATTACTTAACGGGTGGATAGCCAAAATTTAAAAAAAAAAAAAAATTATTTTATAATTTGATATGATACGGTGTATTTTTATTTTTTTTTATTTTATAATTTTATGTGGTGTGCTGTAAATTTATTTCATGGTTTGATATGATTCAATATGTTTTATTTTTATTTTATGATTTGACATGATGAATGTGCTGTAATTTTATTCTATAATTTGACATGACAGTGTGTTTTATTTTTATTTTGAAATTCGATGTGATGCAGTGTATTGTAACTTTATTTTATGGTTAGATATGATACAGTTTTTTTTTATGATTTGACATGATGCTGTTGATATGTTGTAATTTTATTATGTGGTTTATGTGACACAATGTGTTTAATTTTTATTTTTATAATTTGAAGTGATGCAGTACGTGGTTAGATGGAAGAAATCACTATATAGTGATAATCTCGCCACTGCACATCATCACATTTTTTCCTGTGTATATTGCCCTATTTTATTTGTTATATGAATGATGATGTGCAAGAAGAATAAAATAAATAAATAAATAAAATATATTTTATTTTTGTTTTGATTTTAATTTGATACGATGGTGGTGTTGTACAATTGTTGTTTAAAACTATGTATTAAAGGCGTAAGCCGTATGTATTATTATAAATAAATAAATAAATAAATAAAAAAAAAATAGAAATAACGAATTTTATAATAAAACATGAATTTGCAGTGGTCGATATAGTGTAGGATGTATAGAGATACCCAACTATATACTTGCATGCCTATGTTTGGTTGGTAAGTACCATGTACCCGAGCAAACTATGAATATATGCCTATATCTATGTATTTATTAATAGAGCACTAGTGTTACCTAGTTGTGTTAGCTTGTATTTTTTTTTTGTTTTTGTTGATTGATTTGTCGTTTGTAAGTGAAGACTGTATTATTTTTTGATCATGTTATTTGTAAAAAGGCGCAAGCCGTATATTTCATAAATAAATAAATAAATTATATTTTAAATGTTAATAACTCTAAAGTTTGTACATTCACAGAGTGAAAATTCATTATGATGATACAGTTCTCTTGAAAATGTCAATTCATTAACATTGACGAAAGCGCTCGAGGTTAGAATAAATCTTAGTGAAAAGTAAAATGTGTGTTATTTAAAGTATATTATCATTTTAAATGTTATTCCTACTGTCATAGAATTTTAAAATTTAAATAAAGCATTGTTTGAGTTGACGTTGATTTTGTAAAACTCCATGTAAATTTATGGAAATAAACCGTTTTACGCAGGAAAAACTGTTTATTGAAACTGAAAAAAGTTTATTTAATAATATTAAAAATAAATATTATTATCTTATGTATGAAATTATCAATCTACACACTTACAAAATATTTTATTTACAGGTGGAAAAAACTAAGGCATTGGTGAATAAATGGATGGTCAAGGAGACAAGCGAGTGCATTGTAAAAAAGGTAAATTTGTTCCATACAATCTTCTCAATTATCACTTTACTCCTACTTTTACATCATCACAAGTGTAGTAGCCAGCTAACCAGCTGCAAGTAATAAATTTGCGAAATTTCTAATTTTTTTCATTAAACAGAAATATAGTTTTTCCACTGTTGACTTTTTTAATTATGAACGAAAGCCGACTAGCAAAATTAATAAAGTCACCAGTGGAATAGTTATATATCTTCTTTTATTAATAGAAAATTTATATGAATTTCCACCAAGAACCGTGGGTCGATAAATTAAACTTTATAATTTTTTTTCTCTTCGTGTCAACAAAAAATAAGACATTCAGGATGGACGCATGCCTCATCGCTAAATTAAGAGATTTTTCGAACATCTGCGTTTTGCAGGACAATTTAGCATAACTTTTCTTTACCGGGAAGTCCACAGAGAATTGGAAAAAGGAGAAACCCAGTTATTGTTTCTTCCCAAATATTTATTTTGTTCATTATTGTTTTTATCCATGGACCCTACATTATTTACATGAAAGCCGTAAAAATGGGAAGATATTATTAAAATATTATTTAAAGAGAGTGCTTAACACTTCATGACCCGCAAATATTTTCTAGCTAAATGACCAATATGAAGCTTGAAGAAATAAAAGACAAATGTTTTTTTTGCTATATTGTTTATAATTAAGACATCTTTCGTCTCATAAGGACATACGATAAATAATAAACAATATAGTACATAATATAGTGAGTTTATATCCATTGAATTGATCTGCTATGAGTTTAGATTTTCTTTTCTTTTTAAAGTGTCTTTAATTCTACGTATGTGGCACAATTCATTTCCTTCTTCACTAGGTCCGTAGAGGTTCTCTTGGTCGGCCTCTACCATTTCTGCCTTCGGTCTTACCCTCCACGATGGTGATGAGCAGGCCTGGGTGCCCGATGTTGCGGCCAATCCCGGCAGCTATAACAAAATATTAGAAAAAAGATTTGTTTTTTCATTTCATTATGAAACTCTACTACGAAAACTTCCGCTCTCATCGTCAGGCAAATGTAAAGTAATGCATTTCGTAATTCGGCTTGTAAATTAATAAAGTCATCAATTGGGATTACTATATACCTATTTCTAAATGAACTTCCACCAAGAACCTTTGATCAATAAATTATATGTATAATATGATATGTATCACGATGGGTATGATTTAACCTGAAGATTTGCTTCATTTAGAGCACGGGTCGGCAACCGACGGCCCGCGAGGAGTTTTGATGCGGCCCGCAAGATTCTCGCCGCAACGCATGTGACGAACGATATCATACACGACGGGATGAAAGGGAGCGAAGGGAGAGCGGGGGTAAAGGAAAGGACACTGCAGGCACCTCGCCTCATTCGGTTGTCGATCGTCATTAGCGATCGATTTTTTTACTTGAGGAAAGAAATTTGTAACTTCATGGAGATGAAAGGAAAGGCAATACACGAACTTTCCAACAATCAGTGGGTTGTAGATCTTGGATTTTTAACTGATTTGATTGCCGAACTGAAACTACTCAATACACGTGTACAGGAAAAAAATAAATTGATATACAATATGTATTCAGACATTAAATTATTTGAAATTAAACTAACTCTAGTTATCAAGCATGTCGATGAAAGAAAACTCGATCATTTTCCAAATTGCAAGAAAGCAGTAGATGAAGCTGGGATACATTTTGTTTGGGAAAATACTAAAATGAAAAGTGCATTAAAACAACTTCAAACTGAGTTTGAAAACCGGTTTGCTGATTTCAAAAAGATTTTTTTTTTCACGACACAAGCTTTTAGTAGCTTACTGTGAAAGGTGTATAAAGTTGTATTTGGGTTTATAACAAACAAAACCCAGATATATCTTTTTAAAAAAAAAAAAAATCTCACGTATGATGGAGATTTTTGAAAACCCCTTCGCATTGGATATTGATAATATACCAAGCGATTTGCAAATGAATATGATGGATAAAATAAATCAAATGTTTTTGTGTTAACACTTTGGAAATTCATTAAAATTAAAATGATTTTAAAACACTGTATAATTTCCAAATTAAATTTATTCACCTGATGATGCCAAGTCATCCTGATGATGCCAAGAAGAAGCCTTGGTGAAAACGTTTGAGGTGAATAAATTTAATTTGGAAATTTATACAGTGTTTGAAAATCATTTTAATTAAGAATATGATAGATTTCCAAAGTGGTACCACACTTAAAATAGCTTTTAAGGAAAAAAACAACTTGGTGGATTTCTATGGGAGTTTGCCTTCTGAAAACTACAAGGAGTTATTATTAGAATTATAGAAAAAATAAACACTGCTCTCGGCTGACAGATTCGCATTTAGACGCAATATTACGCGTCTCAATTTCTAAAATGCATGCTGACATAAAAAAACTTGCAAGTCAAATTCAACCGCAAATATATCATTGATTTTATTTACTAAAATAAATGTCGTATAAATATACAATAAGCGTTTTATTTTTAATAATATATTTGTACACAAATACTAAACTTTTTTTAATGGGCAGCGCCCACCACATACCTCGTGCCGTACCTGAAGGTATGTATTTTCTTAACGACACACACATGCACATACAAGATTTACGGTCGCTATTACGTGAAAGTTGCTGCCTGTACTGTAAATACTATACTGTAATGACATGCGGCCCGCACCAATTTCTGTGTATAATATTTGGCACTTTTACAGCAGAAGGTTGCCGACCCATGATTTAGAGGATAGATATAAATAAAACAAATATCTTAAAACTTTGAATATGTGTATCAAAGAGTGTTATATTGCTTTGTCATATATCGTATGATCGATTGTTTTTGTGTTGTTAGCTACACGGGTAAATAGGTCGCCTTTCATTTTCTATTGTTGATTTTATATTTACTTCATTCACCAACACTTACAATATGTAACAGTGTTATCTTATAAATACACTCGTCGTCATTTACGTCCTTTCGTCCTTTCTTTCATTAATATTACTACCATCGCTATTTTTATAAAATAATAATACTTCTACATATTTATAAATAATACGTCGTGTTTTGCCAGTTTCGTAAAGATTTTTTATACTCAATACGTGTCCATTATTGAGGAATTGTTCTCAATCATTCTTAGACATTCACCTGCTTTTGTTTTCCATCACTTTTACAACCCTCTTTTACAAAGTTGTGACTACGTTCCTTACAGCAGATGTCAAACAGCTACATTGAAATGCTGCGATGGAAAGAAATAATCTTATTTTTAGTATTATTCTATCCAAAAGGTTTCTGGCATCACGAACGATCTTCTTTCACAATGCGTCGTTCCTATGCTTTAACAACGATTTTAGATCTTTAGGAATGTCGTGGAATAGATGATTTTACTAGCGCTCTGAATAAAGGAGCTTGTTTCATTCGTATCTTTCCGAGAGTAGAATTAAAGAGCAATACAATGAGAATATTCTTGTTTTTTTTTCTTATGAGTAAGCTGTTAATATTTTAATAAAACAATTGAATACTTATCATTAATGTGACAGATTTTATTATTTCAGCTTCACCAGTTCTCGTCCAATATGTTATACAGGCAACCGAAATTCTTGGCCTATGGTCTGTTCCCCATTGATAACACGCTCCTATTCACGGTACGTAACAATCTTAAATAAAAAAATAAACAGCTTTCAAGTTTTACGATGTAACAACAATGTAATTTATTCCTTTAGATTTCCCTGACTCTAAATAAAAGAACAAAAAATAATAATAAATATAATTTGCTTTGGATTTGTGTATAATGGAAATATGTAAATACTATAGTTGTCGAGTATAAATGTTTGCTGCTATTGGTTAGGTATAAGTTAATTGTATATTTTTATTTACAAAAAGAAACAGCAAACAAATCTTTTTTTATGAATTTGGCGCCACTGTTTTGTTTAAAATTGAAAGTTGTTTTTTCTGTGAAACAAATTAATAAAATAAAAAATTATACCAAAAGTTAACAAAAAATACACTATCAGGCTTACGACATTGTACTCTGAAGGTACATAATACAAAAAGCGCAACACCAACATCGTACCCACAAGTTACACCTATACACATGCAAAGGCATTCTAAAAAATATTTGTAAATGGTTTATTTATTGAGGTTTCCGGTTTTCAGATTTCCGGTGCTGTAACAACATACCTGGTTATACTAACACAGTTTTATGTCACACCTGAAGAACGCATATTTGAAGGTGAAACTGGTAACAATTTAACAACGATTTCAATGTAATAATATTTTGTTCTAGGTACATACCTATTTTAATCTTAAAATATTTGTTAAAAAAATTAAAATAATAATCTCTATTTTATAATTGTAATAAATCACTGTATTACTGCACCAACAACACCAACTAAATGAAATATATTAGTAAAGTTGAAATTAAAACACAGTATTTCTTCCACCATGAATAATTTTAAACTCGGAGACCTTTTGGGTAGATACTCAGCATTATTTTCAATGATTGTAAAGAGTATTCATTAATATTCAAAAAAAGATGATTATATCATAATATTTATTCATATTGGAAGTAAAACAATGATTTAATTTTATCATAATTAACTTTCACGGAGTTGTCTCAAATACAACAAAATTGTTTTTTTGAAATGTGAGATAGAATTATATTGAATTTGAAGAAATACGTGTTTGTAAAAATAAAAATCAAAATCGTTTCAAATTCCACTTTTTTTCATCCCTACCAAATATTTAATATTCCGGATGAGGGTAATCAGTGAACTTACCATAGTAATTTTTCTATTTTTCAATTACCGATTGGAAATAAATATATATTTGATCTGTGACACAGTGTCTACCCGACCCACTCGATGACTTCTATATATACTAGTGTTTCTTCTTTTCTGAACTTCACTGGTTACCTACCTCATGTACCTTAAAGTACGAAATTGGAATTATACAATTATTTAAAGTTACGATTCATTTTCAATATAGATATTTTTGTCATGTTTTACAGTTGCAAGGGATGTTATGCTACATGAGACACAGAAATTTTAGTTTCACTGGAATGTACTTATTTATTTTTTGAACGTATTAAACGTATATTTAAAGAATTTTTATAAATTTAAAATGAATGAGTAGGTGTCTACCTAAAAAAATTAAATTTGTACCTACATATATTACGTACAGCAGATAATTTATAAACAAATCTGAGTTAAATATAATTGTTCAACATGAATGAATTTTATTTTTTTACACTATACCAGTGATTCCCAAAGTGGTCCAGGTGGATACCCAGAGATCTACGGGAGACTCGACGGGGGTCTACGATGGCGTGACTAAAAAATGGGGGTGCACGAGTCGTAAGTGGGGGTCCACGAATCCATAGTTAAAGTATCGGATATTCGGTTTAAGCACCAGATATTGACATAAACAATAGTCTTGGTTGATTGATTAATTATTAATTGATGATTTATCATACCTGCCTGATCAAAGTTGATATAAACTAAGTGAGAAACTGATAACTCTGAAAACGATGCGGGTACAGTGTGTTATCATCAGGTAATTGTTCGGGTTTTTCCGGCCCTATTCTTTTAGTTACCATTATTATTGTACTGATCAAATAATCAAACTTATTATCTTTATTGAATCAAATTTCTTGAAAAAAAATTATATAATATTTTTCAATATGCGTTGATTCAACTTTCAACAAAATCACCTTCAGAGTAATATATTTTTATTAATTTCACATTTCTATATTAATTCTTCCATCGAAACCGGTGCCCATACTAGGACGCCAGATTTGCACACCTTAAATAATTCAGATTAGACGAAAAAGCCGATAGCCTGAAGGTAGTGTTTCGGACTTTCAATCGGGAGATACCAGGTTCAATTCTACTCACTGTTCCAGATATACAACAACACGAGCATCTTGCTCACTATAAAGGTGTCTAGGATTTTTTGGTATAAATACTATAACCTCAAGTTCATTCTTTTAAATATTAAAATTTAATTTAATTTGAAGGACATTCCTCATCATTGAAATTAAATTATTTAATGTCTAATGGCTAAAGCTTCTTTCAAATATCTGCCTCAAACAGAGGACTCGGAGATTTGAAAAGAGTGGATCAATTGTCAAACAAAGTTTTCAAGAGTGAATCAATATATACCTACTTGAAATAAATAATAAACTATTACTTTGTACATAACATAACTCCAAATCTAGATTTCTGCCGATGATTTCTCATTTGAATTTAAATATAGAATGCTGTATCACAAATATACAAATATATATACCCCAACAGTTGCTACATAAATTAAAATAATAAATATAATTTAATATAAAAAAACAGAAAAATTTGATATATATTTATCGATACGCTGTAGGTACATTTGTTAGTATGCCATTAAATTTTTTATCCCTTTACATCCTTTTAGTACTGAAGAAAAAGAATTTATGTGTCTATATTTATTTTATATTGTGTCTTGACTTTTCAATTTCTTTTTTGTATGTTGTGTTTATTACGCTCTTTCTATTGTATTATTGTAATTTATTAATTTATTCTTTTGCACATCATCATTATATAACAGTGTTAACAAAACAATATAAAATTTAAAAAACTAGGACTATATGTATACAGTGGCGAGATTATCACTATAAAATGATTTCTTCCATCTAAACACGATGGATGTTGATGAACCCAAGTGTCCTGTAAGGAACCTACAGGATATGTAGAAGAATAAATAATAATTTTACTTTTGTTTCGTAGTGGGAGGCCGTGGATTAATTAATAGTTTTATCAGATTTTATCAACTCGAGTTCATGGGAAATATTTAATTAATATTATGCCTGTAATTAATAAATGCGTTGTTTCATAATATTAAATCCATGTAATCTATTTTGATGTCATAAAGCCCAACCTTCACTTATTTTTTTATTAATTTATAGCATAAATAAAATAATTGTCAATGAGGTAGATGTAAAGCCTTATTTTTCACTTTTTTGTCAATTTTTTTTTCAAAACTAAATAAAAATCTTGGATCATGCAATCTACAGAGTGCTTTCAGCTATAGAGAACTTTCAATGTTATGTGATAAGGAACGGGTTGTTTATCAATCTGCACCGTCAGAAGAACATGCTATACAAAGAGTTGATTGAAATATATTTCTAGTACTTATTAAAGTTTCGTGCATAGCAATCTAACCATTTTTGTTCATTGTATTTAATATTTTCTTATCATCGATTTATGAATGATATAAATATGCAGATACAAATTATACTGATTCAAAGTTTTCAATGCTATGTTTATTTTACTTGTACAATAGTAAACGAGATCTCTGTGTGTTTGAGACTTAAGGTTTTTAAATAATATTGTGAAACCAGCACATAATAATTTCTATCACAAGCCTTAAAACATCACAGTGAATTAGATGTCATAATGTCAAAACTATTGGAGTTCTTTTTCTCTGCTCATACCATTGCCGAAGCAATAAAACCATTAAATTACACAATGAATTTGGTCGGAGTTCCAATTCAATATGATGTGACAAACAAAAAGCAAATAATTAAAATATCAAAGCCGTTTGTTCCTCTAATGATTTTCGAATTAAGTTTGTACTTCTACGCTCTGTACTATTTCATATTTGTGAACGAAATTCATAATCAGTATCTTACATTCTCCAAATTACTGCAGTATGGTGATTTATTGAGAGTGTACATCGGGAATGTAGTTGTGATATTCGTCTACATAAATTTATTTCTATCACTGCCGAAGCAAACAGCTCCTATTGAAGCATTGATTGATATTGAAAACATAGTTGATACAAAAATCTGCAAGAAAAATTATACAACCATCAAAGCGAGAATGTTTATTTTAATAGTGATGCTCACATTGATTCATATCATTCAAATGACATTGGATTATTTTTTCATATATCAAAACATCGAAGCTATATTCGCCATATTCATTGTGGTTCACACACCTGGATTCATATCCACATCTTTCTTGACGAACTATATATTTATAGCAGGATATGCTCGCATCAATATCGATGTAATCAACGGACAGTTGAAGTGTATCCTTAACAATCGTACAGAGAATAATAAATTATTGATATCTTTTTATTCCTCTCCAGAAGAATATCAAAAATGTCACCAGCAAATAATGGACGCAATGAAATCTGAACGAAGAGATGAATTTCTCTTGAACAAGGTTACAGTAATATGGACGGTATATGATAAAGTATGTGATTTTACAGAAACAATGAGTGGATATATATCTCTGAGTGTATTGCTATTCATAGCCATAGCATTTATCAATGTGGTATTTGATGCCTTCTCCACGTTGACAATTTTGGGAAGAATGCAACAATCCCAAGCAACAGATGAGTTGGTTAATAATTTACTTGTGGCATTGCTGGGCCAGCTTATCATTAACCTTATGTCTTTATTGTCTATCATTTTATTGACACAATATTTCTTGAATCAGGTAAGAAACATAACATACCATATATGTAGCATATAAATAAAAGATGTCAAACTCTTGCCCCGCAGCGAATATTTTTGCGACTTCGCCAACATATCGGCACACAATAAAAAATATTAAAATAGAGATGTCAAATGAAAGGATATATTTTTTTTCTTTTACATACATATTTTATATATTTATAAAATATTTTTTTTTTTTTTTAGTAACTTCTTAAAAGAGTATGTATTATATATTTATGGTTTATATTTTAGTTTCTATGTATCTATCATCTTAAAGACTTTATATTATTTTTTTTTTGTTTATGTTTTTATCAGTGTTTTCATTTAGTAATTTGTTTTATTTTATTGGGTTAGTTGGAAGATATCGTATCCCTGCGATAAACTCGCCCATTGTACAAAATTTTTCGTTTATACCTTATTGTAATCCTATCATTTTTATACAAATATTTTGTACAATAAAGTTTATTATTATTATTATTATTTGTTCATCACAATTTATTATTTGAAATATGAAAATTGATATTATTCAGCCCATCTTAAGTTTAACCTTTTCTGTTTCTCCCAAGTTAGCTTTCAAGTTTAACACCCTTGAAATATATCGACAACTCCAGCTAGTCCCAAACTATGATAAAATTCTCATATTACGTGCACTAACACCTCCTTACACATATCAAAAATTCATTAGGCACATATATACATTTTACATCCATAAGCAAAATATTTTAATAGGATTACATATTAATTTTTTAAATAAATAGATATTCCTTATTAAAAATATTAAAAAATAAATATTTTTATCTTAAATATGAAATTATTAATCTACACACAAACAAAATATTTATTTACTTTGAGGTGGAAAAAACTAAGGCATTGGTGAATAAATGGATGGTCAAGGAGACAAGCGAGTGCATTGTGAAAAAGGTAAATTTGTTCCATACAATCTTCTCAATTATCACTACTCCTACTTTTACATCATCACAAGTGTGGTAGCCAGTTGCAAGTGGTAAATTTGCAAAATTTATAATTTTTTAATAAAATAAGATAGATATATACTAGCAGTTATTGCATTGTTGACTTTATTAATTTTGAGCGGAAGCTGAAATAGATAGTTATGTATCTTTTTATCCACGGACCCTACATTATTTACATGAAAGCCGGAAATATGGGATGATATCATTCAAATATTATTTAAAGAAAGTGCCTAATGCTTCATGACCCGCAAATGCTATGTAGCTTAATAACCCATATAAAGCTTGGATAAATAAAAAACAAATGTATTTTCTACTATTATTGTTTATAATTAAGACATCTTTTGTCTCATAAGAACATACGATAAATAATAAACAATATTGAATATAATATAGTGAGCTACAATCCATTGAATTGATCTGCAATGAGTTTAGATTTTCTTCTCCATTCCTCCTTATTTTCTTCAATTCTCAATATCTATTTAATATTACGTATGTGCCACAATTCATTTCCTTTTTCACTTGGTCCATAGAGGTTATCTTGGTCGGCCTCTACCATTTCTGCCTTCGGTCTTACCCTCCGCGATGTTGATGAGCAAGCATGGGTGCCTGAAGTTGTAGAAAAAAGATTGTTTTTTTTTATTTCCTTATGAAACTTCACTACAATAATTCCCGTTCTCATCGTCAGGCAAATGTAATGTAGATCATTTTGAAAATTGGGTCACAAATTAATAAAGTCACTAGTGAAATTACTATAAATTTTGTATCAATTTAATATCTTTTTCAAATGAGCTTCCACTAAGAACCATTGATCAATTAATTAACATAATATGTTATGAATCACGAATGGTATGATTTAACCTGACGATTTGCACCATTAAGACTTTAGAGGATAGATATAAATATAACAAATATCTGAAAACTTTGAACATGCATATCACGAAGTGTTATATTGCTTTGTCATATATCGTATGATCGATTGTTTTTGTGTTGTTAGCTACACGAGTAAATAGGTCGCCTTTCATTTTCTATTGTTGATTTTATATTTACTTCATTCACCCACACTTACAATATGTAACATTGTTATCTTACAAATACACTCGTCTTCATTTACGTCCTTTCGTCCTTTCTTTCTTTAATATTATTACCATCGCTATTTTTATAAAATAATAATAATTCTATTTATAAATAATACGTCGTATTTTGCCATTTTCGTAAAGAATCTTTATACTCAACACATGTCCATGATTGAGGAACTGTTATAAATAATTCTTGGATATTCACCTGCTTTTGTTTGCCATCACGTTTACACCCTCTTTTATAAAGTTGCGATTCCGTTACTTACAGCAGATGCCAGACAGCTACAGTGACGTGCTGCGATGTAAAAAAAAATAATCTTATACTCGTATTATTTTATCCTAAAGGTTTCTGGCAGACCGGACGACCATATTTCACAATGCGTCATTCCTATACTTTAACAACGATATAAGAGCATTAGGAAAGTCGTAGAATAGATTACTTTACTAGCGCTCTGAATAAAGGAGCTTGTTTCATTCCTGTTCTTCCGAGAGGAGCATTTAAAGAACAATACAATGAGAATTTTCTTATTTTTTTTCTTTGAGTAAGCTGTTAATATTTCTATAGAACAATTTGAAACTCATCGTTAATGTGACATATTTTATTATTTCAGCTTCACCAGTTCTCGTCCAATATGTTATACAGGCAACCGAAATTCTTGGCCTATGGTCTGTTCCCCATTGATAACACGCTCCTATTCACGGTACGTAACAATCCAATCTTAAATTCCTAACATGTTGAATAGAATACTTATAATATGTTACTGTGTGTGAACTAGTATAGTATCGTCTGACAAATTACATATGCTTGTCTGAAGCTTGGTGAAACGTAAGAGATTAAGATGTCTCGGAATAATGATTCAATAAGTTGTTTTGCTTAAAAAACACAACACATTACTCAAGAGGAATTTTGTGGCTAGAATGCGGGTAAATTTGTAACGATGGTTTGGACATGTGAAACGAATGGATGATGAAAAGATTATAAAGTAGATACAGTATACGTATCAGAGGCAGGTGGTGTGAGAAAGCGCAGGCAACATAAAACGACATAACTTGATCACGTGGATCAAATTGTTTAGGACGACCGTATGTTGAGTAACAGAAATCAACGTGTGAGAAATTGCATGAATGTAGAAGAAGCGAAATTAGTATGTAAGGAAAGATGTATGAAGTTCTGTTCTCTCTACCTATCCCACTTGAGGTACGGCATGAGGGTATAGAACAATAGAAACTATACCATCAGATTGCAGACAATATTAAGTAGTTCTCTCGGTTCATAGAAATAAAAATGACTATCGATATCGTCTCTGCTATTTCGATCTCCAATAAATCTTCTTGTAACAGTTAGTCGACATATAAATGCTTTCTCAAAACGTACTTTATAGAATATATTCATAAATCAATCGCGACTTAGAGTAAGTAGAAAAGTAATATAGAAAATATAAAAATATAATATTTGACATGATGCTGTTGATATGTTGTAATTTTATTATGTGGTTTATGTGACACAATGTGTTTAATTTTTATTTTTATAATTTGAAGTGATGCAGTATATTTTATTTTTGTTTTGATTTTAATTTGATACGATGGTGGTGTTGTACAATTGTTGTTTATAACTATGTATTAAAGGCGTAAGCCGTATGTATTATTATAAATAAATAAATAAGAAAAGTATAGTATAGTTTATATTATATTGTAAGTTTATACCTATTAGTTTATAAAATTGTGTATTGAATACATATTAAATCTATATTTTTCCAATTAATTAAAAAATTGTAGCTGAATAAGAACACTTTATAACCATGTACCTGCTTTTGAATTGTTCATTTATTTAAAAAAATAAACAGCTTTCACGTTTTACGATGTAAAAACAATGTACCTACATTAATTTATTCATATTTGATATCAATAAAACACTGTTTACTTTTCACTATTGATTTAATAATACTCATCATTAATTTATTCCTTTACATTTCCCTGACTCTTAAATAATAGAACAAAAAATAATAAAAACAAAAAATAATTTGCTATGAATTGGTATATAATGGAAAATATGTAAATACTTTAGTTTTGGAGTATATGTTTGCTGCTATTGGTTAGATTAAAGTTAATTGTATATTGTTATTTAGAAAAAGAAAGCGCTAACAAATCTATTTTTATTGATTTGGCGTGACTGTATTGTTTTAAATTGAATGTTGTTTTTTCTGTGAAACAAATTAATAAAATAAAAAATCATACCAAAAGTTAACAAAAAATACACAATCAGGCTTACGACATTGTACTCTGAAGGTACATAATACAAAAAGCGCAACACCAACATCGCACCCACAAGTTACACCTATACACATGCGAAGGCATTCCAAAAGAACTTTAAAAGGTTTATTTATTGATATTTCCGGTTTTCAGATTTCCGGAGCTGTAACAACATACCTGGTTATACTAACACAGTTTTATGTTACACCTGAAGAACGCATATTTGAAGGCGAAACTGGTAACGATTTAACAACGATTTCAATGTAATACTATTTTGTTCTACATACCTTTTTATAATCTTAAGATATTTGTAAAAAAATTGTAATAATAATCCCTTTTTTATAATTGTAATAAATCACTTATTATTGCACCAACAACACCAACTAAATTAAAATATAATAAAAATTAAAACACTGTATTTCTTTCACCATGAATAATTTTAAACTCGGAGGCCTTTTGGGTAGATACTCAACATCATAATTTTTGAATTATTGTTAAGAGTATTCTACAATTTTCAAAAATAGATGATAATATCATTCTTATTATTCAAATTGAAAGTAATACAGTGTTTGAATTTTTAATTATTTTTTAATTTATTGAAATTTACTTTCACAGATGTGTCCCAAATACAATAAAATTGTGTTTTGAAATGTGAGATAGAATTGTTTTGAATTTGAAAAATGTGTGTTTGTAAAATAAAAAAAAAATCGTTTCATATTCCACTTTTTTTTTAAACCCTACCAAACATTTAATTTTCCAAATGCGGGTAACCAGTGAACTTACCATAGTAATGTTTTCTATTTTTCAATCACCGTTTGAAAATAAATATATATTTGATCTATGACACAATACCTACCCGACCCACAAGACGACTCCTATAAATACTAGTGTTAATTTTTAAAACGAAACACGATATATAGTTATTCCACTATTGATTTTATTAATTTTTGCGAGCCGGCTTGTAAAAATTAATAAAGTCAATAATGAAATAACTATTTATCTTGTTTCATTTTAAAAATTATTAATATGAACTTCCACCAAGAACCGTCGGTCGATAATTAAACTTTAATTCTAGTGTTTCTTCTATTGTGAGCTTGGTTACCTCATTTATAATGTGGTATACATCAAATAAGTAGTAAACTATATATTATATTATTATCATAGTGATAGTTTTCTCTATGAAACAAAATAAGGCATTCGGGTTGGGTGATATAATGTACCTCATCACTGTCAAATTGTAAATGTAAAATTATCTATCTATGTCCTCACACTGTATCTCAAATGGGGTAAGCGGAGAGAACGGAACACTATATAGTTCTATCCTAACATACTTCTTCCGCTTCTTCTACATCCATACAATTTCTCATACACGCAACTTAAATTTAGTTTTATGAATATTTATTCCATTTGCAGTACATGCAAAAAATAAGACACCTTTTGCATTGCACAAATACCTAAGTTGATAATGTACGGAAGATAAAATAACCATAGAAGATATCGAAATAAATAAAACAAGCGTTTTATTCTACTATTGATTTATTCGATGAGAGAGACGTCTTTCGTCTTATAAGGACATTGTCAATCGATTGAATATTCTAAAAATACATCAATATATATTATATTATATACATTTTGTTCTCCCTTTCGCATGGTTATTAGTGATTTCTTAGAATTAGTTACTGATACATACCACATTATAATATTATACTATACTCTCTTATCATTGTTATTGTAAATATTGTTTTTATATATATGAATATTGTTGTATTTTTAAAATCAGATTGACAATGTCCTTATAAGACGAAAGACGTCTCCCTCATCGAATAAATCAATAGTAGAATAAAACGCTTGTTTTATTTATTTCGATATGAAATTCTACTACCTAAACACCGACACAGTGAATACATAAAAGATATACTATGATAATTTTTCAATGGAACCATATTCCAGATTAACGTTTCAAGATTTTAAAGATCTCCATAAATGTTATTTGAACCTTACCCTCCTGTGGAATATTTTATCTCCATTGACTACTACTATTCCTATCCAACGCAACGAGGTTAGATTTATGGGAAATCTAAGACCATTACACTCACGACGCCTTCAGGAAATAAATTGAAAAATCTTTAAGTAAAACGACACTCTCTGGGCAACTATTTTAAGTCTATTTTGGATTTAAAAAGTTAGAATAGTATTTTAGTCTTTATTTTTTATGTCCATTAAATATGACATTTAGGATGACGTCTCGTGAGGTCTCCGTTTAAGAAAAATACTCTTTTTATATATTTTCGGGTGAACTCCAAAAGGCAAGTACATATTCTCAAATTGACATTAAAACTAAGACGTTTGACATCTTCAATTCAGCAATGAGGTGTGCTACCAATTCTCATTGAACTTTTATAAGCATGAAGAAAATCACAAGAGAGTGATGTATGATATGAAAATAGTTGCCAATGATATGAAAAAAGTACTGTATACTCTACTTATAGAAAATGCATTTCTGGTAGGTATAAATTACTAAATGAAGGATGATATCATTTATTTTCGCCCTTAAATGCTACTCTCGGAAGCACAGGATTGAATACCTCATTTAAAATTAAGCTTTTTGACGCTCTTTATTCCTGTCCACTCTTATATGCTGTGGAGCCAGGAGTCACCATTTTCCTAAACTTCTTCGGCCCTCTTTCTTACTCTTGATGATCAGGTTCAGTCATTTATATTTTCCGCCTCCAAGCACATGTCCTAAATAGGGTACATTTTGGATTTCGACCATTCGATAGTAGATCTCTATTTGCTCTGGCTCTTTGTGGAATTAGAGGAAAAACGAAACGAAAATAATATAAATAAAAGTATGCACCAGACATTTTATGGCTTCATGAATAAAGTTTAGTCTGTACTATTACCAATTTAGAGGTGTGAAAAAATTCAAGTTTTGGTAGGTATGCCACGAATTAGTCATATCTACAACTTTTAGATTATTTTTTATACACGTCTTTTGTTCTTTTCCAGAACACAGAAACAAAAAATTAAGTTGACAAAATATTGTATTGTATTGTATAAAATAAAGTAGTTTAACATGTCAATTTGACATACATACCTTTTCCTCCACTTATCCTGTTTACGTCAGGGATTCATTACGCTTAGTAAAGTATATATTTCTTATTCATTCTAGCTTCCAGGATCTCTGACCACTCCTAACCAAGTTCACTGACCAAAATATTTGACACCTGCAGGATTACTGTTATGAAAATGATTGATGATTTATGTTAGAAAAAATGACAAGTCCCATGCAATACTCATTAAAGGCTTGTCTAACTTATCTAAGATCATTTGACTAGTTTTTCACTCATGTATGGAATTTGCTGTGGGATTTGCTGAATTTGACTTCTCTGTATTGATCAACTTTGATTTTAATTTATATCTGCTCATAGTTTATGTATTACTTTTCTTTTCTATCAAATCATTAATTATGGTGATGGGTCTGTGCTCTCCTAGCTCTCCTAGTTTCCCCAATATCCCTCATATTGCTTCCCTTTTCCCTGTTACTCTTAATGTCTTTTGCGATTTTTCCCTCACGATTAGGATAAGTTTCGGGATATTTCAAAATTACTTCAAATGTCTTTAACATTATACTACCAGAATGTAAGAGGTCTGAGGACTAAAACACACACCTTTCTTGATAATATCCTTTTGAATGATTATGATGTGATATGTTTAACAGAAACATGGCTTAATGACAATATCTTCGACCATGAACTTTTTGACAAGAGATATCGAGTTTATAGATGTGATAGGAATTATGCTGTTACTGGTCAGAGTTTGGGTGGTGGCGTCTTAATTGCTGTACGCAGTGATGTAGAGTCTGCACTGAATGTGGGGTGGGCTGTTGGAGTGGAAGAAATATGGGTAACAATCAGTGACTCTAAAAGAAGGGTACATATTTGTTGTGTTTATCTGCCTCAGGGGCAGGACCATCTCGTACGATTGTCTGATTTCCTTGACAACACATCTAAAATGTATGATAAATATCCCAACGATGCTTTTATCATTAGCGGAGACTTTAATCTACCCAATTTACTATGGTCCAACTCTGAAGATTTTTGTGGACATGCCATACCCAATTGTACTGATAATCTGGGCATGACGATGGTTAACTTTTTATCGTTCGTTGATTTCAAGCAGTTCAACAGTATTCCCAATATGAATGGTCGCGTACTTGACTTAATATGTTGTAGTGAAGATGCGTGTAAAGTATCAAGGTGCACCAATCCTCTAGTTGATGAGGATAAGCATCATCCTTCACTGGTAATTGCTCTTTCATACGGGATTGAACCTATCTTGGAAAGCTTACCAAGATCTGTCAAGCTCTTTCATAGAGCGAATTACGTGCAAATAAAACAGGCGCTCCTTTCTGTGAACTGGGAAAATGTATTCAAAGGCTTAGACATTGAAGGAGCTATATCCATTTTCTATGAAAGAATAGACGACTGTATTTCTGATTATGTACCGACAGCATCATTCAATAATAGCAACAAATTTCCAAGATGGTTCAGTAAACCTTTAATCAAAATTATTAGAGAAAAATTAAAAGCACATAAAAGGTGGAAAAGGTCAGGCTCTTCTTTAGATTATGACATTTACACTCTACTTAGGTCTAGACAAAAAAAAATACAGAAGGAGTGTTACGATGCATATATTTCACATACAGAATCATCAATAAACTCAGACCCTACTAACTTATTTAACTATCTGAAGTCTAAGAAACCACAATCTGACTTGCCTAAAAAAATGCACTACAGAGATTCCTCCGCAACTGACGGAAGGTCAACATCGGAATTATTTTCTCAATTTTTCCACTCCTCATTTGTTCATAATACTACAAGTATGCCTGATGTATACTGTTCCAATGAAATTGATATTGGAACTATAGAGTTTAATTTGGATAATGTTCTGAGAAAACTGAAAAACCTTGATCTGAATAAGGGTCCAGGACCCGATAATATTCCCCCGATTTTTATAGTTACTTGCGCTGAGGAGTTATCTGTCCCAGTCACGTTTTTGTTTAATTTATCTTTCAAATCGGGTGAGTTCCCGATTTTGTGGAAAAAATCTCTTATTACACCAGTCTATAAAAGCGGAGATAAGCGTGATATTGAAAATTACAGACCGATATCAAAATTGTGTTTGTTTAGTAAAGTTATGGAGAAGATTGTGGGAGAACAGTTGACCCCGGCCATAAGAAATTTTATTCTGCCAAACCAGCATGGCTTTTTCCCCGGAAGATCTGTTGAATCTAATTTAATTCACTTCACGGATGATGTTTTGATGGCTATGGGTGGTGGAGGACAGTTGGATGCCGTGTACACTGATTTCTCAAAAGCATTTGATAAAATTAATCATGATATTCTAATTCACAAGCCTGGGAGGTACGGTGTGCACGGTGATCTCCTGCGGTGGCTGTCATCGTACGTCAGAAATAGACTACAGGCTGTAGCAATCAACAATGCCCTTTCCCAATTTAGAGACTGTCTATCGGGGGTTCCACAAGGTTCACATCTAGGTCCAATTCTTTTTATAATGTACATCAATGATATCAAACAGTGTTTTAAGTACTCCAATTTTCTCATTTATGCAGATGACACCAAAATTTACAAAAAAATATCTAACTTGGATGATACACGAAATCTTCAGTCTGATATCGAGCGTCTTTTTTATTATTGCTCAGTGAATCAGCTCTTTCTGAATATATCCAAATGTAATATTATTACCTTTACCCGAAGTAAAAATCCTATCTTGTACAATTATACGCTTTGTGGAACACCTCTCATGAGATGTCATGAAGTTAGAGATCTTGGCGTCATTCTTGACGAAAAAATGTTATTCAGGGAACATATAGACAATATTGTTGAAAAGGCGTTTAAACAACTTGGTTTTATTTTGAGAGTATCTAAGCCTTTTAAAAACGTAAGTACAATAAAGGTATTATATTTCACATACGTAAGGAGTTGTTTGGAGTTTGCATCTGTGGTGTGGAACCCACAGTATATCACATATATAGACAGAGTTGAAAAGGTGCAAAACAAATTTCTCAAACACTTGGATTATAGATGTTGTCAATCATTTAATAACTACGCACATTCAGCTCGATATCATGGTATTGCCCTGCTGGAGAACAGACGTACAAAGGCTGATATGGTTTTCCTATATAAAATAATTAACAATGTTATTGATTGCAGTGATCTACTTCTTAGGATTAACTTTAATTGCCCCCCACGATCTACTAGGGTTCCCAATACATTTCGACACCCGCAATGTAGCACAAACTACGCACAATATTCATTCTTCCAAAGGTCATGCGGGAATTACAACGTTTTTTTCAAGGATGTTGACTTTTACATATCATCATTGCCGAAATTTAGGGGTGCTGTTTCCAGATCTCTGCGCGGTTCTGATCAATGAGTGTCCTGAACGTGGTGAGGTTCGCATGAGGTTCGCACGAGCATTATTTCCCCTAACTCCCCCCCCCCTCCCCCGATATACCCCTTTTTGCTTGGAGAGCATTTGCCCCCCTGATGGGCGTCATTTCATTACTTGTGTATGTTGTAATGGCATGTTCATTACATGGGTGAACGATTTTGTTTTTTCTTTACTTTTTTGTATTTTTGCCTCAGTTGGTGCATAGAGTGTACTTCTTTTTTGTTTGTGTTATTTGTATTTTTTTTAATTGGGAATAAAGTGTTAAATAAAATAATTTAACAAACTTCACTGGCTTGTGAAAAATGTAATATTTAAGTTGTACTATATAAAATGTAATAAGCTGTTTGTTTGTATTAATAAAATAAAATAAAAAAAAAAAAAAAATTACTATTGACAAAATTTAAACACGATCTTAATCTTAATCATACGACGCGCGAAGTGACTCTTGGCCAAAAACACGCGCATACTGATCGCGCGGTAGCGGTAGCATGGTGTCTTTGACCATAGTTCGTTCGTGCGTCGTATGATCAAGATCAAGACTATATTAAGATCGTATTTAGATTGTGTCAAGAGTAGCCCTGCTGTTAAAACCAATAAGGTTATTGTGATGCTAATGGATTATTTTTTTGTTAAATTTATTATTGTTCATTAGAACCATAATCTTCGTCTTCTTTAGGTCCACTGCTTCACATAAACCTCCCCTTATCTTTTTTATCCAAAGCAGACTGCATTCAATCACCACCGGCCCTCTGCTTTACTTCATCAGACCACTTTGTCTGTGTCTGCTGACTTATAAGACATAAACTATTCATGGCATACCTTACGACCGAACTGAAGATGTTTAATATAAAAATGTATTGTAAATGTATTTTATGAACACCCAACTTTCGTAGGACACCAAAAAAAGAAAAGAATGAGATTTGTATTTTTTGTCAAGGACTCTATGCAGATTCGTCTTCAACTTATTTCCAATCTATCATTTCATTGTTACGTCAATCTGATTATTATATGTAAACAACTTTTATGAATATTTTTTTTCTGATTCGTAATCTTTTTAATAAGTTAAATAATTATAAATGTAAAAAAATAAGTAATTACTTATAATTTAAATATTTTCCATTTCCATTAATTTTTATATACATTTGTAAAGAAACATATAATTTTAATTATAACTAAAAGTAATTTATTAAAAGAAAGATTCCCACCTATTCAGACGTGTGTAGGATTACTAAAATAATGTAATGGACAAAATAAAAAAATACGTTTATAGAAGAGTTGATAGTTTTGACGGATACATGAATTTCATGCTTGGCTTTTTTAAATACACTTGTATTTATCCATATAAAAGAGTTAAATTGAATAACGGAAAGATTGTTGTCAAGTTATCAAAACCTTTCTTAGCCTACGGGCTTATATTGATTAGTATATACATTTACTGTGTTTTTAAAGTTCTTGCTAACAGGCAAACTACAATAGTATCGTTGAAAAATGACACAATATTCAGCGTATCAGACAAGATACAAATACTTCAGGGAACAATCTTATACTTTGTGCTCTTATGTGAAAATTTGCAGAGCCTTAGCAGATATGAGAAAGCACGCAATGCTTTGAAGAATGCCGATGCTTACATTTTACAGCTTGATGGAAAACGAATTTACATTACACTTTTTTGGAAAACAATATATCATCTCATTATACCATATATCTTTATTATGCTTAACTTTTATAGAATGCTTTTTATTCCGTTTTCCTTGGAAAAATCATCATTTGAAATAATAGTTACTATACATGTTCCAATATTATTTCAAAATATTTCATGCCTTGCGTATGAAATTTCCTTCTATATTGTATCATTATATCTGACATCTATAAATGAAGAGCTAAATAAACTTTGCACCGATAAAATGCAACTTAGATCCAGTCAAATGAACACACAATATCATTTAGTGCATTTTAACTGTGAAGAATTCAATATTGAATTAAGAAACGCTATTTACATCAAAAGGATCCGTGAAATATTTTTCGCTATGAACGTTTGTGCGGATATTCCGCATAATTTTGGAAGAACTTACTCAGCAAAATATATTATTTTACTATTGAATTCGTCCATATCAATTGTATTTACACTTTTCTTTCTGTTCTCGGCCCTCGGCATGAGACAGCTTAAATTGGATGATCTGCAAAATGATGATATAAGTAGAATGACATATCAGGCTTTATATGGACTCATGAATAAAGTTATATGTGTACTAATACCTATTTACAGATTTCAAATAATTAAAGATTTGGTAGGTAACGAAACTGATATAATACAAAACTCAATCAAAACGACATCGTGTAGTTTTATTCTCATAAGAAACTTTTGTTATTTAACAGACTACAGAAATGAAAAATTTAATCTGCAAATTGTTGCTTCAGGAGGACGACAATAAAATATGTGACACGGTAACGTTCACCGATATTAATGGAATTACTAAAATGATATTCTGGTGGCGTTACATATTGTATCGTTATATTTATTATTTATTTTATAATTTTTCAGTTACAATGCTTCTTATGTTACTTGACCCACAGACCAATGAAATTTACAGGACTAAATATGTTTAATCTCGACCATACATTGATATACACTGTAAGTAGGTTTATTGAATAAACTATCAAATAAGAGGTATGAAATTCTATCGAACTTTCAAATATGCGTCAGTGAATTTGACATAGATGCTGATTTGAGCAGGATTTTTAGAAAGGTTAGAGAAAAAAATAAACCCACCAGCTAAAAAAATTAATTATTGTAGATATCTGTTAAAGAATTTTTCTAGAGCTGTTGGTTTTGAAAATCATTGAAATTTTTATCAAAGTGTTTTTTTTATTTATTAATTTGTTTTTAGGTTTTTGCGATGACATAATCTCACTTTTTTATATTTTTTGATGTACAGCTACATATATGTTGGATAATATTATAATTAAAACAACAATAAATTTCCTCGTTTATGCAGGATAATAAAATTAAACCATCACGGCATATCCCACAAGTGGACTTTTCATAATTGAGTGACCTATGTAATTTGGAATTACAAAGTAATTGTCAAAGTCTGATTTTGTAAATCAAAACAAGATCACTCCATAAATATTGAAAGCAGTAATAACAGCATAAACTACTTGTATATGCATACATAAATTAATATGGAGTTTTACCAAATAAACCCCAACATAATAAATCAAAAGTTTCTTGCTTATGAGTTCTTCTGATAATGTCAAGTAGTCTTGACGAAAGTACTCAAGACATATTTATTTCTTTGTTTAAAAAAGTGATGATTAATTAATTCTCTCTTTCTTGCTGAAATTTAGCATGTATCTAAACAAATATGCACTTTGGAATCTATGATGGTGTTGCCAGTAAGCGGGGTGAAACGTAATTTGCATTTCCAACACATATGTGTTAATGAACCCGAATATGCTGAATAAATGTGTAATATTTTTTTAACTAATTATATTTACATGTTTTAGGTAATTGGATTTTCAGTGACATACTTCATCGTCCTCGTGCAATTTTTATTAACATAGAATTATGTATATGTTTTCTGAGAAGAATTTTGCAAGAATATATCAAATAAAATGTGTAGATTCGCACAACTATATATTCTATCTTTAATAAAATGCAAATATTGTCTAGGTAGCCACGTTGTTTCTGGTTATTATAATAATATACAAAATAAAAAATGTTTAACACATTCTGTATTGTATGACTTTGTTGATAATGTATGGATGATTAAATAAAATAATATTAACATATAATTTGGAACGATTTTTTTAAATTTATCGACCGGTGGAAGATCATTGTCATTAGAAATTAAAATAAAACAAAATGTTTAGTAAATTCAAGTGTGCCTTTTTTAATTTGCGAGCCAGCTTTCGGAAACTTCCGCTCCTATCATCAGCCGAGATTGACCGTCGTGCATGGGTTTATCATCGTAAATATTTGTTTCATTTTAATTTCTTGTGATTTTTTTTCTCAACATTGCCTTCACTTTTATTAGTATGACTGCTGCTCATCAAATCAATCTCATCTTCTTATGAGTGTCGTATCAGGTCCCCGCGACGTTGACGATCACTATAATAGTGAAGGACCCTCGGAGAAACTCATCCACCCGTCGTATCCTGGTCCAATGTAGAATTTCACTCAACCAAGACATAAAAAAATTACATAAAATGGAGTAAATCATAATATACCAGACAGCTGCAAGTAATAAATACGCAAACTGTCCTCTCTGTGACAACAAAATGTATTATTATTTTACTATCATAATATATTTTTTTTACATCATTATCATCTAACCTTTTCTTCAGGAAGTGTTATAATTCATGAACGGAGCCTTGCGGTGTTTTTTCCACAAAAACATAAAAAATTAATAGTTTATTGTTATTAATTGTATTATCACATCTAGAAAATAAATTTCAAATTCTTTGTGGTCGCAATTAATCAAATTATTTAAAATAGTTAACCTTAATTGAGTTTATCGATTCTAACACACGTAAACATAACTGTAGTACCGAGTTCTATTACTCTGGAAAATTAAATAACATTCATATTATTAAAAGAAAAAATATTTTTTTGTTTAACAATAGCTTACACCAATTTTCTTTAATCGGGCGTGTTTCAGTTTGAAAAGACGTAATGGATAAAATAAAGAGATTTTTTTTTGAAAAAATAGATAACTTTGATGGATGTTTGAATATATTTTATGACTATATGAGACTTACTTGTTTTTACCCATTCAGACATCTCACATTAGCTGATGGTAGTGTCAACATTGTATATTCCATACCTGGAATTTTGTTTAGTTTCATATTTTTGATATATTACGGATATTCTGTCGTCTACGTGATACGAAGTGGAGAATCTATAGCTCCTTCATTGAACGATTTTATGTTATACTATCTCTCAGATAAAGTTTATGTAATGGTAGTTCTTATAAACATGATCATTAACCAATTGAGCAATATAAGTAGCACAAGACAGCATTTAAAAGTATACAATTCACTTAAATGTTTGGACCAATACGTATCAAAACTAAATGGAAAACGAAAATATTTTAATTTTTTTTGGAAAATAATAACACAATTTTTTATTCCAATACTATTATATGCTTTTCATATAGTTCGTTTGTTTTTCTCTCCGGAAAGTTTGATGACAAAACCATCTATACAATTAACTATTGCTGTCCATTTCCCCATATTATTTATCAATATATCGTACCTTATTTACGGATTGTATTTTAATTTCTTTTCGGAGTATCTATCCGCCATTAACGAAGAACTTAAGATTCTTCACTCTGGCGTCTTGCTAGACAATCCAAGGGAAGATAGAAACAGTCGTACAAATTTGTCATCTTTCGAAGAATTCAACGTGGAATTGAGAAATGTTAAATACTTCAAGAGAATTCGCGAGATATTTTCGGCCATTGATGTTTCTACCGATTTTTCAACGTCTTTCAATAATACCCACTCTACAAAGTTTTTCTTTGCAACGGTAGCATCTTTCACAGGAATAGTATTGACTCTTTTCTTCCTGATCTCAGCGATTGGTATGAAACAGTTAGATTTGGGGCAATTACAACCTGAAGATATTAATAGAATAAAGTATCTGGCGACATATGGATTAGTAAATAAGGTTTTTTTCCTACTGGTGCCAATTCTTAGATGTGAAAAAATTAAACACTTGGTAAGATTTCAAAAACTGGGCATGTAATATAAAGATATTATATGTATTTACAATGTAAATTACATTGTTTTTCTTTTGCAGAACCTAGAAATGTTAGATCTGGTCAGCAAACTATTGATGCAAGAAGACGATTACAAAATATGTGATGAGGTAATGTTAAATTTCATTCGTTTAAATGCATTTCAAATATCGTAAGAAAAAATCATGGTGACTACAAAGAAACCGTCACTTAAAATTAAAATTGCTATAATTATTGACATATAAAACAATTTTTCATATTCTCTTTTTCTTATTCACCCACATATTTTTCTATTATAGTTACAACGTATATTGTGCTACATGGGTAACAGAAATTCACGCTGTACAGGGTATTTATTTACCATTGACAATACATTGATATTTACCGTAAGTGTTTACTACAAATATGTCTAATAAAATAATTAATAAAAAAACATTTTATAAATCAGTATTTTATCTATTTCATCTCGTGATATGATACTCAGTAGATAAGTTAGCTGAAAACAAAGAAGATAATTTAATGTTTGATAAAAATGAGTTTCTACTATTCAACTTACTTCCATATTCACCATACATAGTATTTCACTCTATATATATATACAAGACAGAATTTTCTTTAATTTTCAACACATCATAATATCTCGCTTGGTAATTTCTACGTTTTCCAAGACATTTAACAGCAAAAAAACATGAAAAATGTTGCATTAAAAAATTATTTACATTTTTAATAAATTTATTAGTGTCAACATAAACAAATTGGAACTGTTAATTTCATTACGTGTGTTATTTATTTTATCAATTAATTATGCATTTCAGATGATTGGATCTTCGTTTTCATATCTCATTGTTCTTATACAACTTGCATTAGTGAAATAAATACAAAAAATCCGCAATCTGATCCTCAGTCTGCTGGCTACCTCACTTGTGAGAGGTGAATAAATTATTAGAATTTAACAACCTTCGATGGTCTCCTCATCGTCTCCACATCACCCAGGAACAACCCTGATGATACTGTTTTTGTTTTCACTAAATGAGTAAAACTCCATTTTTAAATTAAAAATTTTTTAAAAAAAAATTTAATTTTTTTTTTTTTTAAATTTTTGATGATGTTCGTTCGCTGATCCCTGATGATGTTCGCTACAAAATTTAACGAAACGTCGATCTTAAAAACACTTCGTAGAACAGGACCTACAAACCCAAACAATGATAATCCGTTAATAAAACAAAATAATATAATATACTATACACACATAGTGATATCTACGTGTACATATCTTTTGTTTATTTCTTGTTAATCGTGAAATTATTATCAGTTATTTTAGAAGGACTAACTATGTAACAGTTACGAGACATTTTGAATGTTTTTTAGTATTCTACAATGCACATCCGTTACTTGATTATTTAAATCGCGATCGATTTCGCTTGATATCGATATCAATAAGGTATAGGGTGCCTGGGCGATGTACTCGGGGCCGGGAACTGTTTTATTGTGACAATCACACAACTAACTATATAAGTAATACAGTGGTTCCCCGATTGCATCGCTTGGGAAACCAGTGCTTGAAATCGGTTGACATTTTTAACGTCAGTCTTCCAAGTTTTAAAGAACAACTTAGAGTCATGTTTTCTCCCTGTTGCCCTCAGGAGATATAGGATATAAATGAATAAGCCACAATGTTTTTTGCTTTATTGTCTTCTTTTTTATTTGATTTTTGTTTCTGGTTTTTATTGTTGAGTTTTTAAGTATGTAAGTTGAAGCACCTGTTATTTCTATTGAAACTGTTTTATTGTTTATTGCTTGTGAGTTTCTGATTGAGGTGTGTGAGTGTGTATGTGTGTTAATTATTATTGATGCTACCTTCAATGTCATTCACTATACAAGATGTGCCTTCATTATATATGTTTTAACGTATTATATTTATTATTTTAAATGTGTATTGTTTTGTTTTGATTTATATTTTATTTTATTGACAATTGTTTTTTTTTTTCTCTTTGTACAATTTAAATTGAATGTTGCAATTTTAACAGTTGCAGATTGGTTTTTTATTCTCCATAATTTGATTTGTCTCTATAATTTGAATGTTGAGACGTATAAAAAAAATAAATATTAGAATAATAACAAAGTTTATATGTTTGCTTTGTAATTTCTGACAAGTAAATTAATAATTGCTGTATTGTGTGATTGTTCGTATGGATGCCTACTAACTTGAATTGTCTATAAATAGTGCCCATCCATTTATTTATACATGGTTGTTTTTATTGATGATATTTGGTTGCATTTTTGTTGTTGTTATTATTTTGGTTATATATATTTGAATTACTTAACACCAATTTGTGAATTTGTATGTTTATATATGTATATATATTGTAAATGGCTATATGAGCCGTAAATTGAATAAATAAATAAATAAATAAATAAATAAATATCTCTTGTCAATGGCCCGAAATCGATCGCGATTTAAATAATCAAGTAACGGATGTGTATTGTAGAATACTAAAAATCATTCAACATGAAATTATTATTTTTATTATTATTAGGTATTTGTATACACTATTGCTTTCATTATTAACTTTACCTACACTTTTTAAGATGACAATATGTATACTGTATAGTCTTATTTTATTATTAAGTTATTGTTCACATAATTTGTTTTTTATTAGCTTATTTTGATTGGATGTGAAATGTGAATTTTTTGTTTTGTTTTATAATATTTTATGTTTGTAAATAGCATTAGCCGTTTATTTAATTAATAAATAAATAAAATGACAATATATTTTGATTTATTGATAAATAATTAATATGAACTTCTACCAACAACTGTGGGTCGACGATAAATTAAACTTTACCAGATGGTTAAGTGGTTTAATGGTTTCTATATCAGATTATCTAGTCGAAAAGCCTTAGAATCTATTTAAGTTCTAAATAAATAATTTCGAGACGAATGTTCTTACTTGAAAACAATTGAATATATTATAAGAATATCAGAGTTTGTGTTCTAAGATTTTATTCATTCATTTGAGTATCTACCTACATATTTAGCTATTCACCATCATCATCATCCCCATCATCCCGCTTCCCTTTCGAGGTAGGCAGAAAAAATCGAGCCCCACTTACACCAATCCTTTTTTTTTGTCCAAGTACATTTTTAGCTGCTATCACTGTGAAACAATTCTCATGCATGCTCTCTGAAAATAGGGAGGAATGTAGAAGAAAATCCAAACTCGATGAGGTTTGCCATCCATCCTGAATGTCTTACTTTTGTTGGGAGAGGACGGCTTGCATGTTTGTAACATGTGGCTGGTCTGCTCTAAATCATAAAATTGTGCATTAAACTTGTCTATTATTGAAATTATTAATTAATGGGCAAGCGTTGTTTTAATCTTAATCTTAATTATTTATCGATTAACATTTTTTTAATTAATTATTCAATGAAAAAATTCAAGTATACAATAATAATGTAGATGATTTTAGTACCACATAACATTTCACAAGGTCTTATCAAGAGGATATTTGTATCACAAATTTTCTTATATAAATTAAAAATATGTTGTAGCTGTTTTATTACTAATTGATTGTGGCTTAAATATTTACTTGGACGCAAAGACGGACGCGATCATTATGGATAAAATAAAGAGAATGTTTTATAGGACAATCGAAAGTTATGAAGGATGTATTAATTTTTTATTTGGTTTTATGAGAGTTAGTTGCTTTTTTCCGTTTAAACTAGTTATATTACCTGATGGAAATATTGTTCTATCTTATTCAAAACTTACAGTAGTTGTAGCTACATTATTACTAATCTTTTATGGATATTGTGTCATTGAAGTAATACAAAGCGGCGAAACTACAGCGCCTTCTTTGAATACTTCCATGTTGTACAATATCACAGACAAAAGCCTTATAATTATAGTTTTCATATCTTTTGTGTTTCTCTACGTGGAAAATTTGAAATCTTCAAGACATCACACCAAAATCTATAAAGCGTTGAAAAAATCTGATGCGTACATTACAAACCTCGATGGAAAACCGAAATATGCTATTTTTTTCTGGAAAATAGTTTCTAACTTAATTCTCCCAACGATGTTTTATTTTTCAAACACATTTCGTTTGATTTTCACATCAGACTATTTGATTTTAAAGCCATCAATTCAATTGACTATTGTTGTCCATTTTCCAATACTTCTAGTCAATATGACATATCTTATTTTTGGTTTGTTCTTTTATTTTTGTACGGAATATCTCGATACAATGGGGAACTTTCACAAAAAAAATTTTTCTACCCAAAAAATACTACAGAAAATAAGAAAAATTATGGTGCTTTTTATATTTTTAAATGTGCATTTTTAAGGTTTTTATCACCATTTAAAAAAGCGATTTTCGCACTTCGCCGCAAAAAGGTCCACTCGTGGCGGAGCAGTGTTTGACAATATCAGGCGCTACAAACAGTACTAAGAGTGAAATGTGTGGCAATACAAAATAGCGCCTAGTGACGTCACACCGGAGTAATTCAATAACAGAAAATATGGATTTTTAAAATGAAAATAATGAATGAATAGTTTTATTTTATCGTTTCTTATTAGGATATTCGTGATCAGCGTGTATTTATTAATATAAATTGATAACATTTATTCATATTCCTCACACATGCATGTTCCCTATTAATAAAGAACTGCAAAAGCTGCTTTGCACTGATAATTTCAATGAAAATTTGGAGAATTGTACATTTTTTTCGAGAAGATCACATAACGAAGACTTCAACGTGGAATTGAGAAATATTAAACACATAAAGAGAATTCGTGAAATATTTTCGACTATAGATGTTTGTGCCGATTTACCACTGTGCTTCGAAAATTCACACTCTTTAAAGATTGTAATTGCTATGATAACGTCCATCACAGGAATAGTTCTGACTCTTTTCTTTCTTGTATCGGCGATCATTATGAAACAATTAAGGCTTTTAGAATTACAGCCTGAAGATATCAACAGAATGAAGTATCTGGCCACATATGGATTGGTAAACAAAGTATTTTTTCTACTGGTACCGATATGGAGATGTGAAAAAATTAGGAATTTGGTAAGAATCGTTGTTTTATGCACCTAAACGTATATCATATACTTTACCATGCCACAGTTGTTGGAGTGTCCATTGTGCCCTGTCATATGCACTATGGAGGATATTTTTGACACATCTCTACCTGCTGTGCGTTTTGCACAGTACTGGAGATCAGTTTGATTGTTGTTTTCTGGGTTTTGACATGATAATAAATAACCTATGATTAAAAAAAAACTTTTTTTTCAGAACTTAGAAACTAAAAGTTTGATCTGCAAGTTAATGCTTCAAGAAGAAGATTACAAAATATGTGACGAGGTATAGGATTTATATAAATGGAATTACAAATATTGTTAAAATGTCATCCATTCTCGGTAGAAATTGAGAATTGTCAAAGAAGATAGTAAAGACAAATGTAGTCCTGAAATAACCCACAAACTACGTCAGACAAGTAAACTAGAATTGAGGAGATACTTGACAGAAATACCTTCTCTAAAATTATCTCAGACGTCAGGAAGATCGGAAAGCCTTAAAATACTGAAATATCAAAAAATGCTAATTGATTCACCAATGCAGAAGTCCACAAATATTGTTTATTTGGATAATATGACTCAAAAATTAAGTTTCATCACCGAGAATCTGATTTATTTGTAAAGATCACCTCAATTCAGGACACTACTTATTAATCCATACAGTACAAAATTGGAATTATACACTGATTATTTAAAGTTACGATTCATTTTCAATATAGATATTTTTGTCATGTTTTACAGTTGCAACGGATGTTATGCTACATGAGTCACAGAAATTTTAGTTTCACTGGAAAACGTATGTTTATCGTCAATAATACACTGACTTTTACTGTAAGTGAAACAAATTTATTCCTTTTACAAATGCTGATCACAAAATTCAAACTCAAAAATGTTGCAACTCAAATTATTGCAATATGAATTTGTATAAAATTCAATAATTGCTTATAATTTTGTGATGATAAATCAATTTATCATTTCTGAATCACTTACTTTGAGAGTACGGCCTAAAGCTTTTCATTCCAATAGGTTGCGACAGGTATCACTTTGTCATTTTCTAGAAACGGGTCTTTGGATCGCAGCTGACATTTATAATTTATCAAGTCTTTTCATAAATGCAGTGGTTAAAAGTGAAAAAAAATCATTTACGTATTCAATATTTTTCTCATTGTCTTTACAGATGATTGGATCTTCGATAACATATCTCATTGTTCTAGTTCAACTAGCCCTACTGAAATGAAAATATTTAAACATTATTTTATGATATATACCGACAGCAACGACTCTCTAAATTCAAATCATCGGAAGATACTATGCAGAATAGAACCAACATCTAGAATAAGATAATCATGGGAGAGGAATATTAGTATATTGCACTGTTATGAAATTCTTTTTTTCTCATACCAGTGGCTCAACTACTGATTGAGGAAATTACAAAAAAAAATACCATTGCATTCTAATATAATATTTGTCTACTATATAATATTGTTGTATTGTTGTTTTATTATTGAATAAATATAATGTCATTACATACTGTTACATTATTTTGTTTATCTTCAGAACAAGTTTTTTGTTATGTAATTTGAAACAAGTGTTTCTTTCTACTATAGATTATTGATTCTGAGAGAGACGTCTTTTGACTTATCAGGTCATTATTAATCTGTTGATAATGACCTGATAAGTGGAAAGACATCTCTCTCAGAATCAATAATCTATAGTAGAAAGAAACACTTGTTTCAAATTACATAATTATGGAATTCTAATACGTGTGCACCCACACAATTAATAAGTTTTATGTTGTTGTTATTAACACTGGTGTTTCTAAGGCCGAATTTATTTAAACAAAAACGTGTCTGCCCTTGGAGAGTAAGAGAATATCTAATACCCATTAAAAATATGTGGCCAAAGGAAGACAGTAAGTCATATTTTGAGAGGCAAGACAAAATTAAGATAGTAGTTAGATTGTGTCAAGAGTAGCCCGCCAGCTGTTCCTACAGATAATTTAATGGGTATATACCTAGAGGAGATTCACCAAGTGATTCCACAAGCAATTTAACATTGCATTGAAGATCTTACTCTAACATAACTTATAAAATAAATAAATAATAAATAAATAAATCTTTATTGACCATAATTTTACACAAATACATAAACAACAAAATTACAAAACGTGACAATCAACAAAATTAGGCCAAAAGGCGGACTTGTTGCTAGGCAACGTCTTCCAGTCAACCCTAAAACATTAACATAAAAAATAAAAATAAAATAAAAAATAGGTCTATGCCTACCTAATAATAAAAAAAGTAAAAAAATAAAAAAATAAATACAGGAACCCAAAGAGAAAAAGTTTTAAATATATAAATAAATAATTTATACATATACATAAATAATACATGCATACAATAAATAATAATAATAATACATACATAAGATAAAATAAAATACTATAATAAAAACAAATTAAACGTATGTGATACATGTGCAAAAAATTGATATCTTTGCACTCCTGGTGAGGACAAGGGAGAGGGGGGAGGGGGGGGGGGAAAGAGCTCTTTATCAAGTGTCAACAAGTTACATAAAATATCATCTAGAGACTAATCTATTTTTAAAAGAAGAAAACGATGAGCTGGTACGAATTGTTGGAGGAAGCTGGTTCCAGAGTCTAGCGCCGTGAATGCTGAAAGATGAAGAATAATAATCGGAATGATGTGAAGGAATTAAAAGCAGCCTATTATTCCCAGATCTGAGTGGAAGTCCATGCTCTGCGGCAAATTGGAATCTGTCTCTGAGATATACCGGATAGTTAGGATCTGATAATACCTTAAATAGGAAACAGAGGATGTGTATGTCTCTTCTCTGACCAATAGTTTTCCAATTTAACTGGTGTCTGTAAGATGATATGTGATCATATTTGCGCAAATTGAAAATATATCTGATGCACACATTCTGAAGACGTTCCAATTTGTTTAGCAACTCAACAGTGAGATCCAAATAACATATATCAGCATAGTCGAGCATGGGAAGGATGAGCGATTGCACCAGCAGGGTTTTGGTTTTGGTAGAGAGAAAGTTTTGAAATCGTTTGAAAGAGTGCAATGTACCGAAAACCTTACGGCTCACTTCACTCACCTGCTTCCACCACGACAGCCTTGAGTCCAAATAGATACCCAAGTCCTTCACATGATCGACAAGTTCAATAGAAGACTTGTTTAACAGTAACAATGGAATAGTGGAAGTATCCACCCGGGATAAAAGCCTTGAGCTACCTAATAAAATTGCTTGCGACTTAGTTGGATTTATGAGTAGACCGTTGTGCTCACACCAACGCCCAATGCGATCTAAGTTCTGGTTCATAGAGTTTACAGCTGAGAAAACACAATCGGTTTTAAAATGAGAATATAACTGTAAGTCGTCGGCATATACATGGTATGAACACGAAAGATCACGAGTCATTGAAGCGATAAAAATAGAAAAAAGTAAAGGAGATAAAATACCTCCTTGAGGAACCCCCGCTTCAAGACCTACCCAGTCAGAAACACCCTCCGATGTAACAACTTTTTGAGAGCGATGAGTGAGATATGATTGAAACCACTGGAGAGGTAATCCAGAAATGTTAAAAGACTTTAGTCTGGCCAAGAGCAGATCGAAGTCAACACTATTGAAAGCGCTACTGAAGTCCAATAAAACTAAAAAGGAAAGTTGACCATTCTCCATCGCCAATCTAACATCCTCGGTAACTTTTAACAGAGCGGAAGTAGTGCTATGCCCTTTCTTAAATCCCGATTGGAGTGGATCCAACAGTTTGTGTGCATTGAGAAAATCTGTTAATTGAGCATGAACCACCTTTTCCGCAACTTTGGATAATGTTGGGAGAATTGATATAGGCCTAAAATCCTTGACAGTACCCGGAGTGCTTACCTTAGGAAGAGGAATAACATGAGCAGCCTTCCACTGAGTAGGGTAACAGCCTACTGAAAGCGAGTGATTAATTAAATGAGTAATGACTGGCAAAATATGATCCAAGATAAGTGTAAGTATTCTTCTACTGATACCGTCACTACCAACCGCAGATGTTTTGATCGACAATATCAGTTTGCGGACGTCACTTAGTGATACCGGGGAAAACTTAAAAGTCTCGAAGTTAGGAACCTGATTCATGGCCATAGAGTTAAGTGTGGCATCTTTTAAAACGGGATCTATGTCTACCGGTTTAGAGGCAAAGTGGTTGTTCATTATATTAAGATCGATGTGGCAATTGGTGCAAGTTTTACCATTTGAAACAATGCCCTGTTGTCGTAGAAACTTCCATGATTCGTTTGTAGTTGCATTGGATAAAACGGTTTCAAAATAGTTCTTTTTTGCGGCTCTGCACAATCCTGAACACATATTTCTAAGAAGCTTATACTTCTCCCAGTAATGAGAAGAACGATGTTGTTTGAATTTAGACTTTGCCCTGTCGCGCCTTGCCATGACCTTACGAATGTCAGACGAGAGCCAGGGAGATGGTGGGTGCTTCATAGTGACAGTTACTAAAGGTGCATGCCTCTCAAAAAGCTCAATAATATGACTATTGAAAGTGCTCAATTTTATGTCCACATCCTCCGACTGATACACATCACTCCAATTAATGTTTCCAGCATCCTCATTGAGACGTTCAGTATTAATTCTTCGGAAATTTCTAAATGAATGTTTTTTCTTTTGTAATTTTGGTGCTTTCAATTTTAAAGATACATAAATTAAATCGTGATTTGAGAAACCCGACGCAGTGTGCTGACCAAATGATCTGACGAAATCTGTTGAAGAGGTGATAATGAGGTCCAGCAGAGTATGTGATGTTTCTGTGTTATGAGTCGGAGATAATGGGAGTACATGCAAGTTCAGCGAGTTTAGTAAAGTTTTGAGCCTATGAGAACGACTGTCATTCTTCAACAGGCAAGTATTCAAGTCACCCATCAACAAAATCCTGCAATAGTTTGGGACGAGCGACTCAAGGCACGATTCCAACTTAGCAAAATAATCACTATTAGGAGGACAATACGCCACACCAAGCAAAGCCTTAGACCCCCCAATGCCAACCTCCAGAAACAAAAACTCAGCATCCCGAATAGCAGCGCCATCTGATGAACCTACAATTTTGTACTTAAGATCTTCACGCAAGTATATCGCCACACCACCACCAACACGTGAAATTCTATCATGACGAATTAATTTGAAACCAGGTAATGGAAAGAGAGAACTAGGTAGTGTCGGCTTCAACCAAGATTCGCTAACAAGAAGAGCATGAAGTGGCAGATTGGAGAAGGTGTCCAAAAGTTCTGTGTGATGAGCTGGAATGCTTTGTGCATTAATATGACATGCATTGAAGACAGAACCCGTGTGTGGAAGTGATTGGCGAAGCATATCAGAAAGATTCAAAAGAGACGAGTCACCAGAAGAATTAATGGCATCAAAGTAATTGGAGTTGTCTAAAAGAGCATAGGGTGGAGGAGAAGAGGAGGGGGATGGTAAGGAGTAGAAGGAGTCAATAGATGTATCGAGCACAGACATAGCTTGTACAAAATAAATGAAATAATATAAATATAAAAAGAAATTATATAAACCTAAAAAATAAATAATAATAAAAAAAAATAATAATAATATATGTATATATATATATATATATAAAAATAATAGATAAATAGTAAACAATGATAATACTATAACTCAATGTCCTTAACCACCAATAAATAGGAAAAGTATTAAAAGTAGGTATGTGAGCTGTATGTATATGTACGTTCATGCAACCATTCACAAATTATGTCAAGATAGTTAGATAGAGATGAAGCATATAATAATAAATAAGTCAACATGACACTCATCATCCTCAACTAAGAGGTACTTGTGCTTGCTCTGGCCATTTGAGAAAAGCAGTCACACTCTGTGCAACAGAAAATATTTTATGTGAGATATATATGAAAAACAAATGTGGGTAATTATATTATGTGGATTATTAAAACCAGAGGAATATGCATAATGGTGGCAAATACCCACTTGAGTGAATCATTCTACACAATGCTATACGACCTAGCCTCATCTCCATCAATTAGGTATGAAGCAGATACAGCGAAGCCAATGAAACAAATACACATAAAAACACAATATAACATGTCTCAAAGCAATAAAAATCATAAAAGAGTAATTCTCCCATGAATATTAAAAAAATTGCAGATATAAGCGCACTTAGACATTACCAAAACAATAATCTGCACCCTGTAAATAAAAACTATAATACAATAAAGAAGAAAAAATAATAATAACATTATAAAGAATCATCATGCGACCTCACAAAAATACCTAGTTAAGTAATTTGATACAATTCAATAGTCATTTCCAAGTTAAATTTTAACATCCCCTCATGCTGCTAATTAACTACAACTTCCATCGAAATAATAATCTAAACAATAGAAACGACTCAGTAGCTAGTTATCGTTCATGAAACTTATTCATGGATCAAATCATAGACTCAACAGTAAAAGAATCATAGATTAATCATCGTGAAATTTTATTCAATTAAATTACATAGAAAGTAAACATTGCAGTGACAGGTAGGTACCTTACACTCACCTACATAGCTATAAAAATATGCAACAAATCATGAGAACCCATGAGCGTCGTGTGGGTAGCGCATAAAACTGTCACTGAAATCAAAACAAACCGAGAGTGATCGTAATATCGAGATAATAATTTAACCATTTAAGTAAAATGTACTATGAAATCAGTGTGCAATCCATAAACAAGTATCTCAATTAATAATACATTAAAAATAGAGAATATATATCAAGAGTAAAAACACAGTTAAAATAATACAATATAAGTAAACGAAAGCAAAATGGGCGCTGCATATTGATGATCTCTGAAATAAAAACAATACAAGTGTAATATTATGTCGTTGTTATAACTTTATCATTCCATATAAGTGTAAAATAATATTTTACTTGTTAAACCATTACGTTATTCGTTATGTTATTTGATAATTTAAAACACAGTTAAAATAGTATAATGTAAGCAAACAAAAGCAAAATGGGCGCTGCATATTGATGATCTCTGGAATAAAAACAATACAAGTGCAATATCATGTCGTTGTTATTATAACCTTATCATGCCATATAAGTGTAAATTAATATTTTATTTGGGTGCACGAGGTCTTAACTTCTTTATTGAGACGTCCTTGCCGGTGCTTTGTGTTGTATCTTGTGCAATTGCCTGATGAGACCGCTTGAAGGAATCTAAGTCCCGCCTCGATGTCAAGGTAATTGTTTTATCCTTTGTTTTGATGAAAATGTTTCCAGAAGAAACCCAGGTATCAGTTCCCACGAGTTTTCTGCAGTCTTTAAATATTTGCAGGCGTTTTTTGGTTAGAAATTCCGTGATAAGAAGCGATGTGCCCTTTAGTTTCCGCCTGTTAGATATTACTTTATTTCGTGTATTGAAAGAGTCGAAGAAAACGACGACCGGTCTAGTTCTTGAAGAGATCTGCCTTCCCAAACGGAAAACATTGAATAAACAGTCTTTCAAAAGCTCAACACCAACCTTTGATGCGATGACTTCCACTACCCTTGTTCGTAATTCTTCGCCATCGTCCTCTGTCAAACCGTGAATCAACAGTGCTGATCTTCTATTTGTGGTTTCCAGTGCATCCGTTTGATCCTCCAGCTCCTGTATTTCTTTTTTAAGAGTAGCCAGTGAATCATCTGTCATCTTTCTATTTGCCGAAAACTCCCTCACCAGTTCGTTTAGTTTGTCATCAACACAGGTAGATTGCATGTCATCTAGTCTTCTGTTAAAGGCCTCCATCGTTCTCTGAATATTCTCTTCCATTTTCGCGATCTGTTCCATTTTATTGTTTTTAATGCGAATAGTTTAGTCGCGAGAAAAATTCACCGACCCGCCATGAACAACCATAGACAGATATTCATAGTGGGATGATGGTTTTAAGTCATTCAATGTTTGTTTTAGCTAAATTATGTTTTATTTATGTTTGTTGATTATGTTTAGATACGCTTTAATTAATTAAAATGATTAAGGATCTATTCAGAGTTTCACTGTTTTTGTTTAATACAACGTACCGAAGCAAGTTGAATACATCGCTTTTCCAACATAGTTTCCCACGTCCTTGAGATGGTTTTCTCCATTGAACGGCGCCGAATAAATCATCCAACATTCATACATACATTCATATTTATAAAAATGATAAAAATACAGATCTAAAAAACTATAGACCTATAAGTATTCTTCCAGTCATTGATAAAATTATGGAAAAGTATTTATTGATGAAACTCGGGGCGTATTTAAGGGAACATAATTTAATGGATCCATCACAGCATGGTTTCCAGGAAGGCAAGGGTACTGAAACGTTACTTAGTGAGTTTTCAAGCTATGTTAATTCAGAGTTGAATAAGAAAAAACATGTTCTGGTACTTTTTGTTGACAACTCGAAGGCTTTTGACACTTTAAATCATAATAAAATGTCTGATATGTTAGAACGTATTGGAGTGAGGGGTTCTGTTTTACAGCTTTTCCAAGATTATCTAAGCAATAGGAAAATAAGTATCATCATCATCATCATCATCGCCCTCAACGCTCCTCTCGGGAGCACAGGGCAGAAACCAGCCTCCTCCATTCAGAGCGTCTCTGTGCCAATTGCGTCACCTCTTCCCACGACATTCCTTGCGCTCTGATATCGTTGTAATAGGAACGGTGTATTGTGAAAGAGGGACGCCCGGGCCTACGGAACCCCTGCGGACGGAAGTACAGTGCTCTTTTTGGCCAACTATCATTGGGCATTCTCAAAACATGTCCCAGCCAGGACCATCGTCTCTCTTGTATTACGGAGATTACAGGTCTCTGCTGGGTGCGCCGGCGCACAGCATCATTTGTAACATGTTCATACCATCTGACATCCAAAATCCTTCTAAGACACTTGTTTTCAAAGCTTAGTATCTTCCGCTCTTGAGCCTTGGTTAAGTGCCAAGACTCGCAGCCATATAGAAGGATTGGGATGATGCACGCATTGAACAAGCGACATTTTGTCCTGATGCTGAGTCCAGACGCCTTCCAAACTTTGTTCATGTTGTTGAAAGCCCCGCTAGCTGCTCCTATGCGGATTGGTAATTCCGACCGGAGATCACCCTCTGCGTTATGGTTGCTCCCAGGTACCTGAATTTACTAACCTGAGATATTTGGGAATTGCCAACCATTAGTGGGGTGTGAGTACTCGTGCATGTACTATTACATATGTACTCCGTTTTACCAGCGTTGATACGAAGGCCAAGGCGCAAAGAATTTTCATAAAGAGCATTAGCGTTGCACTGTAATCCGTCCACAGATGTATCAAAAAGGGCTAGATCATCCGCATATTCAAGATCGTGCAGCACTCCCACAGACGTCTCACTGTTTTCACGCTGTGATAAAGGCACACCGCCAGGGCCCAGAATAGATTTTCTGAGCAGGTAGTCCATAATTATGGCAAAGATAAAAGGTGCCAATACACAGCCCTGCCGGACTCCAGTGGTGATCCTGAAGGTGTCAGTTGGCCCACTTGATGTTCTGACAGAACATTCAGAGTCCATATGCAGGGCTTTGATCATGGTTACCAAATTGGGCTGGATGCCATACGCGGCCAGTATTTTCCATATGGTTGGTCTGTGGGGGCTGTCAAAAGCTTTTTCGTAGTCAATGAAGCAACATGCAAGTGGTGAGTTGAACTCTTGCGACTGTTGGAGTACACATCTGGCACAAAAAATTGCGTCCGAACAGGACTTGCCAGGTACAAACCCCGCATTGTTGCTTTCTCAGAGATGCCAACACTGGTTTTTGAATGCGGCTCAATATGATTTGTGAGAGAACTTTACCGGGCACACTAAGTAGTGTGATGCCACGGTAATTTCCGCATTCCAGTGGGTTTCCCTTCTTGAAAAGTGTCACGATGGATCCATTTCTCCAATCTTTCGGGCAGAGCTCCTCATTCAATACCTTGTTAAAGAGATGGTACAGTGGGTGGATAAGCGCATTCATGCCATACTTAAGGAGCTCTGCGTGGATTCCATCCTCACCTGGGGCCTTGTTGTTTTTTAGCCTTTTTACAGCTGCCTCAATCTCCTCATGTGTTGGGGGGGGTTTCGGCTATCCCAGATACCTGTGGGATATCTAGGTCGCTATCCTCATTGCCAACATCAAAAGGTGATGAGGGGTCCGGTCGGTTTAGAATGAACTCAAAGTGTTCTCTCCATCTTCCTCTTACTAAGTCAGGGGCAGAGATCAGGTTTCCACTGCTATCATTAATTGAGTCAGCAGTCTTATTCTGACCTCTTCCTCCCAACATGCGGGTAATTTCAAAGAGAGTCTTCGAGTCATTCCTGGCCGCGGCAGTTTGTGCAAGCTGTATTTTGGCTTCGACATCACGTCGTCTGTCTTTGCGCACAGAGTGCTTTACCAGGCGGTCTAGCTCTCTGTACGAATTTCTTAGGGCCTCCAGTTTCGTAGGGGACTTTTCAGCATCTCTGAGTATCTTGACTTTTTGGCGATCTTGAATATATCCCCAGGACTCCATAGACATCCATGGTGGTTTGTTCCTCTCTTTGAACCCAATGGACGCAACCGCTGCAGCCTTCACTACTCTCTGGAACTCCTCCCAGGCCGACTCTACTGAGTCAGTATCGGAAAGATACCAAGAGAGTTCAAATCCTTGGTGCAGCTCAGCCTCATACTTCATGCGAGACCGAATATTCCCCAACCCACAGACGTCAAACACTCGCGGTGCAGCTGGTCTTGCATATTTATTGAACCTTAGCTTCATGGCTCCGACAAGGAGCTCATGATCCGTTTTCAGGTCCGCTCCACGAAATGTCCTGACATCCTGTAGATCAGAGCGGTCTCGGGCCTTAACCAAAAGATGATCAATTTGGTTTCTGGTACGTCCATCAGGTGAGGTCCACGTGTATTTGTGGACATCCTTGTGAGGAAACAGTGTTCCTCCAATAAGGAGTCCTTGGAGTGTTGCATACTCTATAAGACGGGAGCCGTTGTCATTTAGCACTCCCATGCCATGCCCGCCCATTACGCCAGGACCGTTTAGTGGGTCGTTGCCTACTTTGGCATTAAAATCGCCCATCACAACGGTCCTATGCCTTTTAGGAATTTTGGATGTGACGGCTGCCAGACAGTCATAAAAACTGTCCTGAGGCCTGAGTCAACAACACACTATCGCGTCACGTTCCCGCTCCGCTAGCGTTCGGGTGCAGACGATGGTGCGCCAAAGTGTTAATTTTCGTAACTATTGTGTATCTTAGCAACGAAATTGACACTTGCTTGCAACATCGTCTGCACCCGAACGCTAACGGAGCGGGAACGTGAGACGAAAGTGTGTTGTTGCCTCTTGACCGTCCCCTCCGCATCCTCTGTGGGGGCATAACACAAAAGTACCGTCAACGGGTCACCAGTTGCCCTAAACGAGGCGCGTAGTAGCCTGTCGGAGATGGGTTCCCAATCAAAAAGCGAGCCGGCGGCCCGTTTGCTCATTAGCAAGGCGACACCATGCTTGTGTTTTGTCTTGTGGCCAGAGTGAATCATGGAATAGTTCCCCGCCTCACTCCTACCACAATCCAAAAGACGTGCCTCAGACACACCTAGCAGGTCTAACCCATAGTCACTCGCTATCTTGGCGGCAACCAACTCCTTGTCATGCCTCAGCGTCCTCGCATTGTATGTTCCGATTTTCAATTTCCTTATTCGGTCCAAGTTCTTATGGTCAGGCTACATGTAAATGGACCTGCTACGCATTAAAATATTCAACGCGTAATACGTTCATATCCACTGCTATACCAATAATTCGTAGTTGTCCTTTGTCGTCACTCAATAATAAATAATAATATTATTATATTTTCTCTACACCTTGTCGGTAATCCTCGGGTATCCTCGTGCATACGAATGGTGCACTCATCACCACTATCACGTGATGTCCATGGAATGTTTTTTTTTTGTAACGTCTTTTCGAAGTCCGTTATGACAAACAGTTTCTCCTTTACGATGGGTTAGACCACACGTATGGGGTGGGCGAGTGCCCACTCTGTTCTCGCGGCGGACAGTCATCGTAGTAATTACGACAAGTTAATAGTATTGTTAGATAATTAGAGGCAATCTTCATAACAGTGTAATGATCAATCTTGTTGTCTTCCTGCGTTCATAAAATAATTCTTGTTGTGTGCCGTGTAATAATGTACTTTAAAACAACCTGTGTCAATTGTTATGCGCGTGGACGGATTTACCGCCAACATTAGTGTACCCTAAAACCGTTCTTATTAATAATCAATAGTAATCAATAAACCAAATAATATCGTGAACAGGCTTGAGTATCCTGTGAGTCATATAGATTCCGTTGTCGAAGTGATATTAAGATAACATTTGGGAGTTTTTTTTGAGTGATGTAGCATTTGTATGATTTTGGGCGTGGTTGTTGCAATTGCCGCCATTTTTCATATCCGTGTGAAATAAGATAATCCCTTGTTTCTGATCAACTTTTCATTGTTAGGATTCATAAAAGAATCACTTAAACAATTCTTTATACTTGCTCAGTGTTATAAATTTAACTAAAACAAGAATGGGTTCCGAAGGAACGAATACATCTTCAACGCGAGAGTCTGTATATTGCGCATCAGTAGTTTATCAATGAACACTCATTCTTATGAGAACGTGAAGATCCTCTCTTAACTTTTCTGGTTACGACCCTTGTTATGAGAGTGATTAAATGACCACCCGTATATGCTTGGACAGACTATGGAAATAGTGACGCCTTATTCCTTTGGCACTGAGAATAGTGTTGAAACGTAAATTATTTCTCTTATCACTTGTGAAGTGGCGATCTCTTCGTCCTGAGGACAGGATCTGTCTGATTCTGACATCACCGCACTCCTGTACGTCCTAGAGTATAACCAGCGACCGCCATAGAATCATCAGGGTATGTTTCTTTCATGATCCTGCCATCTCCCGTCTATGAGTGCCAAAATACGTTAACAATAACATACTTGTCTTTGTGTTATTCTTATCCAGCTCGCCAGTCTATCTGTAAGTGACAATATTACTACTGTATATGATGTATATATATTGATAATTTATTCATAACTAAGTTCATATAATCGTTGAACTATCTATATATTAATTTCCTTTGTGTAATAATATAAGATCTTGAGTATGAATGAAGAATGAATGATTCCCATTTCATGTTATAGACCCCACGATAATCCAGGTATTGATTTATATTTGTAATACCAAGGTTGGTGTCTTTTAATAATTACCATTGTGTGTTTTACTGTCTCTATCCAAATATGGCAATACTTTCATAATTTTGCGTATTGTATGGAATAGTATTCCCTACAGATATACTTTGAAAGTAACTATATTGTTATGTAATGTATATGTTTACACAATAAATGTAAATCACTTACCATCCGATATCTTTCTATTGAAATTCATTTTGTATACCCATCAGTAGACTCAATACTCTTAATAATACTAAAGTACATATCTCCGCCTCCGTGTATATAATCTTCCAATAACCTAGTATATACTCGGAGTAGTTATGTAACAAAGGTTCGAATCCTTGGCCAACCATTGGGAGGAAGACCATATTATCTCACTATGAAGGCAACCAAGAGCTAAATGAAAGGCTCCATTGATGGAAATAATATATCCACGTTCTTGGAAAGGTCTAATGTACTTTTTGATAATCTTAGTTTCACATGATATATATATATAATTTTGTTGTTTACATGGATGTACCTATAAATTTACCTTGATACATAATATGAAGATTCTATTCAATAAGTTATAAATGGTATACTGAAGGAGTAAGGTGTTCCTGGTAACCTGACTGCTTGTGGACTTAAGGGTAAGCATGACACAGAGGCCTCTCTCGCCCAGAGCCAAGTAAAAGGGCCCCATACACTTGTAAGAAACCCCTAGACATAAACACGAGTATAGACCTTTTACTTCTTAATATCTTTAGACTACTTACGAGCATATAGACCTATATTTATAACAGTATTACTCTACAGAATATGTATTTTGCTTCTTATAGTTCAGTTTGAAACCTTGTTCATTGTTCTAATTTTGCTTTTGTAATAAATTGTGTGTTCGACCGTTGGACGAAGCATAATTTACTTGTTATGTGAGAGCGTGGTTAATGGAAACCACACACGTAGCAATTTGATTGCACGTCCTCACGTAGCAATTTGTGGGCTCGTCGTCCGGGATAATATCAAAAAGAAGACGAATAAATTGTGAATTCGTTTCTCGGATATACAGTAATTCGAATAATTACAAACTTGAAAAAATCTGTGTCATGACTACGCTTGGGTTTACATGTTGCTTTTAATGCCATTTGTGATAAATTATATGTACAATTGATATGTCTTGTAGCAATCATGTGTAATACAAATATGTGTGTGAAGTGATAACTGTTAAATATCACGAGTAAATCGCCGCGCGACTGGTTCGAATATCGCGTGGTGTGAAAACCGACTTTTGTTAAGATTTGGTGGGAACACAAGTTTCCCGCGAAATATTGAATGTATTACGTTTCGCGCGGGAATTTCCGTAGATACGAAGTATAAACAAAGTATAATTGGTAAGTACGCACTTTCTCAAACTGTGCGCGAGTAAATAATCGTAAGAAATTTTATTTATTTATTAAATAGATCTCGTGATCAGAATTTTGTTTTGTTAACGATTGATTACTCATTGTGTAATCAGATTTAATCCGAATTGGGTGGTGGCGATAAACTTCTTTTATCTACCAGAGCACCGAGTCCCTCCCTAGTGTCGAAAGACACGTTTAAGAAACTAGTTTGTAAGAATAGAAAAAGCGTAGGAGAGTGTGAAAATAATTTTAGTTATTTATAAAACATAAAATAAAACATTGAAGCGTCGGAATATAGTAACATTGTCAGCACAACCAAATATCTCTTGAACCTTTGTCATTCAAAGATAAATTTTCGTGTGTAACTTAAAAGTTTTTGAGCATCTAAAGTTTTAGAACCTTTGTCATACTTTCTTTATAATAATGTCTCGATTTGAACCATTGTTATTTTTGGGTCCAATTCCCAATGTAGACAAAGCTAACGGTGCTACACTAAAGAAAGCTTTATCTGAAAGAGGAGTTATACCGAAACGTTCAATTCCTAGTTTGAGAAGGCAAGCATTAGAATATAATAAACAAAATCTGGAAGTAGAATTCGAACAAGTTGCTCCACAATCGCGTATGAATGCTCAAATATCTCTTGATATGGAACCACCTTGTACATCCGTGTCTAGCAATGTGAACGTTGTTGCTGTAGAAGAGTCGGCATCTATCGAGAAATCCTTCGATAATGCTTTAAGTCTTAATAAAACTTCACAACTTTTGAATGTAAATTTTGGATCTTGGCCAGTAAAACCTTTTGATGGTCTCGGTGATGTAAGAAATTTTTTTACGCGGTTGGAAGAAATTGCAAGGGCTAGGAGGTTCCCAAATAAACAATTGGTATACGTTTTGCCTGAATTTCTGAAGGATCGAGCGCTTACACACTTTCGAATAATTTTTAAAGAGGAAATGACTTGGGAAGCTATCAAGGCACTCTTTTACCACCGTTTTGAAGCCCCTGGATTTATGATAGATAGAAAATTACGTATTTGGTCATCGATACAAAATAATTATGAAACTTCAGCAGATTATATTGCCCGAATAATAGAAATGAATAGCTCCCTTGATGAGAAACTGACTGAGAATGAATTGTTGGAAGTCTTCAAACGCGGGTTACATCAGAGATATGTCTCTCTTTTGGCTAGTTCTCACATTTCGTCAGTAAGTGAACTGGAAAGAATGGTCTCCAACTTCGATCGTCTGACCAAGGGCCATACTTCTTCTTCTTCTTCTAGACCTACTGCCATGAGAGTTAATGCAGTAGAGAATCGTCCCAAACCAGTCATACGATGCTTTTCTTGCGGACATGTTGGACACATTTCTAAGGAATGTAAAAACAGAGTTAGACATTTTACACCCCGTCGTTCACCCAGGAATAGATATAACAATGTCATGCGTGAACAGAAACCTGCATCGCTGATGCCGGATACTTCTAGACCACCCCCGTCGTTTTCAAAAAACTAATTTCTCCCTCGTTAAGACATCCTTCCGATACGATAGCTCGTTCTTCATCTTCAGATGTAATATCGTCAGACGGAAACTCACGGTATAATTACCGAGGGGTAACCAGAAATTTATGCACAACTCGTGTTGTTAGAAAAGAAAATGATGGCCGACCTTACGTTAATATTAAAATTCATTCTGTAATCTGTCTCTCACTATTGGATAGTGGGGCGGTGATATCAATTCTAGGAAAGAATTCTCATGTCCAATTTTTGAATTTAGGATATCCTCTTGTACCTTGTGAAACTCGTGTACTCACTGCGGACGGAAATGGTCAATCTGTTTTAGGAACCTTAACGTTGCCTGTACAGTATCAGGGTATTGAAAAATGTATCACGTTTTTAGTTGTTCCATCTATAACGTCATCTTACTTGTTAGGAATTGACTTTTGGAAAAGATTTAATATCTGTCCTGAACTTTTTCCTGTGTCTGTTTGTACAATACCTCCTGTATTACATTTAAATGCTGTAACCCAAATAGATGAACGTATTTTTTCTGCTGATCTCACTCCTGAACCGCCTGTTGTAACCAAAGGATTGATTGGTCCGACCAATTTAACCTCGGAACAAGTTGTTATTATCAATGATATCAAGCGATCCTATGAAGATGTTTCATATGAAAAGAAAGGATTGGGCCGTTTGAAAGGAATTTTTCATAAGATTGAAACCATTGGAGATCCTGTTAGGCAGAGACATTATCCTATTCCTCATGCAAAGAAAGAAATCATGAACAAAGAAATTGATAAAATGTTACAATTAGGAGTCATAGAACCTGCTTCTTCTTCTTGGCAGTCGCCTGCGTTGATAGTTAATAAAAAGAATGGAGAACCTCGCTTCTGTTTGGACAGTCGTGGCCTGAACAAAGTAACTAAACCAAACTCGTATTGTCTACCTTGGATTGATCGTATCTTGGACAGTTTGCGTGATGCCAAGTTTTTAACTGCTCTGGACCTGTCCAAGGCTTTCTGGCAACTTCCATTATCGCCTGAATCTAAGGAGAAAACCGCCTTCTTCATTGATGGACGTGGATCTTACCAATTCTCTGTGTGCCCGTTTGGTCTACGTAATATTCCTAGTCACATGCAAATGATTGCTGACAAACTGTTCAGTCACCGCTTTCCCGGTCGTGTACATTGTTATCTTGACGATATCCTGATTGTAAGTGAAACCTTTGAACAACACTGTAATGACCTAAGACTTGTACAATCTATCTTGAAGGAAAATGGTCTCACTATCAATATGACTAAGTCCGAATTTTGTAAATCATCTCTGCGTTACTTGGGTTATATTGTAGATGGCGAAGGGCTAAGAACTGATGAAATCAAAATAGAAGCCATGAAAAAATTTCCCACTCCTACTACCCCGAAACAGGTAAAATCTTTCTTGGGTATGTGTTCCTATTACCGAAGATTCATACAAAACTTCGCACATATAGCTGCCCCTTTGAGTGCCCTTACGTCTAGAAAAAACAAAAAGTTTGTATGGAACGAAGAAGCTGAAAATGCGTTTCACAGTTTAAAATTAGCTTTACAATCTGCACCTGTTTTAGTTCAACCTGATTATACGAAAGAATTTTATCTACACACTGACTGTTCGGATCTTGCTATGTCAGGAATTTTGATGCAAAAACTGGAAGATGGTGAGCATCCGATTGCATATTTTTCACGTAAGCTCACCGGTCCTGAAAGAAATTACTCCATTTGTGAAAAGGAACTGTTGGCAGCTCTGTGTTCTATAACTCACTTCCGTAATTATTTAGATGGTGTACGTTTTCACTTGATCACTGATAACTCTTCTTTGCAGTGGTTGCACAAGTTACAGAATCCAACAGGAAGATTAGCTCGCTGGTCGACTCGTTTGAGTGCTTTTGATTTTGATGTAACTCATCGACCAGGTAAATTAAATGTTGTACCTGATTGCCTTAGTCGTGTGGAAATTGGAACTTTGACGTTGCCTACAGAAATCACTGATACCTGTGATGCAGTGTATAACAAGCTTAAGAAAGGTTGTGAAAATTACCCACAAGCTTACCCGAATTATCAGATAATAGAAGGAAAATTGTATAGATACACCAAATCGTCTAACACTTTATTGTCACCTCATGAATGGAAATTAGTATTGCCAAAACTCGATGCTTTAAGAGTAATTCAAGAATATCATTGTAGTGGCGATTCTTGTCATGAAGGTACTTATAAAACGTACAAACATTTACGACGATATTTCTATTGGCCAAACATGCATCTTTCAGTCGCTAGATTTGTAAACAGCTGTGAAATCTGTAAAACTCATAAAATTGCTACTTCTGGACCACGTGGTATTATGGGAAAACCTAAATTGGTGTCCATGCCTTTACAGACTCTATCAATTGATATAATTGGTCCTTTTGTCAAAAGTGTTGAAGGATACGTTTATATATTATCTGTGGTATGTGTTTTTACTAAGTTTGTTTGGATTTTTCCATTGCGAAAATGTACCTCTGCCATAATTCAGAAATGCCTAGAGGAAAGAATTTTCTTACCATATTCTGTGCCGAAATGTATTTTATTGGATAATGCCACCTATTTTTGTTCCCGTTCATTCAAATCATTTTTAGAATCGTATGGGATAGAAAAGATTTTGTATTCAGCATATTATGCTCCACAATCTAATACAGTTGAAAGGTACAATCAAACCATTGGTACCGCTCTTTCGATTTTGGTTGATAATAATCATAGAATTTGGAGTAAGAAATTACCCATAGTACAAGCCAGTTTGAATAATAATGTATCTTTTGCGACGGGATATTCACCCCATTTTCTTATGCATGGATTTGAAAGCATGCAACATGCTTCATTTTTCAAAAGTTTGAGCTCTAATGTAGATGAAAATCCTTCGGATGAACTGAAGAACTCTTACAAACAGAAATTGGATGTATTGTACGATGTATATAATGAGGTTACTGACATGCTGACTGAATCATATAAAAAATCTGCCTCTCGTTACAATCTTCGTCGAAAACGAGTAGATTATCGTCCTGGTGATGTAGTCTATCGTAGAAATTTTGTAAAATCCAATGCAGCTGCGGAATTCATGTCTAAATTGGCCCCTCGTTTTGTGAAAAATCGTATTAGGTCAAAGTTGTCAGATAACGTGTATCTTTTAGAGTCAATGGATGGTGTTTATAGTGGAAAGTTTCACGTGAAGGATATTCTGAAAGATGAAAAGTATTGAATATCCCTGTTATGTATTGTGACTTATGCAAATTTTAGTATAAATAAAATATTATATGTAGCGAATTGTGTGGTGTATCGTCTTGTTGAGGAATGGAATGTAAAGTACAATGGAGTAGACATAGGTACAAGCGCCAACGACCCTGGTCCATGGATTATATAATGATGACAATTATCGATTAAATATAAATTCCTCGAACCCTTCATTTTCTATCCTGTCTTTCGATATTGGTGACAATTGTATGTAGTATGATGTATGCATGTGAGTGTGACTGTGTGAGCCCTGAATGAGGAATTATAGTTGATGTATGTAGTATGATGAATGAAAAATATCGAATACCCCAGACAGAGATTCTCTTTAATAATACCCCCCACAAATGTTGTAGTCTTCTGTCGTCATTGTGTATACTTTGTGTCCACATCGATATCGTTTTGTAAGTGGAGCCCTTGTAAAATTTTAATACTCATATTGTATATATATGGAATGTCGTATGATGTATAGCAGTAGACGTCCTGGCTGTACATTATATGAGACAAGCGTATGTGTAAATTGTATTGTTCGCATTTATATTGTAAAATTAAATTGAAATTTTTATGGTTATAGAGTCCTACGAGGAATGCCTCTGTGGTTGTAATTAAAAAAAAAAAAAAATACTGACCTAATCCGTATGTACGAGCGCGAATTAGAGTCTAAACGTATATTGATCAAAGCCGTGAGAATATTATGTGACCATATGTATATGAAAATCGTTATATGTAAATATTTATTTTGTTCTTATAATGTCTTGCTATATGATTCGTCTATAGTACATGACGTATGTTATATTTAATTGTGAGTGTCTTTCATATCGGATGGGTAAACACGTATAAAATGAGACATCTCTAACTTGTATGTATATTAAATTCTTCGTAATATTAATGTTGTGTAAAGCCGCGAACTACTAATGCCGGAACTCTTGTGTCGGTACATTGTGCGTGCGTGGTGGTTATAGACCAACTACTCTTGTCGTTGGATATTTCTACTTTAAATAGACTATCCGATTTTATTATAATTATTAGTATGTATATATTCCATTAGCTACGGAACCTCATACACATATATTGTAAATTTTATTGATATATTGTACATGTTATTAATATAAGGTAATTGTTATATAAATGTTATAAAGAATGTTGAATGTTGTAATTGTTGTTATTATTTAATTATGTTTGCTTAGGAGCCCTGTCTTATAAATAATATAGAGTTACTTGAGTGAAGTGAAATTTAACTGGAGGAAATATCAGTGCGCCAAAATTCCTTCAGCATGGCCTGTAATCGCGTGTGTTTAAAATAAGTAAATGTTGGGCTATAGGATTGTTGCTTATTTATAAGAAAATTTAATTGTTGTTTGATATGTATGTAGTATTCATAGTGTTGTCCCTTTCTATATGTAATAATATGTCGCGTCACTTACGGATGAGAGGGGCGTGTCTTTGACGGGACGGGCGGAGCAAGGAGGACGTACTATCTCTTGTATATAACCAGTGGTTCTCAACTTTTTTCTTTTTTTAACTTTACGTCTCTTTGAAAATTTGTCATTTCACTTCAAATTTTCAAAAAGGGGGCGCAGACGGAGAATGCTACGCATTAAAATATTCAACGCGTAATACGTTCATATCCACTGCTATACCAATAATTCGTAGTTGTCCTTTGTCGTCACTCAATAATAAATAATAATATTATTATATTTTCTCTACACCTTGTCGGTAATCCTCGGGTATCCTCGTGCATACGAATGGTGCACTCATCACCACTATCACGTGATGTCCATGGAATGTTTTTTTTTTGTAACGTCTTTTCGAAGTCCGTTATGACAAACAGTTTCTCCTTTACGATGGGTTAGACCACACGTATGGGGTGGGCGAGTGCCCACTCTGTTCTCGCGGCGGACAGTCATCGTAGTAATTACGACAAGTTAATAGTATTGTTAGATAATTAGAGGCAATCTTCATAACAGTGTAATGATCAATCTTGTTGTCTTCCTGCGTTCATAAAATAATTCTTGTTGTGTGCCGTGTAATAATGTACTTTAAAACAACCTGTGTCAATTGTTATGCGCGTGGACGGATTTACCGCCAACATTAGTGTACCCTAAAACCGTTCTTATTAATAATCAATAGTAATCAATAAACCAAATAATATCGTGAACAGGCTTGAGTATCCTGTGAGTCATATAGATTCCGTTGTCGAAGTGATATTAAGATAACATTTGGGAGTTTTTTTTGAGTGATGTAGCATTTGTATGATTTTGGGCGTGGTTGTTGCAATTGCCGCCATTTTTCATATCCGTGTGAAATAAGATAATCCCTTGTTTCTGATCAACTTTTCATTGTTAGGATTCATAAAAGAATCACTTAAACAATTCTTTATACTTGCTCAGTGTTATAAATTTAACTAAAACAAGAATGGGTTCCGAAGGAACGAATACATCTTCAACGCGAGAGTCTGTATATTGCGCATCAGTAGTTTATCAATGAACACTCATTCTTATGAGAACGTGAAGATCCTCTCTTAACTTTTCTGGTTACGACCCTTGTTATGAGAGTGATTAAATGACCACCCGTATATGCTTGGACAGACTATGGAAATAGTGACGCCTTATTCCTTTGGCACTGAGAATAGTGTTGAAACGTAAATTATTTCTCTTATCACTTGTGAAGTGGCGATCTCTTCGTCCTGAGGACAGGATCTGTCTGATTCTGACATCACCGCACTCCTGTACGTCCTAGAGTATAACCAGCGACCGCCATAGAATCATCAGGGTATGTTTCTTTCATGATCCTGCCATCTCCCGTCTATGAGTGCCAAAATACGTTAACAATAACATACTTGTCTTTGTGTTATTCTTATCCAGCTCGCCAGTCTATCTGTAAGTGACAATATTACTACTGTATATGATGTATATATATTGATAATTTATTCATAACTAAGTTCATATAATCGTTGAACTATCTATATATTAATTTCCTTTGTGTAATAATATAAGATCTTGAGTATGAATGAAGAATGAATGATTCCCATTTCATGTTATAGACCCCACGATAATCCAGGTATTGATTTATATTTGTAATACCAAGGTTGGTGTCTTTTAATAATTACCATTGTGTGTTTTACTGTCTCTATCCAAATATGGCAATACTTTCATAATTTTGCGTATTGTATGGAATAGTATTCCCTACAGATATACTTTGAAAGTAACTATATTGTTATGTAATGTATATGTTTACACAATAAATGTAAATCACTTACCATCCGATATCTTTCTATTGAAATTCATTTTGTATACCCATCAGTAGACTCAATACTCTTAATAATACTAAAGTACATATCTCCGCCTCCGTGTATATAATCTTCCAATAACCTAGTATATACTCGGAGTAGTTATGTAACAAAGGTTCGAATCCTTGGCCAACCATTGGGAGGAAGACCATATTATCTCACTATGAAGGCAACCAAGAGCTAAATGAAAGGCTCCATTGATGGAAATAATATATCCACGTTCTTGGAAAGGTCTAATGTACTTTTTGATAATCTTAGTTTCACATGATATATATATATAATTTTGTTGTTTACATGGATGTACCTATAAATTTACCTTGATACATAATATGAAGATTCTATTCAATAAGTTATAAATGGTATACTGAAGGAGTAAGGTGTTCCTGGTAACCTGACTGCTTGTGGACTTAAGGGTAAGCATGACACAGAGGCCTCTCTCGCCCAGAGCCAAGTAAAAGGGCCCCATACACTTGTAAGAAACCCCTAGACATAAACACGAGTATAGACCTTTTACTTCTTAATATCTTTAGACTACTTACGAGCATATAGACCTATATTTATAACAGTATTACTCTACAGAATATGTATTTTGCTTCTTATAGTTCAGTTTGAAACCTTGTTCATTGTTCTAATTTTGCTTTTGTAATAAATTGTGTGTTCGACCGTTGGACGAAGCATAATTTACTTGTTATGTGAGAGCGTGGTTAATGGAAACCACACACGTAGCAATTTGATTGCACGTCCTCACGTAGCAGACCCCTCCCCTGTAGAGGTCCAAGTGTCCGAGGCTTTATGCTGTTTCTGTTTGCAGTCGGTATAGGTATAAATAAGTATACAACTGTGTAATCATCTTAGTGACAGAAAGAGCGTGTTAGCAGGTGTACCCCAAGGTTCAGTTCTGGGACCCACGTTGTATATAATTTTTGTTTCATGTATGAGAGTTTTATTTAAACACTGTAAATATTTTGTATATGCGGACGACACGGCTCTTGTAGTGTCACATCACGATGAGATGGAGGCTCGCAGATTGTTACAGGTTGATTACGATAGATTGGTTCGGTGGTCACATGACTACGGATTAGTTATAAATGCGAAAAAAAACAAAACTAATGCATATCAGATCTCCAAGTAACGCGACGGATGGTGTGACACCTGGAATTGTCTCTCATGATTATGGGTGTATACATAAAAATGTTGAGCTCCCCATGTCTTGCGATTGTCCGGTCATAAGTATTGTAAATAAATTTGTATATTTAGGTTTAACTATAGATAATAGATTTAAGTGGGACCTACATGTAAATAGTATTTGTAAAAGATAACGATGAATAGGTGGTATGTTGTATAGTATAAAATATTTTTGATGATTTATCATACCTACCTGATCTAATTTGATGTACATCTAGATGATTGTAAAATATCGATGGTTCACCTGAATTTTTAATTTTAATTATACATATTACGTATGTAGTAAATTAAAAATATAGTAATATTGTGGGCGCATCTACAATAAGCCTGGAATATTTTTTACCACAGTATTTATAGAATATAAGAATTCAATACCTACTCATAAAATAGTGTTTCAGTTTCTTACAAGCAATTAATACAATGTCCAGTATATTTTTAATCTTTACCTTTTAGAAACACAGGCATTATGGATAAACTTAAACAAAAATTGTATACAAATATTGACAGTTTTGATTCATTTATGAAAATATTCGTAAATTTCATGAGAATTTACTGTTTGTATCCTTTTAAACTCGTTATATTATCGGATGACAGCACAATCGTCTTGTATTCACTACCTTTCGTATTATCAAGCACTGCAGTGATAATATTATATGGATACTGTGTCTTTACAGTTATCACAAATGGCGAATCCACAGCACCTTTTTTAAATGGTCTAATGTTGTACAGTATCTCAGATAAAGTACAATTGATGATTGTTTGCATATGCATGATCATTATGCAAATAGATAATCTGTGCTACATAAGAAAATATGAAAAACTTTACAATCAAATTAAACGCGTCGACAAATACGTTGAAGAACTTGATGGAAAACCAAAACATGTCAAGTTTTTTTGGAAACTTATTATTTATTTAATCATTCCAACAAATGTTTCTATATTGAACATGTTTCGTTTATACTTTTCAATAAGTTATTTCACATTAAAACCATCAATTCAGTTGACTACTGCCATTCAAATGCCTATTGTTTTTCTCAATTCAGTATATCTCAACTATGCACTAATTTTTCAATTCATTTTGGAATATCTGCGTTCTATCAACAACGCACTAAGAAAACTTTGTGAATCTGAAGAGAGCTTTCTGCATTTTATTCTAAGAGGAAACCGAGATACTAGAACGAATATATCAAGTATTGAAGACACCCATATGGCATCGAGAAATGAAACTTTTTTGAAGAAAATTCGTGAAATTTTTTTGGCTATGGATGTTTGTGCCGATTTACCTGTCGGTTTCTACAAGACTCACTCACTTAAGTTTGTAGTTATACTGTTTACATCATTCACAGGAATTGTTCTTGCTCTTTTCTTTTTTGTCACTGGAATTGGTATGAGACATTTAAAGCTGGTGGATTTAAATAGGGATGACGTACAAAGAATGACCTACTTGGCCATCTATGAACTGGTTAACAGAGCTGTTTTCGTTCTATTTCCAATTTATAAATGTCAAAAAATTTATGATTTGGTAAGAATTTGAAAAATAATTATCCTTTTAAGACAACATTGTCAAGTTTTATTCATATGTATTTACAAAACAGAAAAAGGAATCTTATTGACCGCCGTTTAGTAATTAAGTTTTCCGCAAAAAGGCTGTCAAACTAAAGACATCTATAACATTTACAAATCAGAAAGGAATCCAGAATGAAAAACGCCATCATTCTCCGTGCAATATATATTTTTTTTTTTTAAAAAAGATATATCGACATTAAGTGTTATGTACCTTCTAATGTATACAAAAAAAATCTATATTTTTTTAGTTTTATTTTTCAGAATGCTGAAATCAATAATTCAGTAAATAAATTATTACTTCAAGAAGAAGATCAAAAAATTTGCGATGAGGTGATTAAATTCTTTTTCTTCTTACTTTGCTATGTTAAATCCGTCCAAAATCTGCGATCACTTGGGCGCGTGCATCTCTGTTTCTCGTTTTACTATCGATATCAATATCTCTCGTCAATGGCCCGAAATCGATCGCGATTTAAATAATCAAGTAACGGATGTGTATTGTAGAATACTAAAAAACATTCAACATGAAATTATTATTTTTATTATTATTAGGTATTTGTATACACTATTGCTTTCATTATTAACTTTACCTACACTTTTTAAGATGACAATATGTATACTGTATAGTCTTATTTTATTATTAAGTTATTGTTTACATAATTTGTTTTTTATTAGCTTATTTTGATTGGATGTGAAATGTGAATTTTTTGTTTTGTTTTATAATATTTTATGTTTGTAAATAGCATTAGCCGTTTATTTAATTAATAAATAAAAATAAAATAACTATATATTTTGATTTATTGATAAATAATTAATATGAACTTCTACCAACAACTGTGGGTCTACGATAAATTAAACTTTACCAGATGGTTTAGTGGTTTAATGGTTTCTATATCAGATTATCTAGTCGAAAAGCCTTAGAATCTATTTAAGTTCTAAATAAATAATTTCGAGACGAATGTTCTTACTTGAAAACAATTGAATATATTATAAGAATATCAGAGTTTGTGTTCTAAGATTTTATTCATTCATTTGAGTATCTACCTACATATTTAGCTATTCACCATCATCATCATCCCCATCATCCCGCTTCCCTTTCGAGGTAGGCAGAAAAAATCGAGCCCCACTTACACCAATCCTTACGAACATTTTTCGCTGCTATCACTGTGAAACAATTCTCATGCATGCTCTCTGAAAAAAGGGAGGAATGGAGAAGAAAATCCATACTCGATGAGGTTTGCCATCCATCGTGAATGTCTTTTTTTGTTGGCACGGAGAGGACGGCTTGCATGTCTATTACATGTGGCTGGTCTGCTCTAAATCATAAAATGTTACGTTAAATTTGTTTATTATTTTAATTATTAATTAATGGTCACGTGTTGTTTTAATCTTAGTCTTAATTATTTATCGATTAACAAATATTCAATTAATTAGTCAATTAAAAATTCAAGTTTACCAATAATTTAGGTAATTAAAGTGGCTCATTACATTTCACAAGGTCTTATCAAGAGGATATTTGTATCACGAATTTTCTTATAAAAATTTAAAGTTAATTTATATTGAAGCTGTTTTAATACATTGTGGCTAAAATATTTACTTGGACGCAAAGTCGGACGCGATCATGAATAAAATAAAGAGAATGTTTTATAGGACAATCGAAAGTCATGAAGGATGTATTAATTTCTTAATAGGTTTTATGAGAGTTTGTTGCTTTTATCCGTTTAAACTAGTTATATTACCTGATGGTAATATTGATCTATCTTATTCAAAACTTACAGTAGTTGCAGCAACATTAATACTAATATTTTATGGATATTGTGTCATTGAAGTAATACAAACCGGTGAAACTACAGCGCCTTCTTTGAATACTTCCATGTTGTACAATATCTCAGACAAAGTCCTTATAATAATAGTTTTCATATCTTTGGTATTTCTCTGCGTGGAAAATTTTAAATCTTCCAGACAACACACCAGAGTCTACGAAGCCTTGAAAAAATCTGATGCGTACATTACAAACCTCGATGGAAAACCGAAATATGCTATATTTTTCTGGAAAATAGTTACTAACTTAATTCTCCCAACGATATTTTATTTTTCAAACACATTTCGTTTGTTTTTCACATCAGACTATTTTATTTTAAAGCCATCAATTCAATTGACTATTGCTGTCCATTTTCCAATACTTTTAGTCAATATGACATATCTTATTTTTGGTTTGTTCTTTTATTTTTGTACGGAATATCTCGATACAATTAATAAAGAACTGCAAAAGCTGCTTTGCACTGATAATTTCAATGAAAATTTGGAGAATTGTACATTTTTTTCGAGAAGATCATATAACGAAGATTTCAACGTAGAATTGAGAAATATTAAATACATAAAGAGAATTCGTGAAATATTTTCGACTATAGATGTTTGTGCCGATTTACCACTGTGCTTCGATAATTCACACTCTTTAAAGATTGTAATTGCTATGATAACGTCCATCACAGGAATAGTTCTGACTCTTTTCTTTCTTGTATCGGCGATCATTATGAAACAATTAAGGCTTTTAGAATTACAGCCTGAAGATATCAACAGAATGAAGTATCTGGCCACATATGGATTGGTAAACAAAGTATTTTTTCTACTGGTACCGATATGGAGATGTGAAAAAATTAGGAATTTGGTAAGAATCGTTGTTTTATGCACCTAAACGTATATCATATACTTTACCATGCCACAGTTGTTGGAGTGTCCATTGTGCCCTGTCATATGCACTATGGAGGATATTTTTGACGCATCTCTACCTGCTGTGCGTTTTGCACAGTACTGGAGATCAGTTTGATTGTTGTTTTCTGGGTTTTGACATGATAATAAATAACCTATGACTAAAAAAAAACTTTTTTTTCAGAACTTAGAAACTAAAAGTTTGATCTGCAAGTTGATTCTTCAAGAAGAAGATTACAAAATATGTGACGAGGTATAGGATTTATATAAATGGAATTACAAATATTGTTAAAATGTCATCCATTCTCGGTAGAAATTGAAATTGAGAATTGTCAAAGAAGATAGTAAAGACAAATGTAGTCCTGAAATAACCCAAAAACTATGTCAGACAAGTAAACTAGAATTGAGGAGATACTTGACAGAAATACCTTCTCTAAAATTATCTCAGACGTCAGGAAGATCGGAAAGCCTTAAAATACTGAAATATCAAAAAATGCTAATTGATTCACCAATGCGGAAGTCCACAAATATTGTTTATTTGGATAATATGACTCAAAAATTAAGTTTCATCACCGAGAATCTGATTTATTTGTAAAGATCACCTCAATTCAGGACACTACTTAATAATCCATACAGTACAAAATTGGAATTATACACTGATTATTTAAAGTAACGATTCATTTTCAATATAGATATTTTTGTCATGTTTTACAGTTGCAACGGATGTTATGCTACATGAGTCACAGAAGTTTTAGTTTCACTGGAAAACGTATGTTTATCGTCAATAATACACTGACTTTTACTGTAAGTGAAACAAATTTATTCCTTTTACAAATGCTGATCACAAAATTCAAACTCAAAAATGTTGCAACTCAAATTATTGCAATATGAATTTGTATAAAATTCAATAATTGCTTATAATTTTGTGATGATAAATCAATTTATCATTTCTGAATCACTTACTTTGAGAGTACGGCCTAAAGCTTTTCATTCCAATAGGTTGCGACAGGTATCACTTTGTCATTTCCTAGAAACGGGTCTTTGGATCGCAGCTGACATTTGTAATTTATCAAGTCTTTTCATAAATGCAGTGGTTAAAAGTGAAAAAAAATCATTTACGTATTCAATATTTTTCTCATTGTCCTTACAGATGATTGGATCTTCGATAACATATCTCATTGTTCTAGTTCAACTAGCCCTACTGAAATGAAAATATTTAAACATTATTTTATGATACATACCGACAGCAACGACTCTCTAAATTCAAATCATCGAAAGATACTATGCAGAATAAAACCAACATCTAGAATAAGATAATCATGGGAGAGGAATATTACTGAGTATATTGCACTGTTATGAAATTCTTTTTTTATTTTTAAATAAATGTGTCATTACATACTGTTACATTATTTTGTTTATTTTCAGAACAAGTTTTTTGTTATGTAATTTGAAACAAGTGTTTCTTTCAACTATAGATTATTGATTCCGAGAGAGAGGTCTTTCGACTTATCAGGTCATTATCAATCTGTTGATAATGACCTGACAAGTCGAAAAACGTCTCTCTCGGAATCAATAATCTATAGTAGAAAGAAACACTTGTTTCAAATTACATAATTATGGAATTCTACTACGTGTGCACCCACACAATTAATAAGTTTTATGTTGTTGTTATTAACACTGGTGTTTCGAAGGCCGAATTTATTTAAACAAAAACGTGTCTGCCCTTGGAGAGTAAGAGAATATCTAATACCCATTAAAAATATGTGGCCAAAGGAAGACAGTAAGTCATATTTTAAGAGGCAAGACAAAATTAAGATAGTAGTTAGATTGTGTCAAGAGTAGCCCGCCAGCTGTTCCTACAGATAATTTAATGGGTATATACCTAGAGGAGATTCACCAAGTGATTCCACAAGCAATTTAACATTGCATTGAAGATCTTACTCTAACATAACTTTCATAGTGGGATGATGGTTTTAAGTCATTCAATGTTTGTTTTAGCTAAATTAAGTTTCGTTTATGTTAAGATACGCTTTAATTAATTAAAATGATTGGGGATCGATTCAGAGTTTCACTATTTTCTTTATTAAAACGTACAGGACCAAGATGAAGACATCGCTTTTCCAACATAGTTTCCCGCGTCCTTGAGATGGTTTCTCCATTAAACGGCTTCGAATAAATCATCCAACATACATACATAATTCATACATAAGACGATAGATCTGATTAAATAGATGAATTCTCTACATATCAATTTTAAATCCGAGAGCTATATTTTATAAGGAATGTTGTATAACAACACAAAATGTGTTTGAAAATAATAATTTACAGTGGTGGTTTTAAATTAATTAATTATTAATTGATGATTTATCAAACTTGCCTGAACATATTTGATGTACATCTAGATTATTGTAAAATATCGATGGTTCACCTGAATTTTTAATTTTAATAATACATATTACGTAATTAAAAAGACAGTAATATTTTGGAAGCATCTAAAATAAGCCTGGAATATTTTTTTATCATAATTTTTCACATATACGAATCCAATATTCATAAAATAGTGTTTCAGTTTCTTACTAGCAATTAATACAATGACCAATAGTCTAATATTATTTATCTTTAACTTTTAGAAACAGAGGCATTATGGATAAACTTAAACAAAAATTGTATACAAATATTGACAGTTTTGATGCATTTATGAAAATATTCGTAAATTTCATGAAAATTTACTGTTTGTATCCTTTTAAACTCGTTATATTATCGGATGACAGCACAATCGTCTTGTATTCACTACCTTTCGTATTATCAAGCACTGCAGTGATAATATTATATGGATACTGTGTCTTTACAGTTATCACAAATGGCGAATCCACAGCACCTTTTTTAAATGGTCTAATGTTGTACAGTATCTCAGATAAAGTACAATTGATGATTGTTTGCATATGCATGATCATTATGCAAATAGATAATCTGTGCTACATAAGAAAATATGAAAAACTTTACAATCAAATTAAACGCGTCGACAAATACGTTGAAGAACTTGATGGAAAACCAAAACATGTCAAGTTTTTTTGGAAACTTATTATTTATTTAATCATTCCAACAAATGTTTCTATATTGAACATGTTTCGTTTATACTTTTCAATAAGTTATTTCACATTAAAACCATCAATTCAGTTGACTACTGCCATTCAAATGCCTATTGTTTTTCTCAATTCAGTATATCTCAACTATGCACTAATTTTTCAATTCATTTTGGAATATCTGCGTTCTATCAACAACGCACTAAGAAAACTTTGTGAATCTGAAGAGAGCTTTCTGCATTTTATTCTAAGAGGAAACCGAGATACTAGAACGAATATATCAAGTATTGAAGACACCCATATGGCATCGAGAAATGAAACTTTTTTGAAGAAAATTCGTGAAATTTTTTTGGCTATGGATGTTTGTGCCGATTTACCTGTCGGTTTCTACAAGACTCACTCACTTAAGTTTGTAGTTATACTGTTTACATCATTCACAGGAATTGTTCTTGCTCTTTTCTTTTTTGTCACTGGAATTGGTATGAGACATTTAAAGCTGGTGGATTTAAATAGGGATGACGTACAAAGAATGACCTACTTGGCCATCTATGAACTGGTTAACAGAGCTGTTTTCGTTCTATTTCCAATTTATAAATGTCAAAAAATTTATGATTTGGTAAGAATTTGAAAAATAATTATCCTTTTAAGACAACATTGTCAAGTTTTATTCATATGTATTTACAAAACAGAAAAAGGAATCTTATTGACCGCCGTTTAGTAATTAAGTTTTCCGCAAAAAGGCTGTCAAACTAAAGACATTTATAACATTTACAAATCAGAAAGGAATCCAGAATGAAAAACGCCATCATTCTCCGTGCAATATTTATCTTACAAGAATTCTACATCAGAAGTGACTCAATGTGTATTTGTTTATTAATTTTATATGAACTGCATATTATCTATAACATCTCTTCTTCTTGATGTGTTGTAACATTGACTATCACGCAGTGATGTAATTGAGTTTGCTTCGAAAGGCCTTCGAGAAAAATAACAGAGTTTATTTTTATTTACTACAACAATTATACTTACTAATTCAATTCGGTCAAATTGACTTTAAGTGTTATGTACCTACTCATACAAAAAAAAAACTATATTAATTTAGTTTTATTTTTCAGAATGCTGAAATCAATAATTCAGTAAGTAAATTATTACTTCAAGAAGAAGATCAAAAAATTTGCGATGAGGTGATTAAATTCTTTTTCTTCTTACTTTGCTATGTTAAATCCGTCCAAAATCTGCGATCACTTGGGCGCGTGCATCTCTGTTTCTCGTTTTACTAAAAAATAACTCCAGTTCTCGGACGTCTATTCAATTTTTGATGTTTTCGATCCATGATTTTTGTCTTATGCCAATACCCATTCATCCTTCTATTTTTATTTTCTCTTCTACTTAAATTTTTCAATTATTCAAAATATTCTTAAACCCGTCCTCGATCAATAAATAACCATAAATAATTAAATGGAATTTGTATGAGCGATTTGCTTATTTTGTGAAAGCGAAGTAGATTTTACCCTTTTGATTTACATTTTATTTCAGTTACAGCGCTTTTTGTGCTACATGAATCATAGAAATTTAAAATACACAGGAAAAAATATGTTTACCATCAACAACACACTTATATTTACTGTGAGTATCTACAAATTAATTCTATTTATTTATTTATTTCATGTCTTTCTTATTTATTTGCTTACATTCCTTTTCGAAAATAAAAATATTTAAATCGTGTATTACTATGTGCAGATTCATTATAAAAACAGTAATTTTTTATTCACTTTAAATTTGTTATATTTAAAACGTTTTCGGTTACCACATACCTATCTTCAATAAAAAGCAAACTAATACTTGAGTTTATTTACTCAGTAGTTAATTACTTAGGTTAATATAAAAAAATTGGAAATATCAAACATCCCCAAATATTATCATTGCCTTCTCGCTTGATTCCATCCCATAACTCACCCTCACCCTTTCCATAACCACTCCTTTACAATTATTATTGAATGTGCATCATATTTTGTTTCTTAATTTAGAAGTTTTGTATTAGTAATTGAAGGTGGTTTTATAGTGTATTTAACAAGTTTTAAGTAGATAAAACAGTGTTTGTAAACAGTATTTAAAATGATCTTTGCTACATACCTAAAATTATGTAGAAATAGAAATACATATTTATGTCTTACATCTTACATGTACTTAGTTGCTTAGATTGAGGCAACAAACATTCTGTGGTGATCTTTTGTTCGTTTGATATTATACTTTAATTACAACACAGTTAACTTTTTACATTAAGATTTATTTAAAAATCGAGCGCATTCGTCAATGTTGTTAAATTGACATTTTCAAGAGAACTCTTGAAAATGTCAATATATCAACATTGACGAAAGCGCTCGAGATTTAAATAAATCTAAATGTAAAAAGTTAACTGTGTTGTAATTAAAGTATAAAATCATCAGTATGAATTTTCACTCTGTGAATGTACAAACCTTAGAGTTATTTTGTTTGTTTATTTATATTGTTTATGAATATCATTAAAATATATATTAACTGTTTTTTAATATTATGTAAATATAAATCTCTGCACACCGCATTGAAGTTGTAATGATGTGCAAAGTAAGTTCAAAGAGAATAATATTTTAAGGAGTTCCTCAAGGAGGAATACTTTCTCCGTTACTCTTTTCCCTGTTTATAAATCCAATTGTGAAACAGTTGCCTTGTCGCTACCATCTATATGCGGACGATTTGCAAATCTATACACATGCTAAACTTCACAATATCTCCTCTGCCATCTATTCTACCAATGAGTGTTTGCAACAGATCTCAAACTGGGCTAGTGCTCATGGATTACTCCTCAATGCCTCAAAAACCCAGACAATATTCATTGGTAGCATTCACTCTATATCCAGGTTGAAAAATATGAATTTGCCTCCCACTACTATGAATTCAGTAGCAATACCCTCTTCGGCGACAGTAAAGAATTTGGGCATAATCATGGACCAGAGACTCTCTTGGCAGCATCAATTTAACACTCTAAAGAAAAAGTTTTTTTACAAGTTCCACACTCTTAAGATGCTGCAAAAATTCTTGCCCACTAAAGTAAAAATTTTATTGGTCCAATCCTTGCTGTTGCCCATTATCGACTATGCTGATATCGTGTATGTGGACATGAATCAGGATCTAATTGACAAACTTGATCGACTTCAGAATGTTGGCATAAGGTTTATTTTTAATTTTAAAAAAACTGACCACATTTCTGAATATCGTAATACCCTGAAATGGCTTACTGTACGACAAAGACGTGAGCTCCATCTACTAACATTTGTCCACAATGCTCTGTACGCAGGATCAACCCCGTACTATATTAAGGAGGCTTTTGAATACTTGGCGAGTCACGGTTTACCTCTGAGGTCGAATAACCAGCGCATCCTGTCAATCCCGGCTCATGGTACAACTTTCATCTCAAAATCTTTTGCAGTTCAGGGTGCTCGTTGCTGGAATAATCTCCCTTCAAAATTTAGGCTGACTCAAAGTCTGACGTCTTTCAAGCGAGCCGTTAAGGACAAAATGATTTCCACAAACACAAACACAGCCTCTGAAACCTGAAACCCATCACTCCTAACCCCCCCCCCTTTTCCCCCTTTTCCTTTCCCTTTATGCATGTATGTTTGTTTTTTTATTTGCAGTCTCTCCCTTTTTATATATATATATATATATGTGTATGTTTTTTATTTTCATCATATGTTTATTTATTTTTTTAAGTTAATACTTTTGGGTTAGTTGGAAGAGATCGCGCCTTTGCGATAAACTCGCCCTCTGTATATTGATTGTATTTAATTTGAATGTATACCTTTTATGTAATTGTTTTTTATCAATGTACAGTAAAGAATGAATAAATGAATAAATAAATATTAATAATTTGGATGCGGAAAAAGTAAGGTGAGCTTATTATTGAACGGTATTGTGAAAGAGGGACGCCCGGGCCTACGGAACCCCTGCGGACGGAAGAACAGTGCTCTTTTTGGCCAACTATCATTGGGCATTCTCAAAAAATGTCCCAGCCAGGAACATCGTCTCTCTTGTATTACGGAGATTACAGGTCTCTGCCGGGTGCGCCGGCGCACAGCATCATTTGTAACATGTACAACATGTATCAATACAGCGTTCCTATGACAACGATATCAGAGCGCAAGGAATGTCGTGGGAAGAGGTGACGCAATTGGCACAGAGACGTTCTGAATGGAGGAGGCTGGTTTCTGCCCTGTGCTCCCGAGAGGAGCGTTGAGGGCGATGATGATGATGATGATACTTCATAATTGTAATGTGATGATAATTGGCCAAAAGTACCACTTATCTCTTTCCACAAGGTTCACAATACACTCTTCCTATGACAATAACATCAGACTACTAGAACAACCTCGAAAAGAGGTGACTCAATTGATACAAAGACAGTTTAAATAGAGGACATATTTCTGCCGAGAGGAGCTTTGAAGGGCCATTAGATTAAAATAGATTTTCAATTATTTCTTGATCTTATTTTAATTTTTTTATTTCAATTATAATATATTTATTTTATTATTATTAATTTCAGATGGTTGGATCATCGTTTTCATATCTTATTGTTCTTGTACAATTTGCATTAATGAACTAATTAAAATAAATCAGAGCAACTCAGAATATGCTTCAAATATTGTGAATGACGTAACATAACTTCGATTACCCAGGAATAAGAGAATAAAAGAAATATGAGACGAGTCCTCAATGCATAATATTGTATTCGAAATTAAAATAAATAATTCACTTCCGATGCAAATAGCAAACTTATACGAGTATATAACATGTTTTTGACATGAAAATCAAACCTCAAATCGCCTTCAGCTGGTATTTATAAGTGCCGTACGGTATGTGTACTACAAATACGTAATATGATGCCATATTACACCATCTCTCAGAAGACCGCACTTGCGACGACTTGAGGACAGGGGCACATTTAGTTGTATCTCCTTGCCATAACCAACATGTCACCACTATACACAAGCATTTCCGAAGTTTTCAATCTGGATGCTGTTTCTCGTACAGAAATTTGTTCAACCGCATCATTCATCATCAAGAAATGCCCATCACTTTCCTTTGCTGTTTAAAAAGCTGAGCTCCTGTGTTATCCAGACTCAATGAAACAATATTTTATTTATTGATAAAAACCGCCCTTTTCACCGGCGCCCTTGAGACGGACGAAGAAAAGTAAGACAACATCCTCATCATCATCATCATTTTAATAGAAGAATTTTTTTCTTTTTTTTTCTTTTAAGATAATTATAAGTTTGACTTTTTTTCAAAGAATGTTTTTAAAAATTAATAATGAACTTAATGAAAATAATTATCAAAACTACATTGATCCGGTTTATTTGGAAGATAATTATCACAATCAAACGTTAAATTAGCCCTCTGTGTATTGAATTGTATAGCTTATAATTTTACGATACTTTGTAATGATAGATATTATGAACAATGAATATTAGAATAAAATATATATAATAAATATATTCTTCACAGACATTTCTCTTTATTTGTTCCGATATATATATATTTACTGGTATAATGGATTACATTATTCAGCCAAATGACTTTATTCATTATTGAAAAGGTAATAGAGGAAACATTATCGCATTTCTAATATCTTCATTACAAATTTGTCTTAAGCGTAGTTTACTTGTCGTTATTGCGCCATGGATAGGGTGGAAAAAAAAATCGACAACTTCCGAGCAAGTACCAATTTTTACTACACTTTCATGCGCGTACTTGGATTTTATCCATTTAAACATGTTTTTATAAATGATAAAGTGGTAGTCAAATATTCAATTCTTTCTCTTGTTATTACAACAGTGTTTATGTTGTTTTATATATACAGTACTTTAAAAGTAATATTAAATTATGAAACTTCATCTTCTGTTTTACAATCTTCGGCATTTTTCTCCGCATCAGATAATGTTTCAATATTGGTCAGTTTGGCTTGCTTCTTCGTAGCAATCTTTGAAAATAATTTCAATATACAAAGATACAACAAATTATTTATGTCTTTGAACACAATGGCTGAAACAAATTTAAAACTGAGCGGAAAGAAAAAATACACGAGCTATTTTTGGAGAAGTATTTTAGGTGTTTGCTTGCCAATCACAATCTACATATTAAATATACTTCGTAGTTTTGTATGGCCATTTTATTTTGAAGAAATTAAAACAGTTGAAATGAATGCTGCAATTCATTTACCAATTCTATTTGTTAACTCTGGTAACTTAATTGTGATGTATCTTTCATCTATATTGCGAATTGGTCTCAATGACATAAAATCTGAATTGGAAAAACTTGATGTTGATAATACTATCGCACCAGTAAGAGGACACAATTTTAGAAGTAAAAATAAAAACCATAAAATTAAAGTAGAATTTAATAATGAATTAAGAAAGCAATGCCGCGTTAAAAGAATAAAGGAAATATTAGTGGCTTATGATGTTTGTAGTGAAATACCTATCAAACTAAATTTATCGTTTGGTGTGAAGTATACCTTAGTATTGAGTGTAGCATTTGTTTCCATGGTAGTGAATCTTTTCTTCTTAATTTCTGGAATTGCAATGAAACAGATTTCATCATCTGATGCTGTAGACAAATTGATTATACTTGCTGTATACAATTTCTGCAACAAGGCCATATTCACGCTTTTACCAATTATCGATAATCAACTTCGCAAAACTCTGGTAAGATTTAGGTAACATGTTTTACTCGTATCTCTTAATTAATTATCGATAATCAACTTCGCAAAACTCTGGTAAGATTTAGGTAACATGTTTTACTTGTATCTCTTAATTTATTATCGATAATCAACTTCGCAAGACTCTGGTAAGATTTAGGTAACATGTTTTACTTGTATCTCTTAATTTATTATCGATAATCAATTTCGCAAAACTCTGGTAAGATTAAGGTAACATGTTTTACTTGTATCTCTTAATTTCTTGTGTCAAAATAAATAAAATAAAATTTCATGCGAATTTATGTGATAGCTTTTTATCGATCAAATCCAAAATAAATATGGCTTATCCTTAACTATTGAAAATAAAGTCGATGAAGTTCTATATCATTTTATTTCAGATGAATAATATTGAAATTTTGATATCCAAACTACTGATGAAGGAAGATGAACGGGAAATTTGTATCGAGGTGATGATTTTATTTCAATTACTGTGTACTGAAAGTATACATTTTAAATAGTCTTGTCAGGCAGACAGGCCTGTCCCAGAACACGAGCCACACTCAATTCTGGGACAGGTACTTTGATCAAATGAATTGATGATATGTCTATTGTTATTTATTATTAGTATTACGCTGTATTTATTGTATTTTATTATGTTGTTTTATTTTATATGGATTGCATTTTGCATTTTATTTTATCTAATTATGTATATAAAGAAGATATTGCCTCCAGGCAATAAGCTCGACAATTGCTCATGATTTTTTTCTGATCAATAAAGTGTGCTTATTATTATTATTATATATTTTGTCATTTATATTATTATTTTAATAAACGATTATTATTATTATTATTATTAAATTAAATAACGAAGTACTTTTAATACTTTTACTAACAACTTATCAGATTGTTTGGAGAACTGTAACAAGTCATAATCGATTCGCATTTTCCTTGACTTAATATCTTTTGTAATCAACATGTTATTATCTTTTTTAGCTACAACGATTTCTTATATTTGTAAATCACAGAAGAGTGAAATTTTGTGCTTTTCACATGTTTGATGTAGACAACACATTGATATATACTGTAAGAAAATCTAATATATAAAATCGAGACTTATTGATATGAAAGTATTTGTCATTTGTTTTCCGAAGTTGATCCTGACGTTTTGATGCTATTTGGTGGACTCTTAGGATCTTTCAAGATTACATCTTTGAGGTTTCTGGAGATGGATTGCGGCTAAAATTGGAACCTTCTATTTTTTATGGGAAAAAAACCACCTCTTAGGGCATTAAGTTTTAAGAGTTAATCCGCTAAGAAGTAACTGCACACTTTTCTAATAAGCTATTTTACAATTGACTAGTGTATGAGGTTAAAAATATTAATTTTACACTTGAAACTATCAAATTCATCTCTTAGAAAAAGAGAAAGTTCATTTATTCAAAGCTCAAATATGACCATTCTTTTTCTCGAGGTGTGTTTTGTCCAATCAAGCTGCCATACGAAATACAAAAAAGGCTTTGAAGGCAAAGAAAAGGCTTCTGTCTTATAAATCATAATGATAGCTTCACATAATATAAGTAAAGTTCTAGAACACCTAAATTTGAGTATTATAAATGCTATCATAATTTTTCGCTCACTTCTTATTTATTTTTCAGATGGTTGCCTCTACTTCAACTTTTCTTATATGTCTGATTCAGTTATCTCTGGTCCCATAGACTTGTATACAAATTCAAGAGTTTGTGTTTATACTGAGGAAAACCGTTTTTAATTTCAATCCAATAAAAAAAATCTACAAGCATAGGCAAAAAGGTTTGGTTATAATATTAAACATAGTAGAAAACGAACAGTGTTGAATAAAAAATTTTTTTTTTATTTAATTTAAGTTAAATACAAATATTATTGATATACAAGCGTAAGATTTTTTTTTATTTTAAGTATATATATATTATATAAAGAGCTCATCAATATTTTAATTCAACTTGCATCTAAGTACTATCATTGTCTATATTTTAATACAAAACACAAGTTTGACTTGATAAAATATTGCTTTTTATTTATTCATGAATCTATCCTCATCACCATCATGCTGTATCTTTTAGATTAAGAATCAAAATAACTCTTCGTAAAAAGGATTTAATGAAATATTGTTGTCAAAATTCACCGCTTTTTATGCGGTTTTCGACATATTATATATTGTTGTCACAAGTAGATGAAAATAAACATCGACATTTCGAGAATTCTTATATAAAAACACTGTATTTCACTTCTTAGGAAGACCCCTTGTTTTTAACAAACCGCTAATGGTTTGCATTTTTAAGTTTCAGAAATTTTTTACCAATCTTCTTGTTAGTGTAGACAGAAAAGAAGGAAAGATTTGCCGATAAAAACATGCGTTCTCTATGCAAATAAATCTCAGTTTTATTAGACAAAATTTTAGGAAGAAAATCCGAAATTGGTTTACATTTTTTCTACTTCAACCCAGGAGCAAGGATGTACCTGTTGGAGGGTAATGGAACCATATAGTGCACCAGATCTGCAATGAAAGTATAGAAGGTATATGTCATTTAGAAAGCATTCATAAGTATGTGGTATAAGTCCAAAAAATGTCTTCCTTTCGTCAGCTGTGAAGTAGAATATTTTTTTTTATAATATGTAGAATTTTATGTGTGGATATCATATCTAATACATAATAAATTATTCCTCTAACAAGAAAAAAAAATAGTGACTACGCTAACTAACTTCTTCCTGTAATACTCTTCTCGAAAGCTCAGGAAAAAAACATCCTCTTCCATTCAAAGCGTCTCTGCGTCACATCTTTCCCTGATTTTCCCAGCACTCTAATGTCATTGTCATAGAAACGGCTAATTGTGAAGAAGGAATTCCTGGGCCTTCGAAACCCTAGTGGATGAAAAAACTGTGCTTTTTTTGACCAACTATTATTGAACATTCTCAAAACATTACCCAACTGAGATCATCGTCTCTCTTATATTACAGAGACTACAGGTCTTTGCTGAGTGCGCTGGAGCACAGTATCATGACACACTCATACCACCTTAAATCCGAAATTCTTTCAAGACACTTATTTTCAAAATTTCGTATCTTCCGCTCTTGAACCTTGGTAAGATACCAAGACTTACAGCCATATAGAAGGGTTGGAATGATACAGGCATTGAACAGGCGACATTTCGACCTGATACTATGTACAGATACCCTTTATCTACTTATCGATGTATTCGTTTTTAATTTCCCCTTAATGTTTTCTTTCAGAAGCATAGGGTAAAACAAACCTTTTAATACTACTATCATTACAAAATAATATAATTATAAACCTGTATCAAAAATATTTCTAAGTAAGTTATCGAATAGAAATTAAAGTGGAATTATTGAAAAGTGGAAAATAATGTCGTGTCCCTAGCGATAGATATTCAAGTAAGTAGTAACAATAACACAGTAATTTGTAATTAATCGGACTAAGACCACAAGATAATTAAATAAAATTAAGCAACTTAATATTTCTTTAATTATAATCTGTGTATTTCGTGTCTTAAAATTATTATTTGATCATTTACTTTGTTTATATAATTACAAGAATCCATTTTCGTTTGAATTAAGTCTTCATTTCCAACAATTGTTTGAACAAAGAAAGTCAGAACCGTTGAGTTTCTCTCATTTAATTATTATGGATAAATTCTATAAAAACATTGACAATTTTGTATCGAGTACAAATGTTATGTATACATTTTTACGCGTGCTAGGATTTTATCCTTTGAAACATACATGGTCAGATGGAAATATCATAGTTAAATACAACCCATTTCATTTCACACCCCTCTTTTGTTTTGTAATTTATTACGTGTATTGTGTCACTAAAGTAATGTTGAATTTTGAAACTTCATCTTCAATATTGCAATCATCTGTATTTTACTCGGCATCGGACAACGCTCAAATATTGGTCGGGGCCTTATGTATACTCATTTCATTCATTTCAAATCTACTCAACGTTTCAAAATATGTGGCTTTAGTGAACAATTTAAAAAAAATGGATGAAACAATTTTAAAATTAAACGGAAAGAAAAGATATAAAACATACTTCTGGAGAAGCATCTTAATCGTTTGCCTACCAATTTTTATTTATTTTGTTAATATAGTTCGACTTTATTTTATACCGTTTAGTTTTGATAAAATCGATACAATTGAACTGTTGATGGCAGTTCATGTACCAGTTTTCTTATTTAACGCCGGGTGTTTGATAACTACAATGTTCTTTCAATTTTCTCATATAGGGCTGTCTTCAATTAAAGTAGAGTTAGAAAAACTTATTATCAGAAAACCAAAACATATGAAAAATAAAAATATGAAACGTATTGCGTTCGAATTCAATAACAATATTCGAAAAGTCAAATATGTTTACAGACTTCGTGAAATACTTGTTGCGTACGAGACATGTGCTGATTACTCATACACTGTAAATGAAGTTCTAGGAATAATTTTTATAACGATTTTATTTGGATCATTTGTATCAATCGTAATAAATCTTTTCTATCTTGTTGTTGGAATCGCTATGACACAAATGGGGATTATATCTGAAGAAGTCGACAAAATGATCATTCTGGCTCTTTATAATTTGATGAATAAACTTATATTCATATTGATACCTATAATTGGGTGTGAACTGTTTAAGAGACTGGTACGAAACAATTTTTTTATGAAGTATATTGTACTGACACATCAACAATATTAAAACAAATTAAAAAATATTGCAAACATTTTTGTTATAGATCGATGACACCAAAATATTACTTTCCAAACTTTTGATGCAGGAAGATAATCAAGAAATTTGTAGAGAGGTAAGTCTATTTAATATATTTTTAAGTTTTTTTTATACAAATCATATAGTAAAATAATCGATCCGCACCGCCTTCGCAAGGGTAGATAGGATTTAAAAAAAAATAATTTTAGCAAGGATCCCTATTTTTTTTGAAAATATAATATATATAGCCTACATCACCCGGGGATAGTGATAAGCTTCCCAACAGTGAAAGAGTTTTTTTTAAATCGGTGCAGTAGTTTCAGAGCCTATTCAATGCAAACAATCAAATCTTTCCTCTTTATAATATTAGTATAGATGAATTGTATTATTTTTTTTAATTGGATCAGGGTTTTTGTTGTTAACCCAAGTACAACCCCTTAACAGCTTTTATACACCTTTCATTTATAAGCTAAATGCTTGTGCCATGAAAGGGTAGTTTGCCAGCACCTCAGATCGAATCGAGAACCTCATGTACATGAGGCCAAGACTCTACCGTCGAACTCGAATATTTATCATTATTCGATACCGAATCTAAAATTAGACACAATTCAATCGATTGTTTTAAAACTAACCTAAACCTAACATTAGACACATTTATATCGATTGTTTTAAAACTAACCTAAACCTAACATTAGACACATTTATATCGATTGTTTTAAAATTAACCTAAACCTAACATTAGACACATTTATATCGATTGTTTTAAAACTAACCTAAACCTAACATTAGACACATTTATATCGATTGTTTTAAAACTAACCTAAACCTAACATTAGACACATTTATATCGTTTTCAGTTACAACTGTTTCTATGCTACATGGGTCACAGAAGCGTGAATTTTAATGCACTAAACTTATTTGATGTCGACAACACACTGTTTTACACTGTAAGTATGTATTCAAAATCTGGGTTAATACAATTATATGTAAAGATAAAGTTACACGACAAACGATTTAATGCACCACTGCTTACTTCTTATCCTTATACAATACTTGCAACTCTATTACAAATTATAAGAACGCCCAGAAATCTTTCATAGTCTCATTTATTACAATTATCATGTTATATTTAATTTGATTTGGAGCATTTCAAAGTTAGGATTGTTTTCAAAAATAAGCGCTGCGCTCTTCCCCGCAAAGCTTCAGTTTGCGATGATTTTCCGTTACACTGCACATTTCCATGATGATGATATCATTACGTTAATAATATCTTTGGTAGAAGTCAGTATACAAAACTCTTATGAATAAGAAAAGATCGTTTCAAAAAATAAGATATAATCACGATATACCTTTACTAATTAAACAGATGAAAATACAGTTTTTTTATATAAAATCCGTTGAATGGCGCACTTGTTGAAGATCAACATTTTCCAGCTAACCATTTAAAAGAAAGAATAGAACAAGTAATTATACATGCATTTAAACAAGAGTATGCAGAGGCCTACCTATGTAAATGTTTATTTTTTTTCGTATTGAAACCCAAAAAATCAGGCACGGTCTGCGTTAGACTAAAGTCAAACGTTCTCTATTCTCACGTAGTTCCCAATTAAAGTAAATAAAAAAAAGTAATAAGGAAGATAAAAAACGCAAAAAGAATAAATAAATTAAATTAAATACACACGCATTATATAAATATAGAAAGAAATAGAAAATACAATAATAAAAAGTAAATTAAAATGTCTTTACTGCTCAATCCTATGGCAACAGAGGAAAGTGGAAGAAGATTGGATAGGAAAATCCACCTATCTCGACCGGAGACACCAAACCAAAAAAACTTCAAAGAAAGAAAGTTGCAAAGTTTTATTTAAAAAGAGAAGTTTTCTTGATTCTAGTCAAATATCGAAGTAATAAACCATTTGTTATGATTTTCTTTATTTCTAGATGGCTGCCTCCGCTTCTACGTACCTCATTGTTTTGATACAATTGTCATTAGTTCCGAAGACACACACATGAGCAAGAAATAATAATAAAGAACAATCCAATCTATTGAAACAATAGAAGTCTAATGATCTTATATCCGTCCAAAAGAATATGATTCTGATATGAATGTTTTTCGTTTTTACTTGTTTTCCTTTTTTTTTTTTCGCCTAAAATATATATATATGATGATTTATATGAAAGATGAAAATATGGCCATAACATCCAACGGGATGAGCCACCATAATAAAAAAAAAAACAATATAAGTCCTTCAAATACATTCGTTTCAAGCAAAGTATCTATAAGAAGATCTATCTATCTATAAAAAGTTTCAGTTCGTAGTATGTATTTGTACTTAACTGTAAGGTTTGCTTAACAAAGTATTGTATGTTTCTACATATTTTAAGTGCCTCATTTAATTTATTTTATTTTTTCATTCATCATTATCACACGAAACAAAAAAAAGTTTTCGCATTTAGCTGGATTTTCACACCTGCGACAGTGAAGATATTAAGAATATTACTCAACAAACACCTCATCTGCACAACCAACACACTTTGTATACTTGGTGAACGTACCATGGGTGAAGTGCACTTAGACCAGCCTAAACCGATTCGTAAGCATCGGGACACCTTTCCTGTTTCATACAAAAGGGAGTTTTCACAGTCTGTTCGTTGTGCGGATGAAGTGTATGTTGAGTAATATTCTTAATTTAAAAAAAAAAAATAAGTTTGAATATTTGTCCTCAAACAGCATGTATAAATAAATTGTCTCTCAACATTATTTGACTTTTATTTATAAGAAGAGTAATTGTATTTTTTTAGAAATAACACCCTCCCAGTAATCAATATGCTTGTGATGTAAAGGTGGAGTAGATCGGAATCAAATCTGGGTCTCCCGATTGAAAGTCTACTCTACCATCAGACTACCAGCCACCACATTTTGTACATATGTGTATGATGTATATGTATATTGTATATGTCCCCTCCTCGATGTGAAATATTCCACTGAGGTACAACAAAAGGATAATGAATTCATAAGGGATTTGCACAATTACTTAAAAAAAATCCCCTGAGTTTGTACACTTTTGAAGTAATTATAAAGTAACTCTTTTTATTTTAATATTTATAAAAGTGGTATTGTGTTATTTTCTTTTTATTTTAATATTTATAAAAGTGGTATTGTGTAATTTTCTTTATTTTCATTAAAAAAATATTTATGGTATTCAAATGAGAAACGCTTAAATTTTTTTTTTTTAATTGATTGATTATATTAATGTTTTCAATTTCATTAATGTTGCCTATTAATTAATTAATATATGAAAAACAAAAAAAAAATTCTCTCATAAATAATTGTAATAAACTTACAAATTTAATGAATAATAAAACAATATGTAGAAATTTTCATTCGCTGAATTAAATTTTTCAGTCTAGTCAATCTCAAAATTATTTTTATTGCATCATTTTTAAGCTGAATAACGTTTAAATATGATTTTTCTGAATACATTTAAATATGATTTTTCTCATATTTGAAAATTCAATTCGTTGACCACGTGTATTCTTTAGATGTACATATATTGTATACTGTTCTTTAGATTAGGCTGCCTTATAATCTATTGCTATTCCTAAATTCGTTTAAATTTATTAGTGTGTCATTTATCAATATTGTGGTTTGATCTGATTTTTTAGTATTTTAGAAATATCAGGGAAATTCTTTGGGCCATAATTTGTATACTATTATGTTGTTATTTATTTTTATGTCGACTGTTTGTTCTATAAAGAAGTTAATAAATAAATATCGTTCATAATTACAAACAATGAAATTTTTAAGAGTTTTGACAGAGCTTTACAAAAAACCAGACAGTGTTAATGGAGGATTAATTTTAGCTGGATCATTTTTGAAATGGAGTGGTATATATCCCTTCGAAATAAAAAACACAAACAGTGAAAATCCAACTATTGTTGTGGCATATAAATATGCTTTAATCTTCATTTTGTCCTTCCTTATATACGCTTACTCCGTTTTCAAGATATTTTATTACAACGAGTCTTCAACAATTGTATTAAGAGTTGGTCTTCTTTATTCCATATCAGATAAAATACAAATAATTCTGGGAATTGTATGCTTGGGAGTAATGGGAATTGATAATTTATCAAAAATAAAAAGATATCTCCGTGCATATATATCTTCAATCAAAGCTAATGAGTGTGTGGCTCAAGTTGGAGCGAAACGTATTAACAAAAAAATATTTTGGATGAGCATTTTTGGAATGTACCTCCCTATATTCTTTTACGCACTTAATATGACTCGAATCTGTACAAAACCATTTTTTTTTGAAGAAAAGAACATGTCCTTTGAAATTATATACGCCACACATTTGCCGATGGCTTTTATTACAATATTCTTTTTGTTATACGATTTCTTCATACACATGATTCAACTTTTAATTTCATCGCTGAATGAAGAACTGGAAAAACTCCTAATAAACAATACTTCAATGATCAATAGCAACAATGCAGAAAATCCAGGAATGAATATAACAGATTTTAACGTTGAATTAAAGCAAATATTCTTTGCTGACAAACTAAAGAAAATAATCGAGACATATGATATAATTTTAGACTTTCTGTATGATATAGACTATGGTTTTGGAATTAAATTGATTGTACTTTTTCTCATAGCATTCATCTATATGGTGTTGAATTTGTTTTATTTTGTGTCAGCAATTGGTATGCATAACATAGGATATAGATCTGAAATCGTTGACAACATGTTTTATTCATCGCTATATGCATTTCTCAACAAGCTCATCTTTACATTTCTGCCTATTATCAGATGTCAGTCATTGCAAACTGAGGTAAGTGTCCAATTGTGAATGATTTTTTTATTAAAAACCACAATAAATGTGTTTTTAAATTAAAAGGTTTTTTATCGTTTTAGTTTTACAAATCAGAGACACTGTTGTGTAAACTGTTGCTACATGAAAATTTGGACAAAATTAGTGACATGGTAAGAGAAGTATCGTGCTTCATATGTAGTTTTTGTTAAATATTTACAATTTAATATTTATTTAACATTTGCTAAATAAAAATATAGACAGGTATGTTATACTCATACCAAACCATATAGAAGGAAGCAGTGGATGGGAGGCGAGAAAGAGATCAAGCACAATTAAGTAGATGGAGCAACCAAATCAAGGAAGCCCCTCAAAGTACATAAATACACTACTTGGGGATCTGCACATGACAGAGAGTTGATATAATATATCAAATGTGATTTTTTTTTTAAAACTCTATAAGTTAATAACAAACCGTAGTTGTAACGTGCGTAGTTATATGTCTACTATGAAAACAGTAATTATTATTTTGTTTTAGATACAGAGAATTCTTTGTTATCTTTCTAATAGAAGAAGGTTTTATAGAGCATACAATATATTTGATGTCGATAATAGACTCATTTTCATTGTAAGTATCTACTCCATAGGAGCATTTACAAAATGGGTTATGTATCAGCTGTATTAATTTCAGCTATGATTGCTTAAAACTCCCGATCATCTGAACTTGTGAATTGGTTTACACATTATCATTACAGCTCGCTACCTTAATGCAGAACTAGCCTAAGTGTTAAAGGGTTATTTTTCAAAGGAGCAGTTTAAAGCTTTGTTTTTGTAATAAAAAGAAAGTTAAAATTTCTTGGGCAAATTTTGAAATTATTTAGGAATAATATTGAAAAATCTTATAACTCTCATTCATTAAAGTATCTCGTATATATTATTATCATTTTTTATTTCTTAATACTTAATGCTTTAAGGTAGCGAGCTTTAGGCCAATGTATATTTTGGAATAAATTAAACTTAATTGGCATGAAAATATGCAGGGTACAAGTAGGTTTGATTACAGAAAGTGCCAAAAGGCGGACTTATCGCATTTGCGATTTCTCGATGCGAAGTTTCCTACTCTTTTTTACTTGTTTTCCAGAATTAAATAGATGGCAAATATCACTTAAGAGTCTTCAATCCAGCAATGATAAGTAATGCCACTTATTTGGAATGTTTATTTTTAATTGCTTTCTGGTGGTAAGGAGTGGTCAACATTACATACTGTTAGTCCAAGGTTCATTACATACTGTTAGTCCAATGGATACACCTTTTGTGGGAGATGTCGAGATGGTACAGTGAGTTTAATATTTAGCATAGAGAAATATGTCGGCAATCTACTGTAAAAATAGTTACAAAATGATATGTGTATTGTAACCCACTATTTACAAAGCCTTTTGGATTAAAATTTGTAATTATGTCCGTTTAATTAACGACACCATTTTACCAAATATTCCAGATGATTGGATCAAGTGCAATGTATCTCATTGTTCTAATACAATTCTCACAGACTCCAGCATTAATGGGAAAACATTCAGAAGAAATCTTCAAGAATCTTACGTCTTCAACAAAACATTAAACATTATTGGTTCTTCACACGTTTTCGCGTCAAATATTTATTTTATAATTATTTGTCATTGTTATATATTTGTCTTATATAAATAAATTAAGTAAACTTATGCTTATATTATTGTAGAGTTTTTTTAAAAATTAAGAATTCTTTGTTAGATTTTTAACTGTTTTTTTTGTCTTGTTAAATGCATCCCAACAACGGTTTTCAAATATTGAATGCCATAGTATCTTTAAAAGTACCCTTTTCCAATAAGTTTATCATAAAATGGGATACTGGAGGTAGTTTCTGCAATAATCCTTGAAAAGCTAATCCCTCAAATATTGTTCAAATCACATAAATTCTACTTTAACCTTTTAATAAACTTTTCTTTCTTTCACACACGTTTACTACTTTCTTATCAAAACTTACTTAATTTATTAATGTAAATACTTATGTTAAAATAAAAGAAAATATATAAAAAGTTAGAAATAATATTCTTTGATTTACGTTAAAATATATTTGACATTTTAGGCTGTAGCTGTTATAAAATTAATTACATTTGAAACATTACTTTAACTAATGAAAAAAAAAAACAATTATTTTGAATTTACTAATATTAATGAATACAAAGTAGTTATTAATATTAAAAAGTATCATCTATTCGCAAAAGTCTTAGTACAAAAAACTTGCAAGAAAAATCAAATGGCACCATTATCATGAAGTAAAGCAAAAAAACACGTTTAAATTTAGATATCTACATCAAAAGGATATGAAATAAAATTCATGAGTTCTTACTTTTTATTTTATTTCTCACTGTATGTAGGTTACAAACATTACAAACTATCAAAAATACTTCAAAGGTGACTTTATCATTATAACATTGCAATATATTCCAACTAACTCAGTAGATACTCGATAGTACAGCAGTCAACAAGGATTCACTTGACGATTAAGTCTTGTTTGACGAGTTAATATCATCCTATATTAAAAGAAAAATTACTCGTACGAAATCATTTCACAATAATATTTGTAGGGTTTAGAAAAAAGTCGCATCGAACCTAGAACACTAATGTTTCTGATACAAAATAAGTTTTTTAGGACTGATTTCATTCTATGCGTGTAAATAAGTTACGATGGTTTGGACATGTTGAGCGAATGCAAGGTGAAATGACGAAGAGGATGTATTTGTCTGAAAGAGAAGAAGTTAGGAAGTGCGGACGGCCAAGAACCACGTGGCTTGAGCACGTGGATCAAATCCTTAAGGACGGCCGCGTGTTGAGTAAGAGAAATCGGCGAACATGTATGAGAAACTGGATAAATGTGGAGGAAGCGAAAGAAGTTTGTAAGGTTAGCTCTATATGGCGTTCCGTTCTCTCTGCCTACCCCTCCTGGGACATGGCGTGAGAGATAGATTTCATTCTACAATGGAGTCAAACTTTCGTTATATCAATTAAACTACAATGCAGCCAGCGAACGTGCGAATATTTCTGCGTTCATACAGACTTTGGTTCTCTACCCACTCGTCATGTATAATATTCTTGAGATTGCTGTGCAGATAAATATAAATAATTAAATTTTCAATTTTTTCTTAGGTCTGGTGATACAGAAAACTGAATGAGAATTATAGAATAAGTAACAATACCACTAGAAACCTGAAAATCAAAAATACAGATTTTTTACAAAAACTTAAATTGACGAGCACTGACAATTTATTTTAAACAATATTTTTCTGAGTTCTCTAACCATGTAATAGAAACTGACCACTCTTTCAGCAAACTAGTATAAGTTTAGTTTATAATTATTACATGCACATACCTACATACCGAGCACTAGAAATAATAGAAATCTGTAAAAATAATAACTCGACTAAAACAGCTATAACCTTCCTAATTCGTCTCCATTACTACAGCTATTCCCTATCTCGAATTCCAAGAACTCCACCCCTGAAACCAACACGCCCCTTCTTTCCCCTACACCTTCACAATGTAGGGATAGATAATGCAAACTCAGAGTCAGCGAAACTGGTCGTGCATTTGTTATAGTCAATAATAATACTAAACTAAAATAAATATAATCTTTTTAATGAGAAATTGTTTAGAAATGAAATGGATCATACCGTGAAAAGTAAAGTATTGTCCAAATTAAACATGTTAATCATATTCAAAGCTGGGCTCCTGTGACAAATATACGTGGAAAAACGTTGGATCTGAAATTATATAAGGATTTTAAATGGATGACTTTGAGAAAAAGTTTTTAATCACAGCTTTCATAGTATTTAACGGTATGTTAATTTCTTACTAAGGATACACAGAATTTCAACTCAAATAAAATATTATGTATGCACAATGTAATAATATCTTTCATCAGTCTTGGAAATCTCAATTTGAGAAACATGATTTTCTCTAGGTTTTTCCTTTGTCATTAGGACATTGTACCCAAACCCAATGGCACTAAAGTAAAATTATTTATTTATTTTTGTGCATATATTATATTATACTTCTTTAAAGAATACTACGTATTTACCAATGTACGAATATTTTCATCTTCTTCCAACATCAAAAGTTTGCAAGTCAAAATTGCGGTTGTCTCTTTCTGAAAGAAAAAGCAGAAATCAATGGTATGTTTACACAATTCATACATTAATCTATTGTTTTTATTGTTACTCACCAGTCTTTTTATTTTTTCGAATGCAAATAGAGGTATACTTAGAAATGCATATTTAATGACACCGATATAAATTGATGCATAAAAATGGATTGAAAGAATGACAGTATTCTCTTTACTTAAATGTATTGTATTCAGTAAGCTAACCGCGTAGAAAATCATCATGATAACTGCAATCATTCCGGTTATCAACACGACTAGATACTTGAGGGAATTTGATTTATTTAAATCCAATGGAAAATCACTGCACTGTTCATATATTTCCCAAACTTCTTTAATCCTCTTCTTGAGAAATCTATTTCTAATCACACGATTAACTTTATCAACCTTGTGGGATACAATCATAATATGATTCTGTTTATCTTTAACATATAATACGGAATCGTTTAAAATATTTTGTAACAATGTATTCATATCAGAAATACATTCACTGAATACAAATATATATATTCCATAATATGCCAACAGAACAAAAATGATGAAGTCCGGATACAGCTCAATAAAAATAATCTCCATTGGTTGCGGCGCACTCCATTTAGATAGATAAGCAAAAGTTATAAAACCAGATAATAAATAGAATATTGGAAAAATATACACGGTTACTAGTGAAATTACTCCTATATTTATATAATTTCTTCTCATTATATTTTTAAGCATTTTATCTATTGTAATGACACAGTTGTAGGTATTCACGTACTTCTTCAAATCTTTTATTGTCTTAATGTATATTATTATTATGGAAATCATACTCAATATGACACGAATGAGTAAAGAGATTTGAAAAATATAAGATGAATTTAATAATGGTATATTGACATCATCCGATGTATATATGCATACTTTAAATACACAATAAAAATAATATGTATTTACAATAAGCCAAATAAATAAAAATGGATAGGAAATTTTGATGATTAAATTATTATCATCTTCGTTGTACTCAAAGTGACGAGCATCAAGACAAACATATTTAAGTGAATTAGAAACAAACAATAATGTAGTCAACAAAGACTCAGAATAAATTTGGGTTTTAATTTTTCTTATTAAATAAGACAACATTTTAAATTGTGACTTATGAATCACTACTTCGTGGCTTCATTTGTGCGTTTAAAATGTTAATAAAATTATATTTAATCTATTCATAAGTTACTTCAATTAATTTGAAATACTTTCAGTAATTTTAATTAATTAAATATTTCTTGTTTTTAGTATTAAGAAACTCATTTGAATAAGCCTTTGAATGCAATTATATGTAATTAATTGTATGGCTAGAATGTAGGGTGAGTTATTTTATCTTTTTTTTTCAAAAAGAGTATACTTTTGGAATATTAAAATTTTACTCAGAACCCGTTATTGATGGACCATGGTATTTAAGCAAAAAATTCTATGCTTAAACTTAACATATGTCTGAGACAAAGCGTCGTTTAATTATTATCTTACAAATACATAAGAAGGTGTGATAAGAGTGTGCAGTAGTGTTGGGGATGAAACTGCAATATACAGTTTTTTGTGTAGAGAAATCTATCATGGACACTACTACTGAGTAGTTCCTACTTTACGGTCAAATCAGGAATTCGAATTGTATTTTCAACTTCTTGTTCATTTTCTTCTGTACATCTTACTTCACATCTCTTGGGATTGCAACATGGAGATCAGCATGGAGTCTGCATCAAATAAAGACAATTATACGAGGCATGTTTTTTAAGTAAGTACCGTTTTGCGATTCCGCCGCCGCAGCGCTACGGTCGGCGTTCCGCGCATGCTCGCTGGTTACCTACATCTCTTGTCTACGCACTGACGCCATTACAGTCTGATTCTTCATTGTATACGTTGTTTAATGAGTGTTTAAGATGCCTCCGACAATCGTGAGTCCCGCCGATTGTGAAGTACGGGCTGTTATACGATTTCTTAGTGCTAAAGGCGTAAAACCGATCGATATTCATCGTGAGATCTGTGAAGTTTACTGACAAAACATTATGAGTGATGGAATGGTAAGGAAATGGGTGAGAGCATTTAAAGATGGCCGCACAAATATGCATGATGAAGAACGGAGTGGGCGCCCGTCCACATGTGGCTAATCGGACCAAAGATCTCATCAAATCTTTTAAATTGGAAACTCTAGATCATCCTCCATACAGCCCTGATCTGGCGCAGAGCGACTACCATTTGTTCCTGCACTTGAAAAAACACCTGGGTGGTCAGCGTCTTCAAGACGATAACGAAGTCAAAATAGTTGTGATACAGTGGTTAACAAGTCAGGCGGCAGAATTTTATGAGGAGGGTATTCAAAAACTGGTGCCACGTTATGACAAGTGCCTCAATATTCACGGAAATTATGTAGAAAAGTAGATTAAGGTACAGGCTTTCATGTAAAAATAAAAATTTTGCGATATCTTTGCACGTCTTTTTTTAATTCCAAAATGGTACTTACTTAAAAAACATGCCTCGTATTTTGTTTTTTTAGAACTAATATAAAAAACAAGACTAACCAAAATTCTTAGTGAACATTAACTGAAATTTGGAGAAGCTTAATGCGTTGAGGCAATTGGTATGATTTGAAAATCATTTGTTATAGAAGATTTAGCCTAATAGAGCTTGCAGCGCTCTACAAAAGTTGTTCGGTTATCGAGAAAAAAATGTATTATTACTCTTTTTAGGGCAAGGAGAAGATAAAAACAATAATTAGTGATGTGTTTATTTTCATCGAAAACATCGACTTTACTTTTCGTTAGCATTCAGAATCTACTTGCTATTTAATTAATTATAATTATTTTTTTATAGTTACCAACTAAACATCTGAACTATGTGGCTCACATCATTTTATAATGAAGTATTTTTTTTAATTTAATTACGCTAAGCACAAAATGTGGATAGTGAATATATATTTAAGTGTTTCCTTTTATGTGTAAGAATAATTATCTTTATAATAAGACTATAAAAACATTACTTTAAATTGTATTGAAATATGTACACTTTTACATACATACATAATCTTCTTTCCTTTGTCCTAGTTGTGTCGGAAGTTCATTGTCTCTAGTTACTTTCTCCAGAAATCCCTGTCCATTGCTTCTCCCATAGCATATGACATTTCAAACCCATCCTTTTACATTAAAATAAATAAAATGTTCATAAAGAGAACTTTAAATAAGATTGACAAGAATGTTGATAATATTGATTGGTCAATGAAATTGATTTTCTCGTTTTATAAATGGGGTGGTGCATACCCCTTCGAGATAATTGTAATTAACAGTAAAAAAGCAAAAATTATTTGGTCATATCGATACATGTTATGTATATTTATATTGTTTTTCAACTACACTTATTGTATTACGAAAATATTTTATTACAAAGAATCTTCAACAACTATACTAAGAAGTGTACTTTTATACTCTATATTAGATAAAGTAGAAATACTTCAGGGATTTTTATGTACAGGAATGGTTACTGTTAACAATTTAGTGAATCCAAAACGATTTATTTCTGCGTACCTTGCCATATTGGAAACTAACAAATTTGTCATAAAAATTGGTGCAAGACGTAACTATATAAAATATTTTTGGATGAGTGTAAATGCAACATATCTTCCTGTTTTTTTCTACGTCTGCAATATGATTCGAATTTATGTCGTTCCGTTTCCTCATGAGAAAAATTTATTTACATTTGAAACTCTATACACGGTAAATATATCAATCATAAGCGTTACAGCAAGCTTCTTGTCATACGATTTTTTCATACATATGATTCAAATTTTAACATCATCACTAAATGAAGAACTGGACAAAATAATCATCAACAATAAATCTTCATTGATCAATAACAAAGATTCAAGTGATCGTAGAATGAACTTTCAGGATTTTAACGTAGAATTGAGGCAGGCATTCTGTAATGGGAGATTAAATGAAATAATCACGGCTTATGATCTCGTCCTAGACCTTTTGTACAAATTGCATCGTTCTTATGGTATCAATTTTGTTATGTCTATCCTAATATCCTTTATCTCCGTAATACTTAATTTGTTTTACATGGTATCAACTATTTGGATGAACAACAAGGGATATGAAACAAAAATCATTGACGAGATGTTTTACATCTCACTGTATGTCTTCTTAAATTGATTTCTTCCATTGATTATGTAATGGGTTCTTGGTTGTATGTTTACTTTTTTATATTTATATGTAAATTATATAATTTTTTGTTAAAGGCTTATAGCCGTTTATTTTATAAAATCTAATACCTATATAAAAGGAAGTCGTGTGTGTTACAACACTTATAACTCAAGAATGGCTGTACCGATTTGAATGATCTCTGATTTGTAGGATTCTTCTCCGCCCGGAATAAACTATAGGCTATTAAAACATCTTACAAATTCACGGGAAGAAACAATATGAAGAAAATTATTTACGCCATACATTTTTAATTTCAAAAATAAAAACAATATGGAGAGTTATGGCTCTATTAGCGCCCCCACGTCGCCTGTTGCATTGTGCTAAAATAATCCGTAGGTTCTGCTATATTAAGAACCAAATTACTATAACTAATATGAACGAAATGTGTACTAATATTTGTTTACTATAATTCGGTAGTTACATGGCAATAGGTTGTATCTCACTAATTCTTCTACAAGATGTATGTAACATTTACTAAAAAATTTCTTGCAGTTTAATAATATTTGATGAAAATTATTATTGAACCAAAAATTGTGCTATTAAAGATGAAAATAAGAATGTGTTCATTTAGGTAGTTCTGATGCAAGATTGTGTAGTGAAATTTGCAGACAGAGAAGAAAAATTACGAAGAAAATTAATTACGCCATACATTTTTAATTTCAATAAAAAATGCAATATGGAGAATTATACAAAAACAACAATGAAGTTTTTTTTATAGATTGGCCTATTTATATGATAATTTTCTATACATTCTCAAATTAGATTCGTTATCCATACAATTTAACATCTGTAGTTCTAATATTTCAATTTTTAAAAATCATGGAAAGAATTTTTATAAATTTTAAATGAATAGGTAAAATCTACCTGAAAAAAAAATTAGTACCTACATAATTATATTACGTACTGCAGATAATTTATAAACAAATCTGAGTTAAGTATAATTGTTCAACATAAATTGTTCATGTCGGCCGGTGTGGCGCGGAGCTTTTTCCTTTGAGTCACGAGGTCTCGGGTTCGATTCCCGGACAGGGCAAAGTGAGGAATGACCTTTTTCAAATTGTCCTGGGTCTGGGTGTTACATATATATGTATATAGTGCATTGCATATGTGTGTATCGTCGCGTTAGTACCCATAATCAAGATTCATCTAAGTTTGGGACTAGCTCGATGTGTGTGAATTGTCTATGTAAAAAAAATGAATGTAACTTTCGCAGTTTAGCGGCCCCACCCGTTGTCGAGTACTTTTTTTCCATAGAAAGGGTAATATTTTTGAAACTTGAGGAAATTGTTGCCATATGTAGAATTATTTTAATTTGCCGGCAAAAAAAAATCCACTTCGAAAATTAATTTCCTAAAATTCCGTACATATTACTCGACATCGGGTGGGGCCGCTCAAGTTTCATAGTTGCGAATTTTTTTTCCTATAAAAGAATTTTCCAAAAATTTGGTGACTAAAAAATAATTCACCATATGGCAACAATTTCCTCAAGTTTCGAAAATATTACTTTTTCTATGGAAAAAAGTACTCGACAACGGGTGGGGCCGCTAAACTGCAAAAGTTCCAAGTGAATTATATTTTTTTACACTATACCTTCGATGACACACTTTGACAATTACGGGAGTTTGTAAAGAGATTAATAATATTAATCATTCATAAAGTCAGTGGGAGAGGGCAGAAGATAGGGCAGGTGTCGAACATGTGTTGAAAGGCTTGGTTTGGAGTGGCCAGAGGTCCTGGAAGCAGCGGTGGACAGTTATCTCTGGAGGAGATACTTAGGGGCAATGGGCCCCCGACCGAACTAGGACAAGGGGAAGAAGATGTATGTATGAAATCGTTCATTGATTCTTAGGCGGTACGAAGTTCGCCGGGCCAGCTAGTAAATAAATAAATAAATAAATTGATATACACAAGTATTCCAATATTTAGATGTAAATCATGCAAAATTGAGGTGAATCTTCTTATTTCCAGATTATAATATTTTTATCTGTCTGTTTTTAACCAATCTTTGTCTTTATTTATATTTTTTCACACATAGAATGACATCTTAAAGTCTTCCTCAATTCGATGCACGGTGACTTAAGTAGTTTTCTCGTGTTTTCTTACTAATATTTACTATTCACTATAAAAATATTCATTCAGATTTTAATTTGCCTATTAAATACATGTATCACACTTCTTTTTTAGTTTCATAAAACGGAAATATTGCTGTGTAAGCTACTAATGCAGGAAAAACAGGATAAAATAAGTGATATGGTAAGAATAAGATAGTTTTACTTAGTAATACTCTGGTGACCCCGACGTGATCTAAACACATAACCTTCTGATCTGGAAACTTCGAAAAATACAAAATTTATATAAAATCAGACATGGAGTCGACTTACGATTACTTTTTATATTTTGTGATATTTTTTTAATATTTTTGTGTTATTCAAATTATTATTTTCAATATCCAATGTTTAAAAAGCATGCTTCTACACCCAATATTTGTATTTTTTATCTGTTGATATTCAACAGAAATTGCTGACAAAGTATTTTATATGGACTGTTTACACTGTGAAAAATCATGTAGATTTTTTTCGCGTTTTTTTTAACTCTTAACGTTTTTCGTCCACACTAAATGGGTATTTTCAAGAGACCTTTATAAGACACTCGACCAAATTCTCACGAAAATGTCCATTAGGTATGGACATTCATGAGCACTATGGAAAGAATAAAATAGTGAAAATATTTCAAAATTCTTATTTAAAATAACATGCTCAACATTTTTAAGTGCAACGATTTCTTTGCCACCTTTGCCATAGAAGACGATTATTCACAGGAGTCGATTTGTTCTACATCGAAAATACGTTAATTTTCACTGTGAGTATTAAACCAATTTGCACAATCGTAATTTTCTGATTATCGCCTTTATATTACCAAACTAAGTTTGTCTTCTGTTTGTCTTGGAGCATCCGGTAAAGAATTGTACACCCACCTTTTTCCGTAAGTTTTTTTATGTCCTGTAAAAGGCAGATGTACTAAAAATAAAAGCCATTTTTCATCTTAAATTCAGCGATGAGGTTTTCCACTCATCCTGAATGTCTACATTTTTTTGGCACAGAGAGGACAGCTTGCATGTTTATTACCCCACTTGTGGGATATGCCGTGATGTGATAGAAGTACTAGTATTATTAGTCTTCCATTCTCTTCTGTGAGATATCAAGTGTCCTGAAAATGGCAGATAATCTTTAACATTACATAGTATCATCTTTGATTTAGCGATTGGTACGTCACCTATCCTTAACGTTTTTTTTTTTATGGGACAGTGGCATTGTTTGTTGTGTGCAGTAAGGGCGCTCACTTGTGGGTGACACCCTAATAATATAGATAGATTAATAGACAAACTTAAATATCTTCTGCTTTTGCGTCTCTTTTCTTGATACTGGGAGTCATGACATAAGAGTATTTGTACCACCACAATTGTTCATAGTTTCTTGTCCTCCCGTCACGCTGCAGTTTTCATTTATTTCCAATGCTGTTGAGCCAATGGCAGACATATATAATATTCATATATCATATATAATATATAGGCAGACATATATCATATATAATATTCTTTAGATTGCTGTACAATAAATTAATTTTCAATTTTTCCTTAGCTCTGGTGATACAGAAAACTGAATGAGAATGATGGAATAAGTAACAATACCGCTAGAAACCTGAAAATCAAAAATACACATTTTTAAAAAAAAGATACCGAGATTTCTTTGAACCCGAAGATTTTGTTATAAACCAAATACAACCTTATACACCTTTCACAGTGAGCTAGAAGCTTGTGTCGTGAAAGGGGAGTTTGCCGGTACCTGGGATCGAACCACGGACCCCCTTTTCACGAGGCCGAGGCTCTACCTCCAGTCTACCGACGAACTCACTTTATAAAAACTAAAAATAACGAACAGCGATGATGTACTATCAGTCATTACTTTTCTGAACTCGCTAACCAAATCATAGAAACTGACCAATCTTTCAGCAAACTTGTTTAAGTTTAGTTTAAAATTATTACATGCACATACCTAGGTACGTACCGAGCACTAGAAATAATAGAAATTTATAAAAATAATAACTCGACTAAAACAGCTATAATCTTCTTAATTCGTCTCCATTACTACAGCTATTCCCTACCTCAAATTCCAAGAACTCGACGCCTGAAACCAACACGACCCCACTTACCCCTACACCTTCACGATGTAGGGATAGATAATGCAAACTAATGGGGTGTTCAAATTTGGCGAATATCGCCAGGCGAATTTCAAAATATAACGCCTGGCGAAAAAACAAAATTCGCCGTACGCCCATTGATCGTCACACCTGTTCACACAGTCCACCGATTTAGAAACGATCTGTCAGATGCGCTTTGATTTTGACAATGTTTTCAAAATTGCGTCGAGATGGAGATCGCGAAGTGTTTATTTTCAGTCGAAAATGTTATAGTAGATGTTAAAAGGCGCCTTTTAATTAAGGAAACAAACGCCACAAACCAACAACAAAGATAACAGCTGTCACGAAGCGGGAAACATTATAAAATTTATAGGTTATAAAGTTTTTACCATAGATACGAACGCCGCGCACATCTGCGCATGCGCGAATCGTTCGAACGGCCGAATATGTTGGAAGGTGGTCAACTCGAGACGATATCGTTTCTACTGGTTTTTATCGTTTCAGACTAGCTGTCATTTTGTTCACACGGTTCAAATGGCTGGCGATATTTTGGTGCCTTGCGATATTCGCCAAAGTGAGAACACCACATCAGAGTCAGCGAAACTGGTCGTGCATTTGTTATAGTCAATAATAATACTTAACTAAAATTAATATAATCTTTTTAATGAAAAATTGTTTAGAAATGTAATGGGTCATACCGTGAAAAGTAAAGTATTGTCCAAATTAAATATGTCAATCATTTTCAAAGCTGGGCTCCTGTGACAAATATACGTGGAAAAACGTTGGATCTGAAATTATTAAAGGATTTTAAATGGCTGACTTTGAGAAAAAGTTTTTAATCACAGCTTTCATAGTATTTAACGGTATGTTAATTTCTTACTAAGAATACACAGAATTTCAACTCAAATAAAATATTATGTATGCACAATGTAATAATATCTTTCATCAGTCTTGGAAATCTCAATTTGAGAAACATGATTTTCTCTAGGTTTTTCCTTTGTCATTAGGACATTGTACCCAAACCCAGTGGCACTTAAGTAAAATTATTTATTTATTTTTATGCATATATTATATTATACTTCTTTAAAGAATACCACGTATTTACCAATTTACGAATATTTTCATCTTCTTCCAACATCAAAAGTTTACAGGTCAAAATTGCAGTTGTCTCTTTCTGAAAGAAAAAGCAGAAATCAATGGTATGTTTACATAATTCATACATTAATCTATTGTTTTTATTGTTACTCACCAGTCTTTTTATTTTTTCGAATGCAAATAGAGGTATACTTAGAAATGCATATTTAATGACACCGATATAAATTGATGCATAAAAATGGATTGAAAGAATGACAGTATTCTCTTTACTTAAATGTATTGTATTCAGTAAGCTAACCGCGTAGAAAATCATCATGATAACTGCAATCATTCCGGTTATCAACACGACTAGATACTTGAGGGAATTCGATTTATTCAAATCCAAAGGAAAATCACTGCACTGATCATATATTTCCCAAATTTCTTTAATCCTCTTCTTGAGAAATCTATTTCTAATCACACGATTAACTTTATCAACCTTGTGGGATACAATCATAATATGATTCTGTTTATCTTTAACATATAATACGGAATCGTTTAAAATATTTTGTAGTAATGTATTCATATCAGAAATACATTCACTGAATACAAATATATATATTCCATAATATGCCAACAGAACAAAAATGATGAAGTCCGGATACAGCTCAATAAAAATAATCTCCACTGGTGGTAGTGCACTCCATTTAGATAGATAAGCAAAAATTATAAAACCAGATAATAAATAGAATATTGGAAAAATATACACGGTTACTAGTGAAATTACTCCTATATTTTTATAATTTCTTCTCATTATATTTTTAAGCATTTTATCTATTGTAATGACACAGTTGTAGGTATTCACGTACTTCTTCAAATCTTTTATTGTCTTAATGTATATTATTATTATGGAAATCATACTCAATATGACACAAATGAATAAAGAGATTTGAAAAATATAAGATGAATTTAATAATGGTACAATGACATTATCCGATGTATATATGCATACTTTAAATACACAATAAAAATAATATGTATTTACAACAAGCCAAATAAATAAAAATGGATAGGAAATTTTGATGATAAAATTATCATCTTCGTTATACTCAAAGTGACGGGCATCAAGACAAACATATTTAAGTGAATTAGAAACAAACAATAATGTAGTCAACAAAGACTCAGAATAAATTTGGGTTTTAATTTTTCTTATTAAATAAGACAACATTTTAAATTGTGACTTATGAATCACTACTTCGTGGCTTCATTTGTACGTTTAAAATGTTAATAAAATTATATTTAATCTATTCATAAGTTACTTCAGTTAATTTGAAATACTTTCAGTAATTTTAACTAATTACTTAAATATTTCTTGTTTTTAGTATTTAGAGACTCATTTGAGTAAGCCTTTGAATGCAATTATATATAATTAATTGTATGGCTAGAATGTGGGGTGAATTATTATATTTTTTTTTTCAAAAAGAGTTTACTTTTGGAATATTAAAATTTTACTCAGAACCTGTTATTGATGGACCATGGTATTTAAGCAAAAAATTCTATGCTTAAACTTAACATATACGAGTATCTGAGACAAAGCGTCGTTTAATTATTATCTTACAAATACATAAGAAGGTGTGAAAAGAGTGTGCAGTAGTGTTGGGGATGAAACTGCAATATACTGCAATTGGTATTGGTATTGGTATTGAAATATTTATTATCTTTGAACACAAAACAATCACCGGGAGTCGATGGTATCCACCCATTGTTTGTGTATAATTGCCGTGAGAACCTCTCTATCCCTTTATCCATCATATTTTGCAGATCATTGAACGAGGGCTGTTTTCCTAATATGTGGAAGAGCGCACTAATAACACCAATACATAAGTCGGGTTCGCAAGATGACGTGACCAACTATAGACCAATATCCAAGCTTTGTACGTTTGCAAAAATTTTTGAACACCTGGTGCAGGATCAACTATATGCGTCAATAAAGCCATATATCAATGAATCACAGCATGGTTTTGTGCAGGGTAGGTCTACTTCTACAAACTTAATTCTTTTTACAAGTTATGTTGTGGATGGAATGGAGCGGGGTGGTCAGGTGGATGCCGTATACACGGACTATAGCAAAGCCTTTGACAAGGTAAACTACTCTATTCTGTTACAGAAGCTTGGGAGCCTGGGAATATGTGGTGATTTGTTTAGATGGTTTTCTTCTTATATTTCAAATCGAAGACAGGCAGTTGTTGTTGGGGGTCACAGATCAGATTGGAGGGACGTTCCTTCTGGAGTGCCACAGGGCTCTATTTTGGGTCCTACTTTATTTAACGTTTATATAAATGACATCAACTCATGTTTTGGTTTTTGTAAATTCATTCTTTATGCAGATGACATGAAGATTTACTCACAAATTCAGTCGATCAATGACTGTTTGAGATTTCAGCATGACCTGGATCGATTGACAGCTTATTGCAAGGCAAATTGTTTATATCTAAATGTTGATAAATGTGTATTGATCCGATTCACTAGAGGGAAAAATCCTATTAAATTTAATTATGGGCTTGATAACTCTGAACTAAAACTGGTATCTGAGGTAAGAGATCTGGGTGTGACGATTGATGACAAAATGACATTTCGTAACCATTATGAGAAAATAATTTCCAAAGCCTCACGCATGCTTGGTTTTATCTCCAGGGTGACTAGGCCTCTGAGGAGTTCCGAAGTTGTAAAGACTCTGTATGTATCATATGTAAGGAGTATTCTTGAATATTGTTTGTCTGTGTGGAGTCCACACTTTGGGCTTCACATAGATAGGATTGAGAGGGTTCAGCATAGAACTCTTAGAATGCTTAACTTTCTGAGTTTTAGGAGGTTTGACAACTATGGGAAGCTGAAAGATACCACGGCCTGCAGTCTCTTTCTGGCAGACGTAAAATGGCGGATCAGGTATTGTTATACAAAATTATTCATTCGAAAACGGACTGCCCGGATCTGAATGAGTTAGTGCACTACCATGTTCCTAGAACTGCTGCCCGACATCCTCGGACATTTTACATTACTGCATTTAATACGAGTTGTGCCAGGAATAGTTTTCTTCGCCGTTCCTGTGAGAGCTACAATTGCGCATTTCAGGGGGTTGATATTTTCGGCTCCACTCTTTCACAGTTTAAGTCTGGTATTAAGTCGGCGGTGATGAGTTGATGGTGCAGTTTGGAAACCTTTATCCCTTCTTTATCCCTTCTTTGGGATGAGTCTCCTATACTTCCCTTTCCTAATGACCATTGTTTTTATTTTATGTATATATATATTTTTTTTTTAATCTTTGATTATTATTTTTATTTTTAGCTGATGTTTTTAGTATTATTTTTATAAACATTGTTTTAATTTTAACTATTTACTTTTATTTGTCACTATTACATATTATTTTTTGGCGTATTGAATCTTGCGCTTCTTACATTAACGCTTATTATTTTTATCTTATTTTATGGTGACTATGTAATGTATTTTTAGTTCTGTAACTATTTAAAAAAAAAAATTTTTCTCGAATTTTTAAAGTTATTGTTTTGAGTTTTTTATTTTTGGGTTACATAGATGGGTACTTTTAATCTGGGAATCTTAATCATATACAGTATTTGTAAACATTTGTGCATTCTGTAATTGGGTTAATACTATACCTAATAGTTTTATACTATATTTATGTAAAAACCTGTAGAAATGCCAATAAAGGAAAATAAAAAAAATAAAAATAAAAAAAAACAGTTTTTTGTGTAGAGAAATCTATTATGGACACTACTACTGAGTAGTTCCTACTTTACGGTCAAATCAGGAATTCGAATTGTATTTTCAACTTCTTGTTCATTTTCTTCTGTACATCTTACTTCACATCTCTTGGGATTGCAACATGGAGATCAGCATGGAGTCTGCATCAAATAAAGACAATTTTATTTTGTTTTTTTAGAACTAATATAAAAAACAAGACTTACCAAAATTCTTAGTGAACATTAACTGAAATTTGGAGAAGCTTAATGCGTTGAGGCAATTGGTATGATTTGAAAGTCATTTGTTATAGGAGATTTAGCCTAAAAGAGCTTGCAGCGCTCCACAAAAGTTGTTCGGTTATCGAGAAAAAAATGTTTTATTACTCTTTTTAGGGCAAGGAGAAGATAAAAACAATAATAAGTGATGTGTTTATTTTCATCGAAAACATCGACTTTACTTTTCGTTAGCATTCAGAATCTACTTGCTATTTAATTAATTATAATTATTTTTTATAGTTACCAACTAAACATCTGAACTATGTGGCTCACATCATTTTATAATGAAGTATTTTTTTAATTTAATTACGCTAAGCACAAAATGTGGATAGTGAATATATATTTAAGTGTTTCCTTTTATGTGTAAGAATTATTATCTTTATAATAAGACTATAAAAACATTACTTTAAATTGTATTGAAATATGTACACTTTTACATACATACATAATCTTCTTTCCTTTGTCCTAGTTGTGACGGAAGTCCATTGTCTCTAGTTACTTTCTCCAGAAATCCCTGTCCATTGCTTCTCCCATAGCATATGACATTTCAAACCCATCCTTTTACATTAAAATAAATAAAATGTTCATAAAGAGAACTTTAAATAAGATTGACAAGAAGGTTGATAATATTGATTGGTCAATGAAATTGATTTTCTCGTTTTTTAAATGGGGTGGTGCATATCCCTTCGAGATAATTGTAATTAACAGTAAAAAAGCAAAAGTTATTTGGTCATATCGACATGTTATATATCTTAATATTGTTTTTCAACTACACTTATTGTATTACGAAAATATTTTATTACAAAGAATCTTCAACAACTATACTAAGAAGTGCACTTTTATACTCTATATTAGATAAAGTAGAAATACTTCAGGGATTTTTATGTACAGGAATGGTTACTGTAAACAATTTAGTGAATCCAAAACGATTTATTTCTGCGTACCTTGCCATATTGGAAACTAACAAATTTGTCATAAAAATTGGTGCAAGACGTAACTATATAAAATATTTTTGGATGAGTGTAAATGCAACATATCTTCCTGTATTTTTTTACGTCTGCAAAATGATTCGAATTTATTTCGTTCCGTTTCCTCATGAGAAAAATTTATTTACATTTGAAACTCTATACACGGTAAATATATCAATCATAAGCGTTACAGCAAGCTTCTTGTCATACGATTTTTTCATACATATGATTCAAATTTTAACATCATCACTAAATGAAGAACTGGACAAAATAATCATCAACAATAAATCTTCATTGATCAATAACAAAGATTCAAGTGATCGTAGAATGAACTTTCAGGATTTTAACGTAGAATTGAGGCAGGCATTCTGTAATGGGAGATTAAATGAAATAATCACGGCTTATGATCTCGTCCTAGACCTTTTGTACAAATTGCATCGTTCTTATGGTATCAATTTTGTTATGTCTATCCTAATATCCTTTATCTCCGTAATACTTAATTTGTTTTACATGGTATCAACTATTTGGATGAACAACAAGGGATATGAAACAAAAATCATTGACGAGATGTTTTACATCTCACTGTATGTCTTCTTAAATAAATTGATATTCACAAGTATTCCAATATTTAGATGTAAATCATGCAAAATTGAGGTGAATCTTCTTATTTCCAGATTATAATATTTTTATCTGTCTGTTTTTAAACAATCTTTGTCTTTATTTATATTTTTTCACACATAGAATGACATCTTAAAGTCTTCCTCAATTCGATGCACGGTGACTTAAGTAGTTTTCTCGTGTTTTCTTACTAATATTTACTATTCACTATAAAAATATTCATTCAGATTTTAATTTGCCTATTAAATACATGTATCACACTTCTTTTTTAGTTTCATAAAACGGAAATATTGCTGTGTAAGCTACTAATGCAGGAAAAACAGGATAAAATAAGTGATATGGTAAGAATAAGATAGTTTTACTTAGTAATACTCTGGTGACCCCGACGTGATCTAAACACATTACCTTCTGATCTGGAAACTTCGAAAAATACAAAATTTATATAAAATCAGACATGGAGTCGACTTACGATTACTTTTTATATTTTGTGATATTTTTTTAATATTTTTGTGTCATTTCATATTCAAATTATTATTTTCAATATCCAATGTTTAAAAAGCATGCTTCTACACCCAATATTTGTATTTTTTATCTTTTGATATTCAACAGAAATTGCTGACAAAGTATTTTATATGGACTGTTTACACTGTGAAAAATCATGTAGATTTTTTTCGCGTTTTTTTTAACTCTTAACGTTTTTCGTCCACACTAAATGGGTATTTTCAAGAGACCTTTATAAGACACTCGACCAAATTCTCACGAAAATGTCCATTAGGTATGGACATTCATGAGCACTATGGAAAGAATAAAATAGTGAAAATATTTCAAAATTCTTATTTAAAATAACATGCTCAACATTTTTAGGTGCAACGATTTCTTTGCCATCTTTGCCATAGAAGACGATTATTCACAGGAGTCGATTTGTTCTACATCGAAAATACGTTAATTTTCACTGTGAGTATTAAACCAATTTGCACAATCGTAATTTTCTGATTATCGTCTTTTAAATTACCAAACTAAGTTTGTCTTCTGTTTGTCTTGGAGCATCCGGTAAAGAATTGTACACCCACCTTTTTCCGTAAGTTTTTTTATGTCCTGTAAAAGGCAGATGTACTAAAAATAAAAGCCATTTTTCATCTTAAATTCAGCGATGAGGTTTTCCACTCATCCTGAATATCTACATTTTTTTGGCACAGAGAGGACAGCTTGCATGTTTATTACCCCACTTGTGGGATATGCCGTGATGTGAAAGAAGTACTAGTATTATTAGTCTTCCATTCTCTTCTGTGAGATATCAAGTGTCCTGAAAATGGCAGATAATCTTTAACACTACATAGTATCATCTTTGATTTAGCGATTGGTACGTCACCTATCCTTAACGTTTATTTTATGGGACAGTGGCATTGTTTGTTGTGTGCAGTAAGGGCGCTCACTTGTGGGTGACACCCTAATAATATAGATAGATTAATAGACAAACTTAAATATCTTCTGCTTTTGCGTCTCTTTTCTTGATACTGGGAGTCATGACCTGTGAGTATTTTTACATAACTCAGATCTTAACCATTACAAAGCATTGGACAAAAGAGGTATTTTAAAATCGAAATTGCTTTTCTCAGAAGGTTAATACGGAATTATTCAAAGCATGATGTTTCTCAATAAAGATCTAAGCTTATCACTTTGCAATGATAATCTCGCCAATACATAATACAATAATATAAAATATATCTCATAAATTGTTAGCTCTATCTCTCTCTATATTCCATTTTGGCATTTCATTCAAGTGGGATAGCAAGAGGACTACCAACTAATTGTTTACCAATAAATGAAATAAAATATATTATTATTGTTAATGTTTAGCAGACACGCATGCTCAAAATTTTTTGTAGTTCACATTCTCAAAATCATACGCAAGTGATAGCAAGGAATGATTTTCGAATGCGCTTTAATAAAATTTGAAAGTTCCGAAAACGTTATAACTAAATACATTTGAGTGGAAAATATAATGTTTCTTTTATTTTGCATAAACTAATAAGAAATTTGAAAACGCTTGGGTTTCAATTTCGTAAGTACTCGAGTTTAAATATCTAAATTACTTGATACACATTGCGAAACTGATTACGTTTATTACTAGAGCATTAAAATAATAACTAAATCATTTTCGAGTTATTGGTTCCATAACCTAACAAATTTAAATTTGCAAATCTGTCACTAATGACAGATGAACGCTTTGTTGCCAAGAGCAAAATACTTATAATTACCATTCTATGAAAAATGGTAAACCGTGAAAACTTTGCCGATTTTTTGGGGTACATAATGTTAAAAATAGAAAAATTGTAGTAGAAATAGGGAGTAATTTAATATTTTCAGTTCAGTCATGAGGTATCAACCATTCTAAATATCTTGTTATGTGAATGAGCCTAAGGAGACGATGGAGTATATGTATATAATCAAAATATATAAATAATATTCATGGTATTGACTTGTATTATTCATTTCCTATGTGCAATGAGTCTACTGACTACTGCACATTTATGGTAAATGGCATCAATTGAAGAGAGACCCACCTCACACCCGGATATTTCAGGAGTCATAGACTCCTATTTATCCGCACATTCAAACCAAAATTGTCCTCACGGGCGGGCCATTGGGCAGGTCTGAAGGACCGACCGGCTAAAACCGCCGTCGTGGGAATCTTTTAAACTACACTCTCTTCAATGCCCCTTTTGAAAGTATGTTTATTTTATTGAATAAAAAAAAAAAATACAAAATTAAATAAAAAAAAGCATAAAACAGGACAAAATAAAGTACAATTAATATAAGGTAGATAACATCATGACATAAGAGTATTTGTACCACCACAATTGTTCATAGTTTCTTGTCCTCCCGTCACGCTGCAGTTTTCATTTATTTCCAATGCTGTTGAGCCAATGGCAGACATATATAATATTCATATATCATATATAATATATAGGCAGACATATATCATATATAATATTCTTTAGATTGCTGTACAATAAATTAATTTTCAATTTTTCCTTAGCTCTGGTGATACAGAAAACTGAATGAGAATGATGGAATAAGTAACAATACCGCTAGAAACCTGAAAATCAAAAATACACATTTTTAAAAAAAAGATACCGAGATATCTTTGAACCCGAAGATTTTGTTATAAACCAAATACAACCTTATACACCTTTCACAGTGAGCTAGAAGCTTGTGTCGTGAAAGGGGAGTTTGCCGGTACCTGGGATCGAACCACGGACCCCCTTTTCACGAGGCCGAGGCTCTACCTCCAGTCTACCGACGAACTCACTTTATAAAAACTAAAAATAACGAACAGCGATGATGTACTATCAGTCATTACTTTTCTGAACTCGCTAACCAAATCATAGAAACTGACCACTCTTTCAGCAAACTTGTTTAAGTTTAGTTTAAAATTATTACATGCACATACCTAGGTACGTACCGAGCACTAGAAATAATAGAAATTTATAAAAATAATAACTCGACTAAAACAGCTATAATCTTCTTAATTCGTCTCCTTTACTACAGCTATTCCCTTCCTCAAATTCCAAGAACTCGACGCCTGAAACCAACACGACCCCACTTACCCCTACACCTTCACGATGTAGGGATAGATAATGCAAACTAATGGGGTGTTCAAATTTGGCGAATATCGCCAGGCGAATTTCAAAATATAACGCCTGGCGAAAAAACAAAATTCGCCGTACGCCCATTGATCGTCACACCTGTTCACACAGTCCACCGATTTAGAAACGATCTGTCAGATGCGCTTTGATTTTGACAATGTTTTCAAAATTGCGTCGAGATGGAGATCGCGAAGTGTTTATTTTCAGTCGAAAATGTTATAGTAGATGTTAAAAGGCGCCTTTTAATTAAGGAAACAAACGCCACAAACCAACAACAAAGATAACAGCTGTCACGAAGCGGGAAACATTATAAAATTTATAGGTTATAAAGTTTTTACCATAGATACGAACGCCGCGCACATCTGCGCATGCGCGAATCGTTCGAACGGCCGAATATGTTGGAAGGTGGTCAACTCGAGACGATATCGTTTCTACTGGTTTTTATCGTTTCAGACTAGCTGTCATTTTGTTCACACGGTTCAAATGGCTGGCGATATTTTGGTGCCTTGCGATATTCGCCAAAGTGAGAACACCACATCAGAGTCAGCGAAACTGGTCGTGCATTTGTTATAGTCAATAATAATACTTAACTAAAATTAATATAATCTTTTTAATGAAAAATTGTTTAGAAATGTAATGGGTCATACCGTGAAAAGTAAAGTATTGTCCAAATTAAATATGTCAATCATTTTCAAAGCTGGGCTCCTGTGACAAATATACGTGGAAAAACGTTGGATCTGAAATTATTAAAGGATTTTAAATGGCTGACTTTGAGAAAAAGTTTTTAATCACAGCTTTCATAGTATTTAACGGTATGTTAATTTCTTACTAAGAATACACAGAATTTCAACTCAAATAAAATATTATGTATGCACAATGTAATAATATCTTTCATCAGTCTTGGAAATCTCAATTTGAGAAACATGATTTTCTCTAGGTTTTTCCTTTGTCATTAGAACATTGTACCCAAACCCAGTGGCACCATTAAAATTATTAATTTATTTTTATGCATATATTATATTATACTTCTTTAAAGAATACCACGTATTTACCAATTTACGAATATTTTCATCTTCTTCCAACATCAAAAGTTTACAGGTCAAAATTGCAGTTGTCTCTTTCTGAAAGAAAAAGCAGAAATCAATGGTATGTTTACATAATTCATACATTAATCTATTGTTTTTATTGTTACTCACCAGTCTTTTTATTTTTTCGAATGCAAATAGAGGTATACTTAGAAATGCATATTTAATGACACCGATATAAATTGATGCATAAAAATGGATTGAAAGAATGACAGTATTCTCTTTACTTAAATGTATTGTATTCAGTAAGCTAACCGCGTAGAAAATCATCATGATAACTGAAATCATGCCGGTTATCAACACGACTAGATACTTGAGGGAATTCGATTTATTCAAATCCAAAGGAAAATCACTGCACTGATCATATATTTCCCAAATTTCTTTAATCCTCTTCTTGAGAAATCTATTTCTAATCACACGATTAACTTTATCAACCTTGTGGGATACAATCATAATATGATTTTGTTTATTTTTAACATATAATACGGAATCGTTTAAAATATTTTGTAGTAATGTATTCATATCAGAAATACATTCACTGAATACAAATATATATGTTCCATAATATGCCAACAGAACAAAAATGATGAAGTCCGGATACAGCTCAATAAAAATAATCTCCACTGGTGGTAGTGCACTCCATTTAGATAGATAAGCAAAAATTATAAAACCAGATAATAAATAGAATATTGGAAAAATATACACGGTGACTAGTGAAATTACTCCTATATTTTTATAATTTCTTCTCATTATATTTTTAAGCATTTTATCTATTGTAATGACACAGTTGTAGGTATTCACGTACTTCTTCAAATCTTTTATTGTCTTAATGTATATTATTATTATGGAAATCATACTCAATATGACACAAATGAATAAAGAGATTTGAAAAATATAAGATGAATTTAATAATGGTACAATGACATTATCCGATGTATATATGCATACTTTAAATACACAATAAAAATAATATGTATTTACAACAAGCCAAATAAATAAAAATGGATAGGAAATTTTGATGATAAAATTATCATCTTCGTTATACTCAAAGTGACGGGCATCAAGACAAACATATTTAAGTGAATTAGAAACAAACAATAATGTAGTCAACAAAGACTCAGAATAAATTTGGGTTCTTATTTTTCTTTTTAAATAAGACAACATTTTAAATTGTGACTTATGAATCACTACTTCGTGGCTTCATTTGTACGTTTAAAATGTTAATAAAATTATATTTAATCTATTCATAAGTTACTTAAGTTAATTTGAAATACTTTCAGTAATTTTAACTAATTAAATATTTCTTGTTTTTAGTATTTAGAGACTCATTTGAATAAGCCTTTGAATGCAATTATATATAATTAATTGTATGGCTAGAATGTAGGGTGAGTTATTATCTTTTTTTTTCAAAAAGAGTATACTTTTGGAATATTAAAATTTTACTCAGAACCTGTTATTGATGGACCATGGTATTTAAGCAAAAAATTCTATGCTTAAACTTAACATACATATGTCTGAGACAAAGCGTCGTTTAATTATTATCTTACAAATACATAAGAAGGTGTGATAAGAGTGTGCAGTAGTGTTGGGGATGAAACTGCAATATACAGTTTTTTTGTGTAGAGAAATCTATTATGGACACTACTACTGAGTAGTTCCTACTTTACGGTCAAATCAGGAATTCGAATTGTATTTTCAACTTCTTGTTCATTTTCTTCTGTAGGTACATCTTACTTCACATCTCTTGGGATTGCAACATGGAGATCAGCATGGAGTCTGCATCAAATAAAGACAATTATATTTTGTTTTTTTAGAACTAATATAAAAAACAAGACTAACCAAAATTCTTAGTGAACATTAACTGAAATTTGGAGAAGCTTAATGCGTTGAGGCAATTGGTATGATTTGAAAATCATTTGTTATAGAAGATTTAGCCTAATAGAGCTTGCAGCGCTCTACAAAAGTTGTTCGGTTATCGAGAAAAAAATGTATTATTACTCTTTTTAGGGCAAGGAGAAGATAAAAACAATAATTAGTGATGTGTTTATTTTCATCGAAAACATCGACTTTACTTTTCGTTAGCATTCAGAATCTACTTGCTATTTAATTAATTATAATTATTTTTTATAGTTACCAACTAAACATCTGAACTATGTGGCTCACATTATTTTTTAATGAAGTATTTTTTTAATTTAATTACGCTAAGCACAAAATGTGGATAGTGAATATATATTTAAGTGTTTCCTTTTATGTGTAAGAATAATTATCTTTATAATAAGACTATAAAAACATTACTTAAAATTGTATTGATATATGTACACTTTTACATACATACATAATCTTCTTTCCTTTGTCCTAGTTGTGTCGGAAGTTCATTGTCTCTAGTTACTTTCTCCAGAAATCCCTGTCCATTGCTTCTCCCATAGCATATGACATTTCAAACCCATCCTTTTACATTAAAATAAATAAAATGTTCATAAAGAGAACTTTAAATAAGATTTATCCCGTGGAGCACCCGGTAAAGAATTGGTCTCCCACTCTTCTGCGTAAGTTTTCGAGTGTCCTGTAAAAGGCAGGTGTTCGAAAAAATGAAGACATTTGACATCTTAAATTCAGCGATGAGGCTTGCCACCCATCCTGAATGTCTTGATTTTATATTGGCACGAAGAGGACAGTTTGCATGTTTCTTACATGCAGCTGATCTGCTGGCTACCCCACTTGTGGGATATGCCGTGATGGTATAGTAGTAGTGGTAGTAAATAAGATTGACAAGAAGGTTGATAATATTGATTGGTCAATGAAATTGATTTTCTCGTTTTTTAAATGGGGTGGTGCATATCCCTTCGAGATAATTGTAATTAACAGTAAAAAAGCAAAAGTTATTTGGTCATATCGACATGTTATATATCTTAATATTGTTTTTCAACTACACTTATTGTATTACGAAAATATTTTATTACAAAGAATCTTCAACAACTATACTAAGAAGTGCACTTTTATACTCTATATTAGATAAAGTAGAAATACTTCAGGGATTTTTATGTACAGGAATGGTTACTGTTAACAATTTAGTGAATCCAAAACGATTTATTTCTGCGTACCTTGCCATATTGGAAACTAACAAATTTGTCATAAAAATTGGTGCAAGACGTAACTATATAAAATATTTTTGGATGAGTGTAAATGCAACATATCTTCCTGTTTTTTTTTACGTCTGCAATATGATTCGAATTTATGTCTTTCCGTTTCCTCATGAGAAAAATTTATTTACATTTGAAACTCTATACACGGTAAATATATCAATCATAAGCGTTACAGCAAGCTTCTTGTCATACGATTTTTTCATACATATGATTCAAATTTTAACATCATCACTAAATGAAGAACTGGACAAAATAATCATCAACAATAAATCTTCATTGATCAATAACAAAGACTCAAGTGATCGTAGAATGAACTTTCAGGATTTTAACGTAGAATTGAGGCAGGCATTCTGTAATGGGAGATTAAATGAAATAATCACGGCTTATGATCTCGTCCTAGACCTTTTGTACAAATTGCATCGTTCTTATGGTATCAATTTTGTTATGTCTATCCTAATATCCTTTATCTCCGTAATACTTAATTTGTTTTACATGGTATCAACTATTTGGATGAACAACAAGGGATATGAAACAAAAATCATTGACGAGACGTTTTACATCTCACAGTATGTCTTCTTAAATAAATTGATATTCACAAGTATTCCAATATTTAGATGTAAATCATGCAAAATTGAGGTGAATCTTCTTTTTTCCAGATTATAATATTTTTATCTGTCTGTTTTTAACGAATCTTTGTCTTTATTTATATTTCTTCACACATAGAATGACATCTTATGTCTTCCTCAATTCGATGCACGGTGACTTTAGTAGTTTTCTCGTGTTTTCTTACTAATATTTACTATTCACTATAAAAATATTCATTCAGATTTTAATTTGCCTATTAAATACATGTATCACACTTCTTTTTTAGTTTCATAAAACGGAAATATTGCTGTGTAAGCTACTAATGCAGGAAAATCAGGATAAAATAAGTGATAATGGTAAGAATAAGATAGTTTTACTTAGTAATACTCTGGTGACCCCGACGTGATCTAAACACATAACCTTCTGATCTGGAAACTTTGAAAAATACAAAATTTATATAAAATCAGACATGGAGTCGACTTACGATTACTTTTAATTATTTTGTGATATTTTTTTTTATATTATTGTGTCATTTCATATTCAAATTATTATTTTCAATATCCAATGTTTAAAAAGCATGCTTCTACACCCAATATTTGTATTTTATATCTTTTGATATTCAACAGAAATTGCTGACAAAGTATTTTATATGGACTGTTTACACTGTGAAAAATCATGTAGATTTTTTTCTCGTTTTTTTTAACTCTTAACGTTTTTCGTCCACACCAAATGGGTATTTTCAAGAGACCTTTATAAGACACTCGACCAAATTCTCACGAAAATGTCCATTAGGTATGGATATTCATGATTACTATGGAAAGAATAAAAGTAGTGAAAATATTTCAAAGTTCTTGTATAAATTACATGCTCAACATTTCAGGTGCAGCGATTTCTTTGCCACCTTTGCCATAGAAGACGATTATTCACAGGAGTCGATTTGTTCTATATCGAAAATACGTTAATTTTCACTGTGAGTATTAAACCAATTTGCACAATCGTAATTTTCTGATTATCGTCTTTTTTTTTTTTTTTTAGGACACAAACAGTTAAATCAACAAATATAAACAGTCATATGTTATCAAAAAACAAACCAATCAATTGTCTTTTAAATTAAACCAAGTCTTTTAAATTAAACTAAGTTTGTCTTCTGTTTGTCTTGGAGCATCCGGTAAAGAATTGTACACCCACCTTTTTCCGTAAGTTTTTGAATGTCGTGTAAAAGGCAGATGTACTAATAATAAAAGCCATTTTTCATCTTAAATTCAGCGATGAGGTTTTCCATCCATCCTGAATGTCTATATTTTTTGGCACAGAGAGGACAGCTTGCATGTTTATTACCCCACTTGTGGGATATGCCGTGATGTGATATAAGTAGTAGTATTAGTCTTCCGTTCTCTTCTGTGAGATATCAAGTGTCCTGAAAATGGCAGATAATCTTTAACACTACATAGTATCATCTTTGATTTAGCGATTGGTACGTCACCTATCCTTAACGTTTATTTTATGGGACAGTGGCATTGTTTGTTGTGTGCAGTAAGGGCGCTCACTTGTGGGTGACACCCTAATAATATAGATAGATTAATAGACAAACTTAAATATCTTCTTCTTTTGCGTCACTTTTCTTGATCCTGGGAGTCATGACCTGTGAGTATTTTTACATACCTCCACGATTGTTCATAGTTTCTTGTCCTCCCGTCACGCTGCAGTTCTCATTTATTTTCACTGCTGTTGTACCAATGGCAGACCTAATTTGGTCAGTCTTGTCACATCTACGCCAACGAGCCTAAGTCGGATTGCTCGTACCGTCAGTAACGCTACATTATCTCCATGGTAACAACAATTACGGTAACATGGTAATAACAACAATAATAGCAATTTCCGTTGTTACCATGGAGATGTTGGTAGTTCAGAGCCTTGGTCCGTCATGAAAACTGCTCTTAAGGAAGGACACAATGCAGACAAATATTTGTCAAGCATTATTAATAATGACGATGAAACTCTGGGCATTGAGGCCACCCTGCGCGGTCTTCTGGATGGACTTATCCCTTTGGACTCAGAATCTGTGGATACTCCTCAGCACAGACAGCTTAGATTAACTTCTCGGCTGCCGCCTTCTGGTATAGGAAACTCTGATTCTTTGCCTGTGACTTATAATGAGCAGAATGAAATTATATCCGGTCTCGGACCACGCAAGGCTCCTGGAATAGACAGGATTACTGGTGTCATTGTCAAGAGGGTCTGGGAATTTTTCCCGGGGACCGTACTGTGTCTTATGCAGAGGTGCTTGGATCTTGGTATTTTTCCGAGGTCTTGGAAGTGTGGGCTGTTAAAAGTGATTCCAAAAGGTAATGGTAAGTCCCTTTCAGACCTTAAATCATATAGACCAATAACATTGTTGCCTGCTTTTGGTAAAGTCTTCGAAATTCTTGTTCGAAATCGACTGGATGAATCGATATTACCTGGAAGCCCTAAGCAATTTGGTTTTTGTCGAGGTTTTTCCACTGAGCATGCAATTTCGGAATGTGTTAGGTGGAAGAGCGAACGTGCAGAAAAGTATGTTCTTGGAGTGTTTCTTGATATCTCCGGCGCATTCGACAATGCTTGGTGGCCTATGATCTTAAACAAACTAAAATTGAGACAATGCCCTTCAAATTTGTTTAATATCGTTTCTGATTACTTCAGGGATCGGAAAGTAGTGATTTCACATGGAGGTCATCGCGTGGAGAGAGAGGTTACGATGGGTTGTCCGCAGGGATCTGTTTTGGGTCCTTTTCTGTGGAACGTGCTCTTTAATGATCTTCTGACCTTGCCTTTCCCAGTTCAATGTACTCTTATTGCATATGCGGATGATGCCCTGCTGATGATAGCAGAAAACTCAAGATTAGCTCTTGAAACAACATTTGCTTCGACAGTTGAATGTATCTTGGCATGGGGTAGACTGAATCGTCTTTCTTTTTCTGCTGCGAAGACGGCGGCTATGCTCATGAAGGGAACCTTAAGTAGAACCCGAAATCCCACCCTTAAGATGGAAGGTAAATCAATCAGGTTAGTTGACGATTTTCGATATTTGGGTGTAGTCTTAGATAAAAAGTTTTCTTTCATCCAACATGTTAGAGGAATTTCAGAGAAGGGCAGAAAACTGTTTGCGACCTTGCGAAGCCTCAGCAAGGGTACGTGGGGCTTTCATCCTAGGTGTCTCCTGACAATATATCGAGCAACTTATATACCGCAGATTTCATATGCGGCCAGGGTTTGGTCCTTCAGATTGGAGGTGGGGTCAGTCAGTCTTGCACTTCTTCGGGGCCAGAGATCTTTGTTGATAGGTTTGACTGGAGCATATCGCACCTCTGCTAGTGATGGTCTTCCTGTGATTGCAGGTGTTTTACCGGCAGATTTGGAGGTAAGAGAAAGTGTCGCTAGAAGATGTTTGAAAGTTGACGGTGTAGCTGAATACTTTGGGGCTGTTTTTAGACCAGAACCCGGAAGATCTGGGATAGAAAGGGCAATGATTAAGGTCCGAGAGAAAACAATGGATATTTGGCAGCAGAGGTGGGATTCCTCGAGGACGGGCAGACTTGTGTATAAGTTCTTTCCAGATCTCAGAACTAGAATGCGTCGTCATTTCATTCACTTTGAACACTTCTCTACACAGCTAATCTCAGGTCATGGTGATCTTAAGGGGAAACTTTTTGAGCTTAATTTATGCAATGAGCCGTGGTGCCCTTGTGGGGGAGGAGCCCAATATGCAGAACATATTCTTTGGGATTGCAATTTGATGTCGGAGGCCAGAGACGATATGATTCGGGGTTTGAGTGTGGACACTCCAAGACCGGTTTGGTTTGAAGAATTAACCCTTAATGCTACAAACTTCAAATGCTTCAAAAATTTTGTAGAAGCCTGGAAGCTTAAGTGGGATGATCTTCGTCGACCTGGACTGCCACCAGTGGATTCATCCTGATAATTTGGTGACCGAGCCGCTGAACTCTCTTACTTGTTTGTGCATGTCCTACTCCTGTCGTTGGAGGTGGCTTTTCAAGCACTCTGTCCCTTGGTTTTGTCATTTTTTTCTTTTTTTGATCAATTGCTTATTTGCTTCCACTTTCATACTCTAGCCTTGGAAGTTTAATGTGTTTCTTTCCCTTTCTTTGTTTCTTTCAAATTCAGTAAGGAAGAAATTTCGTGTTTGGCAGTGGTGGGTATGATTGGTAAGCATTTATTATTATTGTCTTGAATACTCTACTACTTAGATAATAAGCTGTAAAGTGTTGTCTTTAGTGTTAAGAATTTTAGTACGTAGCAATACGTAACTGTAAGAACATAGTTTGTAAGAATATTGTAGTAGTGAGTAGTGCCTTGTAGTGAGTATCTCCTCCAAGGGACATTAAGGGTTGTAGTTTAGGGGAGGATTTTGTCGGGGGGAGCCCATAAGGCAAATCCTGAGCCCTCCCTTTGAATTTTTCTTTTGTTTCGTTGAGTCTGGATGATATAGGAGCTCAGCTCTTAAAACATCCAGGGGAAAGTGGTGGGAAAACCCTTAATGTTACCATGGAGATAATGTAGCGTTACTAACGGTACGAGTAATCTGAATAAGCAGTGTTGATTAATCTTTCCATGATTTTCTCTCGACTCACGCACGTGTCTAAAAAATATATGGGAGTATTTATTTTATTAACTTATTTCTTCCAGTTGATTGGTGCAGGCACAATGTATCTCAGCATACTTATACAGTTCTCACTATCTCCAGCATTGATGGGAGAATATTCAGAAGAATTCTTCAAGAACTTAACTTCATCGTCAAAATACTAAACATTTCAGCTCTATATATATCGTACTTTATATTTGTTAAATTGATGAATTAAAATTATATATAATTTATGTATATTAGTCTAATGATTGCGTCTATATTGATTTTGAAAAACTAAATTAAAAAAACAAAAGTTTTCTTCTAGGTACTTTATGTTCTACTGTCGAGAAAGAGTCTTTCGTCTTATAAGAACATTAGCAATCTCAATAAAACATATAGTTGAAGAAAACACAATATGTTTTTTTAATGTGGTTGAGGGATGTGTTGTTTTTTTTCTGGTTTTATATGGAGAAATGGTTTGTTTGTGTGTTGTTTCATGCATGGACAGTTTGCAGCAGTGTTTTTCTTGTTATAAATGTGATTGTGTCAATATAGGAGATGAATGCTTTTTGTGATTGTGTTTATGTTTCAGTATGTTTGATATGTTTGTGAGATGTTTGCCCTAGAACAGGTTATACCTAGTTGGGCAGCATCAATGAAAATATGTATAAGATTTGTAATTTATTGGTGTAGTAAAAATAAAAAAAAAAAAATTTCGTTAGAGAATTTTACTACCCAAACATCTACCTAGATTTTAAAAAACTCTATACTGTTTATAAAAAAATATTACCTGTAGGATCCACGGCGAAAAAAGGATCTTTTAATCTTTTCTTTAATTTCATTTTGTTTTCAATTCAAACAAATTCATTTAAGAATAATTTATATTATTACAATTTCCTGCCAAAGAAAGATCACGAATTCGTTAAATTCGTTAAACATCGCGAATATCGTATTTTACATTTTTAATTCAGCGATGAGGTATGCCATCCATTCCAAATGTATTAACTTTCGTTGGTATGGAGAGGAAAACTTTGATATTACTTGCAGTTGGTCCACTGGCTGCACCACTTGTAGAAAATCCAGTAGTGGTGTAGATGAATGACTTACGTTATATATTTTTGGGCTATGATTGTATTTCGATATATTATATAGTTACTATAATATAAGCTAAGTCGTTATTTTTGCATGAAGTTTTTCAATTTTTTGATAAGAAGACACATATAAATAAGATGAAGAGGGAAGGGGAAGAGGGGGGTCAATGTGTATGTATATTCTATTAAATTAATATATTATACTACTATACTATACTATACTATACCATCACGGCATATCCCACAAGTGGGGTAGCCAGCAGATCAGCTGCACGTAAGATTCATGCAAACTGTCCTCTTCGTGCCAAAATAAAATCAAGACATTCAGGATGGGTGGCAAGCCTCATCGCTGAATATAAATTCATACATACATATAAATTCATATAATAACATGTATCTGCTATATCATTATTGATTCATGACTATAATTGAATATCAAATTACAACAATTAGTATGAATTGTATGATATGGTATTCTGTAATATGTAATGTATACAAAGATAGTATTATATACACATGCAGGTTTGATATTATTATCTTATATGAGTTATTTGGTTTCACAATCGGACTAATACAAAAATTACATTTCTTTAACTAAGTATAATCCATGCAATTGCTCTCTCATTCCTCCCTATTTTCTACGTGTTTCTTTGATTCTACGTGCGCGCTACAGCTCATGTCCTTCATCGATTATTGATCCATGCAGTTTTCTCTAGTTGGCTGATCTTTTTAAGGAGTGATCAGGTTCTTCAACATGCGTCTGTAGTACCACATCTCAAAGACGGCCAACCGTTCGTCTTTACTCTTGCAGGTGATTAACGTCTCACTACAATAAAGCAAAATTCTCCATACGAATACTTAAATCATGATCTTCCTAACATTTCAACTAATGTTTGAAGATCCCAATAGTGTAATAGTTTATTTAAAACAATTATTCTTGCCTGGCTTATCCTGCTTAAGATTTCAGATTTTGAGCGTCCATCTTATTTATTCTACTAGCGAAGTACATAAATTCTCTTACGCGCTTAAAACTCTATTTAGAGCGATGTTAGCAGTCGCGTCATCTTTTCCAACGACCATACATTTTGATTTTCTTAACTTAAACATCTTATGTAATAAATATAAACATTATTTAAAGATTAGCCCATACCTATCCCTAATTAATTTTTACTTTGCTAGTATTATTGATGTTTATTATTTTTAAGTTCTCAATTAATAATAATAACATCGAACATTACTTTTTTAAAGGTAAAATTTTCTTTAAAACTTGTACAAATAAAGAACAAGTTCTGTTGTATAATATGTTGTGTACTTTCCAGACATACAAGAAAATAAAGTTAAATTACGGACAAATTCAAGGTTGAACATGTTTTTATATTCTGTAATGTACAAGATTACAAGATTCGTACACGAATATATTCATTTTATTTATATAAACACAATAGGAGTCCTTGGACTCCTGAAATATCCGAGAAATAAAGATATTATATAAACACAAATCATTTAAGTTTTTGAACTTTTTTTAAAAAAATTGTTCTTGGTTTTGACTTATACAGTCATAATGAGTTTGATAATGATTTTATTAGTGGAACAACTCAAATTGTTAGTTTTAATAAACGAAAAAACTTTTTAAATAATCAAGTAACGGAAGTGCGTTGTAGAATACTAAAAACATTTAAAATGTCTCGAAACTGTTACGTTGTTAATCCTTTTAAAATAAATGATATTCAAAGAACTAACTATCTCAAATGCCGTAGGTATATTGGTCGAATAAATGAAATAAACAAATATGAAATAATTAAATAAATGTATAGAATTATGGTATAAATCATCCCTAGTTGGCTGGGTTGCCTAAATATTATTTTTTTAAATACAGTAGGTAAAAAATAAATATATAAATGAAACGAGACTTCTCACAGTATGACAAATATTTGTCTTGGTAAATATTATTTTATCAACTCTAGATAACTCAAATTCTATATTCTTAGGTTTTATTTTATTTACAAACCAATTCATTGTGTTTGGGGTTCTGACACGTTTTCCATTCCGTCCCAAACTCTAATTTGAAGAACTTTTTCTATTATTATGCAAATTAACTTCCAATAACATTTCCTGCAAGTGGACATACAAATAACCAAACTTGGGCATTCATTCGTTAATCTGGTAATGGTTAAGTAACGAAGATAATAATCTGTTAATTTTTTTTAAGACTATGATTACTAACATAACTGTTTTATCCACTTTAAACATGGTTTACTTTAGTGATGTAACGAATGTCTGATTTTGGATATTCGCGAATGCGAATGCGAATGCGAATATTTCATGCCGACATTCGCGAATGCGAATGCGAATGCGAATATTGACTTGAAAATGGTATAGGAATTTGAAATATTCCAAAACTCCTCGGTTTTCTTAAAGAATATTTTCTTGCAGTACCTTTTTCCACAATGTACCGGGTAAGTATCCGGTACTTTCACCGAATTACTGATTTGTTTCTTCATTTACATGGTACACAACAGATGAAAGACATATAAATATAAACATGTAAGCGACAAAAACATTCCAATAGTCTTACATCGAAACAGTGCATACTTTTGAGCCCGTAGACAATTTGTACTTAGCGATCGTCTACTGGCGAACTTTTCGACAATCTACCTACACGTACCGTATAATTATGCGTTATTGTTGCAGTTATTGACGAAAATTCGTTTGTAGGCGATCGCCAAGTACAAATTGTCTACGGGCTCAGCAATAACACACAAAACAATTATAGAAAATCTTACATAATATAGGTATTAATTCACTATACATCCAATCACCCATTCCTATTACAAATCGCTGCTCACCCAATTTCGCACACATACCTAATACATTCATTCGCACAAACACATTCACACTTCACTAATGTATGCAATAACAATACAAAAAAACTCTTAAAAAAGAAAAATCAAAAATTTAAAAATTTAAAAAATAGTCTAAAAATTAATACTATCCCAAACACTTCACATTTTATCAAACATATACATTTTTTTATATTTATTTCATCTTATTCTACCCTCAACTCTCCTTTCTCACAAACCTGACGTAATTGGCACTTTAAAATTCTATAAACAGGGTTTCTTGAGTCTGCAATCGTTTTTGTTTTTTTTTAATGTAGAACGGAAAACAAGATCTTGTTAAAGGAAGCATTCTAAAGTTAATCGTATCTAAAATATTAGGCACATCGTATTCGGACAAGCATATTTTTCTCAGGTTGCATGCATCCAGCAAAACTCTTCACAATTCCAATTTAGGCAAATCTTTAATAAATACAGGATAATGCAATCTCTTCCTAACCAAACGAATGAATTTAGACTGAGTTCTCTCAACTTGATCGACATATTTTTTAAAATGTGGATTCCATACAGAGGAACAGTCCTCCAGCTTGGAGCGAAACAACGATAAGTACAAGTACAAATACGATTCATATAACCTAAATGACTTTGTAGATCTCAGAATAAATCCCAGTATTTTATTGCTCTCTTCGATAATTTTGTTCACGTGATCATCAAAGTGAAGCTCAGAGTCAAACACCACACCTAAATCTCTAATCTTATTTACTTCTTTTAAATCATGATTATGGATATTGTAAATTTATCGAATTTTGTTTCTATTTTTGGTAAAAGAGATCAGATTACACTTCTCCAGATTCAAGTGCAAGTTATTTCTTTTACAGTACTCGTGTAGTCTTTCCAAGTCCTCGTTAAGCATTTCATAGTCAAACAATAATTGAATTTGACAGTATATTTTTAAATCGTCCGCAAATAATAGAAGCTCTGAGTGGTCAAAGCACTTTTTTATGTTGTTAATGAATATCGTGAAAAGTAAAAGACCCAAAGAAGACCCCTGAGGGACACCAGATGTAACACTGACACTGCCAGATGAGTAACCGTTAAGTTTAACTGTCATCAATCTATCAGAAATATATGAGTCAATCCACCTTAGTTGAAAAAAGTCGATGTTCTACTTTATCAAATGCCTTTTGAAAGCCGATATAAATGGCATCCAACTGTATACGATTGTCCATAGCTGAGAAAAAAAATCAGATTTGTTACTGTCGATCTTCCACTCATGAATCCATGCTGCTCTACAAGAAGATACGGCTTCAGGAAAAAAAGTAATTTGTTCACGAACCATACCCTCAAATATTTTTGAAATAGGTGATAGAATTAAAATTGGTCTGTAGTTACGAACGTCCGATTTGCTGCCAGATTTATGCAAAGGAATAATACTAGCCATCTTCCATTTGCATGGAAAGCATCCTTCTTGTAAACTCCTAATTTATTTATCGTGTCGAAACCCAGAGAAAAAACCCATCAAAATGATTTCCAGTACTGCGCAAAACGCGCAGCAGGTGGAGATGCGTCAAAAATATCCTCCATAGTGCAAGTGACAGGGCACAATGGACACTCCAACAAGTGTGGCATAGTCTGTGCTGCACCACAGTCACACGCTCCGGATTCGTCCTGTAGGAAGCCCAATCGTTCTCTATTGTCGCGGCAGTTTCCTACACCAGATCTCAGTCGATTTAGGGTTTTCCATGTCCCATAGTCTAGATTGCCTCCTGCAGCAAGGTGTTCTAATAAATGTCAGATACAATGGTTTGGTTAAATGACTTACACATCTCTTTAATATATTGGTGCTAGACCATCAGGGCCAACTCCTTTTGTCTCATCTATACCTAATAAACGTTTATGAATATCAGATTTCAATATATTAACCATGGATAAACATGAGTTAGTTAAAATATTTTCCAATTCTTTAGTATTAGAATCATGCAAATTATTCAGTGAAAATACAGAACCAAAAAACGTCGAAAACAAGTTTGCAATCCCCTCTGGATCGCTCGAAGTCTGGTCACCGTCACCCATTACCCTTGGATAGCCTCTAGATTCTTTAAGGGAATTCACGACTGAAAAGAAAGACTTGACATTGCCCTTAAGTGACTTCTCAGTGTTATTAATAAAAGACCTATAATCGTGATTCTGCGACAACTTCAACTGAGCTCTTAGTTGAAAAAATAAATTGTAGTCAGAATCATTACGGTTCATCTTCAACTTACGCCAAGCCTTAGACTTCTCTTAAACAATAACAGAATTCTATTAGAGAACCATTTGGGAAAATTATTAGGTGACACCCTCTTCATATGTAGGTGTATGCTTCTCAATTATTGGCAAAACATAACCATAAAAAGATTCAATCATGATTAGAAAATGAGTTTAATTCACAATGTATTTAAATTATCACTTGATATTTATATGTAGATCTGCGACCTACATATAAATATCAAGTGATAATTTAAATACATTGTGAATTAAACTCATTTTCTAATCATGTCGCGTAATTATCACATAGTGAATGCCAAAAACATCAAAAAAAAAGATTCAATCATCTTATTCACCGGTCCGTTTCCCAAAACACTGACCCAATCAACACTTTGTAGTTCAAAATTTATTTCCGAAAAGTTTGACTTAAAGTATATTAATTTCTGGATCATATTTTGAGACAAATCCTCAGCAATTTCAAACTCATAATCTATCAACAGTGAAGGATAGTGTGAATCCTTACCAACCAGTGGAGAGTCACATCTGGTAACAGAACACGGAATAGTTGAAAGAATTAAATCCAAGATAACTTGATTGCTGTTATAAACTCCGTTAGACTGAAACATATTGAGAAAAGATATAGATTCTATCAAATACTGCGCAACAGGACACGAATAAGAATACGGAACAAAGATTGAATCAACATCGGGGTCTTTTTTCCATTGGATTGTTGGGATATTGGAATCTCCAATAAGACAAATATCCGTTTTGCCGTAATAGCTGATTAAACGTTCAGATATACTTTAAAAAAAAGATGTTTTAAGTATCTAAGGATGTGGAAGGCGGTATATACATATACTACACCCAGTAGCGGTGAGCATTTTTTCATGCGGTACCGATAAAAAACGAATACTGGTAAAAAAAACTTTCACCAGTATCATCCCAAACAAGAGTGGATGAATATCCTAGTGTCCGATCCACAGCAATTAAGACCCCACCTCCATCCCTTTTACCACTCAACATGAAATCCCTATCCTTGCGGTAAACTGTGTATTCGTTTTGAAAAAGTTCGTTGTCAAATATGCCACAATTTAGCCAAGCTTCCGTCAGAACAATAATATCATAACTATTTGCAAATAAGTTTGCTCTAAACTCCTCGATCTTAGTCTTCAAGCCCCGAAAATTCTGAGAGAATAGGTACTTTAGTGTGGTTCACCTTGTAGTATGATATAAATATTCCTTAAATAGAATATAAAATTATTGTAGGGCCCTATACTCATAGCAGTTGTAATACTTAAAACAAACATATAAATTAAATCTCCACAAATGCATATTTCTCCTAATAATAATAACATCATCAAGCAAACGAACACAGGAAACAATACAACAAATGTGGCCAACACGGAACAGACCAGATACTTTATTACTAAAATAATATTCGCAAAACATTCGCATATTTTTTTGCGAATGCGAATGCGAATGCGAATACTTTGAAATATGCGAATATTCGCGAATGCGAATGCGAATGCGAATATTCGTTACATCACTAGTTTACTTAGAAATTCTTCAATCACAATATCAACATATAAATATGGACGACTTGGAAAGCTCCGTTGACTCATAACATAATCTTAAGGGCGAACCATTATGCATCTATCACCCGAAGCTCCTAGTAAGAATGTGTGTTTTCAGCTTCATTCTGAAGCCCTCTGCATTCGCTCCCTCTCGCAAACCCATGTTCCAGTATCTAAAATCAGCAATACTGAACGTTCTATCTCCAAAGTCCGTCCTGCGAGATCAAAATGGCTTAATAAGTCTACTTTGTGCTTCACCCTGTGCTGAGCGAAGCATGAACCGTCTTAAACCGATGGTCTCGATCTTGCACATCTCTGACAAATAAGACAACGACTCACCTTTCAAACCATCCTCTGAAATAGACAGTCTTAGTTTGCTGTAAGTAAAAATATGTAGTGCTATTGACTATAACATTTTTTTAAAAATGAATTTCAAAAAGTTACACCTGAAAATATAGGATCTAATCTTTTAAGTTGACCAAAATAATCTTTAACAATCGTTCATCATATTTTACCTGTCCGACTATCTAAAAAATGGATACATATTTCAGCTCCTGGCTGCCTGGTATTAACTGCAATGAGTTGATATAACTTGCGTGAGTTTTATAGAGTAATGAATCAATGATTTACATTTTTTATTTATTTCTTAACGAATTAAATTACTCGTTCACAAAATAATAATGAACGAATTTAATTCTTTATTAACGGTGCCTTTCTCTGGTAGTAAGTATATCAAAAAATATTTTTCATATGTTTCTTGTATTTTTAATTAAAAAATAAAGGTTATCATTAATAATTTAATTTTAACCGCCATTTAGAAACCAATTACAAATAATTTAGGTAATTAAAATTACCGCATTAAGTATTTATGTAATCTATGTAAATAAAGGGGAACAATTAATAATTGTAAGTAAATGAAATTATTTTTGTTTAAAAAAAAATATTTTTCTCCTGATCATTTACGGTTGTACACGCAGGAGTTCTTTTGAAAATTATATATTAACATACAAAATGATATCATTTTTATTAAGAAAAATTAAATCGCATATTTATTCTAATAGTTTAGCAGATACAGTTTTGTTCATTTCCAATTCGCTTAAATATTTTTCTCTCGGTGCAACAAACTTTCATTACAACAAATTAGACGGTTTTGATGTTACACTTTCTTACCCACTCTTAGTACTTTGGTTTATTGTAAATGCATATTATTTATATTGTATTATCACAGTTCATTCAACGGGAGAGACTACAATATCATTTTTAAATTCATCATCTATTTTCACAATCTCCACTCAAATTCGTACATCATTGGCCTTATTTTCTATAATGTCAATTGGTATAGAAACAGTTATAGATTTACAAAGATATTTCAAAACATATAACTGTGTTTCTGCAATAGATACAATGCTAAATAAAATAATAAAGAGAAATTATGAAAAAATAGGAATTATATCGCTTCTCATTGTGTTCGTTTTCCCAATATTTTTTTTGTCGACAGTTTTCATTATTTATATTTGTCTCGCTCTCTGGAGTACACAGCCGTCTTTTGAGATGATGTTTGTTGAATCGTATCCAGATTTTTTAACTTTTTTGTTGTTAACTGTTTATGGATTTTATTTATTTACATTCGGTGAATGCGTTTCTGATCTTAATATTTTATTACAAAATATTTTGAACGAATCTATATATGCTAAGGAAAAACCGAAATATGTGACTGTATCTAACAAGGTTGATAGAGTTAATCGTGTGATTAGAAATAGATTTCTCATTAAGAGGATAAAGGAAATTTGGGAAATATATGATCGATGCAGTAACTTTCCGATACACCTACACAGATCAAACTCGTTCAAATATGCAATCATCCTAATTACTGGTATGATTGCAATTATCATGAATATTTTCTACGCTTTCAGTTCACTGAATATGATTGCCTTAAAGAAACAGAACATCCCTATTTTTTCTATGTTCTACTATGTATCATCCTATCTCTGTTTCACAAAATATATATTTCTTAGCATACCTTTATTCGCATGCGATAGACTCAAAAGAATGGTAAGTTGAAAATTTATTTTTATACTTGTAATGTATTGGTGTAAACATATTTTTTATGATTGCAATCGAACTGTGAGTTGTGATATTAAAAACATAAAATATTTTACCTAAAATAAACGGTTATTTGTTTTATCGTATCGAAATGAATACTTAAATACATATCAATGGATTGTCTAGTCTTTGTGTAATAGTAATTGAAGCATCAACCCATGAATGATATTTTTATTTGGAGAAAACTTCATCGGATGGATGATATATCAATTGTGAAGATAAACAAAACATGTTAGGATGTTTTGTTGATTTCTAACTTTTTTCAGAATAGGACAACCGGAACATTAACATGTAAACTTTTAATGATGGAGGAAGATAATAATGTTCGTGATTTGGTGAGTCTAGTTTACTTCTAATCATCCAGATGGTATCTTAAGATGGAATTCTGTAAGAGTCTAAATCAAGCATGTCAAACTCAAATCTTAACACGGGCCAAATAAAAAAATTAAAAGTTTATGTGGGCCGCCACAAAAAAAAATATGTCTATACTGTAAACTAGGTTTGTTTTGAAAACTATAAAAAAGGTAAAATTAATAAAGAGTATTTTTTTTGGACCGTTATGTTTTGTACTGCTAGTGGGCCGCAAGTATGACATGCTTGGTCTAAATTATAACTTTTTGATTTTAGTTACAACGTTTTGCCACATACATTTCTCATAGAGGTCCAGTTACGAAAATGCTTTTCATGTTTGATTTGGACAATCGTGTGCTTTTTGCGGTAAGATAAACTAAATATTAAATAGTTTTTCAGAGCATCCGCTGTTATAGTCAGGAAAATAAAAAGCAGAGCTTTACAATGAGCTTTTAATTCATATTTAGACTCACGCCACACAATGAATGAACTTTGTATTGCTTAGAGTTCCGTTTCTGCACCGACGCACACAATTGGCTAAAAAAATGGCTTTTGAATTTATGAATTAAGAATAACAAATGTACTAAAAAACTTCACTTTAAATATTTTAAGATTTTACATTTTCGCCCACACTTGTGGACATTTTCAACAGTACTAAAATGAAAAATAAAAATTACAATTCAGAAAATAAAAGGTGGTAGGTACAGTACTAGTTGGGGTTGGTATAGTAAAAATAAATATTTTTTGTATATAATTAATGATAGGTATATACATAAAGTATATTATAGATATTTAATTGATACTAATCTATCGATCGATATGTACCTAGTAATTAATTTATTGATTTCACTTCTGTAATATAATGAACATATCTTTTGGTATACATAAAAATGTAGATACATATTATAAGTAAATCTTTTTTCATTCCAGGTATCCAGTGCAATGGTTACGTACTCCATTATTCTCATTCAATTTTCTTTATCTCCTGAACTAGAACTCCATCATTGACTGAATATAGTCTTTCTTTGACGAACATAACAGGTTCTTGAACCATTAGAACCTGTTAGATACTCTCTGGTACCAGAAGCGAACACTTTATTAAAAATTATTAAATTATTCTACTCTACAATATAATAATAATAGTATAGACCAGGCGTCGGCAACCTATGGCACGCGTGCCAGGCTTGGCACGCGATGGGGTTCTGAATGGCACTCTACAAAGTAATCAGGGAAATCGCGAAAATATCGAGACGAAGTGATTTTTAAATAAGAGAAAATGTTTAATTATAATTATTTATCTAACGTGGCTCGCCAATGTCACGAAAATCTGCGCAAAGGGTGAGTGAGAGCGCATTCGGAGTAAAAGGGATGAAACATGCGCAGCGCCGACTAGTTATCGAAGCGGACTTCACGAATGTTCAAGCCGGAATGACATTCGCCCCTCTCTTTCTCGTTTTGCTACTGCGCACCATTTGCCTGTAATACCAGTTAAACTTGCATTTCGTTTAATACTGGTCGTTACTTTCCGTTCTAAGTTTTTTGTGAAGACTTGTATCTTATTGGTTTAATATTTATTATAATTCATCCATATTTAATCAAATGGAGGGTAAGAAACAAAAATTAAATGTTCGCGGTTTTCAAGACTATTGGACGAATGAATATGGATTTATACCTACAACAAAAGGATCGTGCTGTATGTGCGATATGTCGCGAAAGTGTCGTATGCCGCACGTCAAGTGTACAAAGACATTTCCAAACCAAACATCAGTCCACATTTAATAGCAACGATGAGAAATTTTTTCTCACATGAAACATATTTTGAGTCTACAAAGAAGTCGTTTAACAACTGAACATTCAGAATCTTGTGTGAAATTAAAAGTCACAAATTTTACCCCTGATATTGAAATATTAAGCAAAAATGTGCAGGGACAAGGTTCGCATTAAAAAAAATTAATTTATGTTAGAATTTTATGTTATTTTTTTAATAAATATGTTTAAAAGATAAATTTGGTATAAAATTCTTCTCCTCTAGAACCCCATTATATAATTTAGAATTAAGGCGGCACCCTGAATCATATTGGTAGAGTGGCTTGGCACACCACAGCTAAAAGGTTGCCGACCCCTGGTATAGACCATCTATTTATGGCGCCTTTTGATGATCACTATCTCAGATCCGTAGGTGATCTATTCCAGTTGGCTCAGTGACGCTGAAGCTTCTCTCTACGAATTTGGATGTATTATTCCTGTAGGTTTCTTCGGGTAGATCTATACATACATTGGTCTCGAAAGTCTACGCTTTCCTACATCCCTACTAAAATATAACAATACCCCCTTGAGTATTCTTTCATTATTCCCTCGCTCCACATGTCCAAACCATCGCAAATCATTTTACATAGCACTCCTCTCTCACCCGCTCATTCTCCTGATTATCTCATTTGTCAAGTAATATAACTTTTATAAAATAGATTTAAAGGAAAATAAAAACTCCGTGTGAACTTAATATCTATTATTTTAACAAATAAAAGCACAAAATCTTCTAAAATAAATTTTAACACATAATTTCCATGAATGAGATAAATGCGGTATTTTAAAGTTTAAGCTAGATATAATGATTAATTTGATAAATAAAACTGTGTTAATACGATCAAATGTGTGGCTGCTGCTCCAAGCATCTGAAAATTTATAAAACAAAAACATTGTTAGGTTATTGGCTAGAGAAACAGGATTTATTGAAAGAATTGAAATTCTCAAAATATAAAAATAGATGTACAAAGAAATATACATCAATCATTAACAAGTGAAACTTTTGAAAAAAAAATTACTTTGTTTTTGAAAAAAAGTTGAACCTCTCTGTGTTTTAGTTATATAACCAAAAACCAACCTCATACACCTTTCACAATAAGCCAAAAACTTGTATCGTGAAAGGGGAGTTGCCGGAAATGAAATGATGTAAGATGTGAAATGGTTTTTTTTGTATTTATACCTTACATACCATTTCAGAAATCAGACCCCCTAGACCAGTGGTTCTTAACCTTTTTGGCGGTACCGAACCCCACCAGTTACATAATATACATTCACCGAACCCCTCCTAATTTGAAAAATAAAATTTGATTTTTACAAATTCAAAACATGGTAGTATTTGGATTGTTAGAATAAACTAGCAACCAGATGTTATATTTGGATTGTTAGAATAAACTGGCAACATTGTTTTTTAAACTTGTGATGGCGGTTTGAAGGAATTATCGGAGTATTTTTACTCTTTTTCCATCTCGCAAAAATATCTTGCCTTTAAAATGATTTTCACCGAACCCCCAAGACTGACTCACCGAACCCCTGGGGTTCGATCGAACCCAGGTTAAGAACCACTGCCCTAGACAAACCATACTTGGCGATCGACTAAAAATGAATTTTTAACTGTAACCGCAACAATAAAGAATTACACGGCACATGTAGGTAGATTGTTGAAAAAATCGCCAGTAGTCGATCGCTAAGTACGGTTTGTCTACGACCCCTCTACGATTGTTTGATAAATCTGTATAATTATACTTACCGTAATAGCCTTCATCACTCGTCAACGTGTGTTCAAGGCTGTTCGGTAAGTAAAATTAGTGGGTGATCTTTAAAGACAGAATAAAATAATAGAATACTTACCGTAAACAAAAGTGTATTATCCACATTAAAGAGGCCAAATGCATTGAATTGTGGACGACGTTGAAACATGTAAGTTGCAAATTGATGAAGCTACAAAATAATGTATAATTAATAAAATATTAGAAAAAAAAAACAAAATCAGAGCATGAGACATACTCGTATAACATTGCTTAATTGAAGATATCAAATGATGCTTTTTTTCACCATCTTTTTGGAGATTATACACAGCCTTTTATAGGACAATTGAAAACTTACAAAAATAGTGCGGGATCTATTCCAAAAACTCCAGGGCTAAAGTTTATAAATTGAATATAATGTAAATCTAGGTGCATATCCTGGTGCAATGCTTTTTTTGATATAAGACAAATAAATGCTCTTTAGAAAATTATACTTACTAATTTTATAGTATTGATGTTTTCCTCTTTAAACATCATTTTGTTGATCACTGTGGCTGTATCATTAGCCTAAATTAAACAAAATAGAAGAATATTAACAATCAATCAATGAGCCAATGTATTTAGGGTAGGTACTAATTATGATTTTATTGTAATTTCAAGTCATCGGAGTAATTTCCTGATACTTATTACCTTTCGAATTGTCTAAATAATATTGTGTTGGCATAAATAAAAATAATAATAAATCCAATATTTTTGCATTAACACTTAAATATAATTGAATACTTTTTTAAACACTGTATAATTTCCAAATTAAATTTATTTTTTTCAAACGTTTTCGCCAAGGTTTCTGCTTGGCATGGAGTCCTCCTGATGATGAGGTAAATAAATTTAATTTGGAAATTATATATATTTTTTTTAATTATTTAATTATATGTAAACACATATGAAGTTTATGTATCTTTACCATCAAATAGCCAGCGGACTAGTTTCATGTAAAAAAACTTACAGAAAAGAGTGGCAGAACTATTTTTTACTGGGATTTCCAAAAGGTAATAAAACATTCAACAGCTGTTCCATAATACATAAATTATGTATATTCCCTACTATCTGGAGTAGGTAACTTTTAAACTATATGCGTGTATACACATAGATTATCTTCTAATGAACATGTAGGTGTATTGATATGAAATCACGAATAAGAGATTTAATATATTTTCGTTTCATCAATTCAGGGATGAGGCATACCACCCATCTTGATTATTTTAATCTTTTGCTGGTATGGAGAGTTAAACTTGTATGTTAATGTATTGTGTTGATGCACAAGTAGTAGAATTCCATATTAGCTAAATTAAAACAAGTGTTCCTTTCTACTATAAAGAATTAATCACGACATCGACACACGATTGATAATGACCTAATAAGTCGAAAGACGTCTCGCGATCAATCATTTATACTAGAAAAAAACACTTGTTCAATCTAACTTATTGTATGTTTATTATATACATTTGCTGAGGTGCTATAGATAGATTTATAGAGATGAATATTTTTCACTTACACTCTTTAAACATTTGTTGATATAAAATATCATATGAAGAATAGTGCTTAATTCATAAACACTTCTCATAATAAGCGATGGAAAGAAAATTGTGATTCTAACTTGTCCTTCATTGTTCAACAACCTGCTTAGTGATGTTCCTATAACGAACATGTTAAAAGTAACATCCATGAAATTATTAATCAGAGTTAGATATGTCCGATATCCATGACAATCGTGAACATAATCGATGGCCGTCAACAATTTATCATAGATCTTCCAGTAATAATTTATTCTATTTTGCAGCACTCGATCCCTTATTGTCTTCATTGACGTAGATTTCAAAATATTCTGCTGGTTTGTCATCCATTTGAGATAGTCAATACTTAAACTTTTTGCCTTATCCTTTGTAACCAGCCTCCGTCTGCACAGCGTAGCAATATCTTGATTCAATATGAGAATGCTCCTTGTGATTTCATTTATCAATGCACTGAATCTTCTGTGTGTTTGAAACAATACATATCCAGGATAAATTATCGAAAAAACTAGTTGAAAAAAGCGCCAATCAAATGTTCCAACCAAATATATAAATGTTACTATAATTATCAATCCCTGAAGCAGTGTTAGGCTGTTAATTCTTCGTTGAGACTTAGCCAAGTGCCAGTACTGCTTATTTACTCCAATATTGCAAAACATTTTATCAGTTTCCTCAATTATATTAAGTACATCAGCCTCCTTCTTATATTTCATTAAAAAGATGATGGAAATACTGAGTATAGTCCATACTCCGCAGCCAATGCAAAACACATTGCCATAATAAACAATCTTCGAAGATTTGAGAAAACTAAAAATCAATTCGTTCTCATACTTACTAAAATATGTAGTAAAAAACATCATTAATATTTTAAATATTGAAAAAATGAATTTCGTTTTTCTGATTTTGCCAACAGGTTTACCATTTACCATCAAATATTCGACAGGGCTTCCGATAAAGCCACTGAAAGCAAATAAGGGTTCCAAACCTTTGACTATTGTATTATTTGGTCTATTTTTGATATTTGGATCAATCGCGTTGATGAAATTTGTTAGCATAAAGTTTGACAAGTAATTTAAAAGCTGCTTTATGCGATTCATGGTACAAGAAAAGAAGAAAGATACTTTGTTGTATGCCAGAAATAAACAAACTGATGAAGGTAAGTGCTTTATATATCGAGTGCATCCATGCACTTCATGTAGTCGATCTGTCATTAGTGCTAAGTGAAGAGGATATTAAAGAAATAATTACTGTTTTCATTAGCAAAGGGAGAAATTATTTATGAAGCGTTAAAACTAGTGGGTGCATTAATGGTTTGTCGTAGACATTACTACGGCAAGGAAATCACTGATACAATGTCACTCCATCATCAGCCTAAAATTTATCACAACTCAAGTTAGATGCAAAAGTTTACATTGATAATAATTCGTTCATATCAACACAACATTTTCCACAAGCTGGTTAACTGCATATTAAAATAAACATACAAATTATCCTTTGCATGCCAATCAAAATTAAGAAAATCAAAATGGGAAGCATACCTCTTCGATGAACTGAAACTGTCAAATGTCTTATTTGTGATATTGATTGAACACCTGCCTTTTACAGGATACTTAATACTCCATATAGATTGCCTAGGTAGTCAGATCGAAGGCTAAAAGAATAACAATATGGATGAAAGAACAACAACACCCGAAGACTTTTGGAAAGCATCAACAGAAATCTGAAGAACAGTATGATAGCAATGGTAAAAAATTTGATATTTCTTCCCTCGAATGACATCATTCGGAAATATACCGGAATTCATTGTAAAATTATCACAATAATGGAGAATTTTAATGGATTTTATAATAATAATGGATTTTAGTATATAATAATAATAATATATTTAAGCATAAATTGTTCGTTATTGGATGCATTGCCTTTGAAAGAAACAGTGAAATAGATTAAGAAGAAATTTGAAATAGCAAATTGATAATAATAACCTATGATAGTTTTTTTTAATGCGCCGTTTTGTGAAAAACCACCACAAAAACCCGTAGAAGAATCATAATATCTCGTGAATAATATTATATTTAACCTTAATATATATTTTATATTATATCCTTATTTATATCCAGCCACTCAAAAGGCACCATCAATATAGTTAGCCAAACCACCAAATAATATTTATTAAAAAAAGGTTCTTCTAGGGCGGCTCACCGGTCTTCTGCTCTTTACCACAGCCTCCAAAGATCTAAATGGTAGTCTGTCTTCTGGCATGCGGAGAATGTGACCCAGCCATCGCAACTGCGACCTTTCTATATGCAGGAGTACTGGTTCCATCTGAGAGCCTCACGAACAAGCTGGCAAGGGCAGGTGTCGAACTCGTATGTTGAAAGGCTTGATTTGGAGTGGACAGAGGTCCTGGAAGCAGTGGTGGACAGGGATCTCTGGAGGAGGTACCTAGGCGCAATGGGCCCTCGACCCAACTAGGACAAGGGGAAGAAAATGTATGTATGTAAAAAAAGTTTCATTGAAATCATGGTTCACCAGACAGGCAAGTCAACTTTACAACAATTACTTCAATTATATAATATTATCTATTATAGTAGGTATGTATCTGGTAGCTATCTCATAAATTACAACAGAGTTACTAATTAGATATTCAAATCAATATTTCCCCTTATGATACCCTCACACGTAATGTAGGCATGTGTGGATCCATTATAATTATATAATAATAATAATACATATAGACTTACATTGTAGATATAGATAATATGATGTGTTGTTATGAAGGTGACGAGCAGGTGAAATAATAATCCTAACATTAATATTGATATCAGTCTATGTACCTACTTTAATTAGATGGATATTGTTGTGTACGTTTCATATAGGTATCTATAATTACAAGCACATTACAATCAAAACTTGAGAATTTGGTTTTCAATGTATCGTTTTTGTAGATAACATGAAAATTTTTCGAAATACAATTGTTCGAATTTACATTTATTCGAAAAAAGAATTATTCGAATTAGCAAATCTCCGAATAACATTTGTTCGACTATCAATTATTCGAATTACATTTAATAGAAAGTGAATTGTTCGACAAACATTTGTTCGAAAACCCTATTCTTCGAACCATTTTATATAAACCTAAATTAATTTAATTTTGATCTTTAGAAGGTCATATTGACACGATTATATTATGTTTCATATTAGTACAAAACTTCAGTCATAGTTCATCCAACTGTGGACGAGTTCATATGGAACAAATTTTATTTTAGTGTCTTAAGAAAATGAGGCGATTGCTTTCATATCTAATTACAAATATATTTAAATTATTTTTCCTATCATTTGACACTATTTAAATAAACCGATTGCATACTGAGTCGTATTATATAATATTTCTTCTCCAAACACGTTCACTTTTCGACAAAAAAAGGAGCAGTTATTTGTCTTGATAATAAAAAGTAAACGTATACTTCCATGGACAGGAAGTAAAAAATCGAAGAATTATATTTCGAATAATTGTTGTTACCAATATGGCGTATAAAAATTCGAACAATTGTGTCTTCTGATAATGATGGATTCGAATAATTGTAAATTCGAATAATTGCCATTCGAAAAAAAGTAAATTCGAACAATTGTTTTTTAGAATAATTGTAAATTCGAATAATTGTAATTCGAATAATTTTCCTGTCACTGTATACACGTCGTCTTGAAAATATTTAGAGTCCATCTTTGGATATAGGCACTCTTTCCTATTACAAATGTGAACTTAGAACACACCCACTTTCTACCATCATACTCTAGCCTTTCAATAGTTCTACCTTTTCTTGGTTGTCATTTCAGAGCTTTATAATAACATTTTGAGTCCAAACACCCAGCTTCGTTTTAATCGTTTAACCTTTCGACTACATTGTACTTTGAAGAATTGATCACTTTTGCTCATTATTGAACTAATTAGTTTAATCTATAGTTATAACCTGAAACAATAAACCCATGATTATAAATGGCGGAAATCATCCAAACAAGGATGCATCGCCAATAATAAAAAAAAAAAACCTTTCGACTACAGTGACTTTGGTTTTCTACCTAATCCACAGATTTATTCGATTAAAAATAGTGATATTTTATCAAGTAACATACCTACATACTACTTTACATATTAATGTGTTGAAAACTATGAAGATATTATAAAGAAAATATTACTACAAACTTGAGAAATTTTCAACGAGGTTCATAGTAGTAAGGAGTCTTGTAAAACTATATAACTTTAAAAGGTTTTTGTTTTAGTAGCTAAAAAGTTCGCACAAGAAATCTTACAAGAATGATCCTCATATTTTATTTACTTATTATTTTTTTACTGTACATTGATTACAAACAATTACATAAAACTTTTATTAAAAGGTATACATTCAAATAAAATACAATCAATATACAGAGGGCGAGTTTATCGCAAAGGCGCGAACACTTCCAACTAACCCAAAATTTTTGTTTTATACAGTGAGTCCATTCTCAGGGAGCTAAACATTTCTGCACGACTCTCAACGATTTGCAGTTAGCGTTTTTTGCGATATTTCGGGTACATTGCAAGAAGAGAGCCTGAGAACCTGGAAAGAGTAATTATAACTGGGGCTGTAGAAGGGAGGCGTGAGAAGGGCCGAGTACCAACAAGATGGAGCGACCAAATTATGGCGGCCACACAGAGTTCACTACACGAGGCGTTGCACATGGCGGAGGATCGCTCAAAATGGAGACAGATGGTCTACAGAACAAGGCATATGATGGTCACGATCCTCAGGTTTGAGGGACCGACAAGGATGATGATACTACGTAAACTAACAGAATCTATTGTATTGTGATTTCATTATAATTATATCATTTATATAAAAGACTTTATGATGTTAATGTTTGAATACATAAATAATGCAAGTACTTTTTGATTTTGTGTCAAAAAGCGCTGAATGATAAAAATGTGCGAAAATTTTGAAAAAAATAAAATAATAATTTGCCAAGTTCATCAAGGTTTCATTGTATTTTAAATTACTTACATTCATCAGTGATAGCATAAATAAACTAAACACAAACTTGTTTTCAATCCCTATGGGATATATCACTGGAAATCATGTTCTAAACAATTAATTCCTCAATATACCTTATACCATAATAATAAAGATACTTATATTTCATAGACTTTGCGGTATATTATGATATTCCGTCTTGTATTGCTATTCCTAGGAGATTGTAATGTAACGCAAATATTGTTTATAAATTACTACTCGGAATACGACTTTACTATTTTTGCAAAAGATTATTCGCATTTTTATATTCACATCTAATATTATGTGTTCCTGGTAATAGGCTTACTTTATACCTACGTAATATAAAAATCTGGACTGAAGGGAGGCGTGTAAAGGATTCTTCCGACTGGTAGAGGATATAAAGGCCTTTGAGAGAGTAATTGCTGACATTACAATCAATCAATATTAGTAACAACATAGCCAATCGCTGACAATATTAGACATTATTCCAAAAATAAATAAATAAGAAATGAAAATAAAATAATCTTTATTGTACATTTTTTTAAGTGGTACAAATGGCGGGCCTACAGTAAATTTCTCTGTATATTGATTGCATGATGGTATTTGTTTTAAATGTATTTTTGTGTGAATTTGCTTGTGATCAATGTACAGTAAAGAATAAATAAATAATTCTCTTGTATGACATAAAAAGAAGAAAATTATATTTTTCATTATATACCTACATATCAATATAATCAGCCTCTTTCTATATCTGATGTGATTACATTTTTGCTTGAAAACCTTGTCTTTAGCCTTGAGACATAATTTGTACAAATGGTAAATATCACATTTTTTCTTATGATCAGAATTCAAGCATATTTATAGAAATCCCATTTTCTTAGTACCTTCTGAATTAGACATTATCTATGTATTCTAAAAATGAATAACTCCCGAATTATTACGTATTTTCTATACTAAGTTAATTAAATGTATTATTCATGTTTTCTGTAAAACATATTTTTATATCCATGGACATTATCCTCCCACTACATTCCTTTATACAGCGTTTCTATTTTCAAACAATTATACACCTGTAATAATTAAAATTCTAAATATATATTTATATTGCAATGACATTAAAACGTAATAGGTTTAACAAAGATATAAATAAAATTTTCAGAGCTAATAATAATAACCTAAATTTAACCAACGAAATTACAAAAAAAAATTAAGCATAATTTTTTCTCTCGTAAAACGCATATTTAGCCCTGATTACTAGATACCCTACATCTAGTTTGAAAATGGAGTTATCTCCGGTTAAACCAAAAGCAAAACTATTTTGCCATGATGCCCCTAATCAATCTATCTTCTTTCCTTCCAGTCTTATCAGGATCCCTCAACGTTGGCAATCACCTCTGCAAAGGCTTCTCTATCCTGTCCCAGTCGAAAGAGTTCCTCCACACGCCTCATTCTAGTCCAGTATCTATCCACACGCCTCATTCTAGTCCAGTATCTAATACTGAACAGCCATGAGGCCAGTCTTCTGCTTGGACCACGTCGTCTTTCAATTTTTCCTACTAATATGAGTATACCGTGAGTGGATACATAAATAAAAATATTTATAGACACATATGTAACAGAAGAATGCTGGACGGATATGACAACCAACTTGGAAGTACTAAAAAGAGCAATTTGCAACAGGCAATTCCTGATCAATATTAAGGTCTGCAAGATTGCACACATCGGTCATATCCAATGTGAAATCAATTCGTACCTAAAATAAAAAAAACGATAAATATGGCATGAGCTATTTCAAATTGTATCAAACAGTAGCTATTTTTTTGTGAACAGCATTCGCCATAAATAATAATTGCCAGACATAAAGTCTGAATAGCGCTTATCTCTGTGAATAGCGTCTCACAGATAAAATAGTAGTTTTTTTTCCGTGAATCAGGGTGTTTATGTTTTTAAGACATTAAAAACTTTTAAAACGTTTATATGTAAATGAGAGGAAATTATATTTAGTCTACTTTTTAAATAAGTTTGATAGGAAATGACGTAGGAAACGGATACAGCTTCATCTATCTTTTTACTCATTTAAAAAAGTCGCTCAAATCTAAGAGGCGTTTTGCCGTAAATATTAGAGTGGAAATATTTATTATTATTTATAAAATTAAATATACGAACAATTTCTTATGCATATATTCCACCCAGCGTTAATGTTTGAACGGTATAGTATCTCTCAAGGCACGTCGTATTTCTGTATATAGTACTTTAATTTATTTCCCAAGTTTAGGTCGTAAAGAAATGGCGACACAAAACATAACACAAGTAACATTATTCACATATGAATACAAAAACCGAGTAGTACAACGTTAAGACGAAAGATATAGATACGGAAAAGTACTTAGGTATAATAAGTATAAAGGAAAACAACCGCGATTAATATATCATATAACATACTTGTAATATTCTTACGTCGTATAGGTACTCGAGTTCTTAAAGAAAACGGTAGCATTCTGTGCCTAATGCATGTATATGAAAGTTATTTGAGTTCCTCTAAAAAAACTTGTTTAATATTTTCGATTTTATATTTATATCAAAACAATAAAGAGCTTTCTTACATGCTACCGCAGGTTGTGAGAGCACTTACAACAAACTGGAACTGCGGAGAGAGACACGTCACTCTCCGGCACCTTTCCTCTTATCTTACTGCAAAACTGTAGAATTTGCAAAAATAAAGCACTGAGCAATTAATGGGTGGATCTTAAGGTGGTGTCTATGACCACTTTTGATTCCCTCAAAATCCAAGATTCATGAAATGTTAAGAAGTAGATTACTTCCTTTAATTGTACAACACCAGACAATCAATGTAAAGGAGTACAATATAACTCATTAATTATATTGTATAACACATTCCATTGAATAAATAAATAAATATATCTTTACCATCACGGTATCCTGCAGGTGTTAAAATACCACAGAGTCTTAGTTTCTATTGATAAATATATATCATCCTCTCAGAGGCAGAAATAAGGATTAAGAAATTAAATTAAGTGGAGAACCTTACGCTTCAATTCGTTAATTACGCACATACAATTTATACAATTAAAGTAAAGAAAGTTGACTTAAGCGTAAGGAAGAATCTTACTAAAGCCTTTGTATGGAGCATTCTGTTTTATGGTTGTGAGACGTGGACCATCAGCAAGAGTGAAAGCGGACGGTTGGCGGCCTTTGAGATGTGGTGCTACAGACGCATGCTGAAAATCCATTGGTCGGAACACGTCGAAAACGAAGAGGTTTTAACCAGGGTAGGCGAAAAAAGGCAACTTCTTAAGAGAATCAGCCAACAACGAGCTAACTGGATTGGCCACAACATCAGGCACCCAGTACCTACTGCTCATCGCCATCGCGGAGGGTAGGACCGAAGGCACAAATGGCAGAGGCCGACCAAGAGATGCGTATATGGATCAACTGAAGAGGGACATGAACTGTGGCTCATACGTAGAGCTGAAAAGACTGGCTGAGAATAGAGAGGAATGGAGAAGAAAATCCAAACTCATTGCAGACCAATCCAATGGGTTGTAACTCATTATATAGGTACAAAGACGAAAATAAATCTGTGCAAACACTTTTCATTCTACATAATATATAGGTACCTATATATGTATGAAATAAAATTTATGTGAGTTGTACATAATTCTAGCAAGTATAAAATAGAGATGAGCAAAAATAATTGTTGAGTCTAGCGAGTTTACGAACGTTGAGTTACTGTCTATTTTATCTGAAAACTTTTAAACCACGAAATCCTTAAAATTAAAATAAGCTCCTACATATTAACTTATGGATTTTCTTTCAAAAGATATCGGTTATAGAATGAATTCTCTTCTAAAAAGTGAAATAACAACCATCTAAAATTGGCTCAAGAATTTATGTCGTTGAAAAAATATTATTTAATTTCATGCGTTCTTATTCATATTGTATTCTTTAAAAGAACGTAATACGGTGCTTGTAATATCTTGTATTCTAAAAAACAATGTAATAAGATTCTCAATAATATTTTGCATTCACAAAAACAACATACTTTTTGAGTTTATCGGTAGCCTGGTGGTAGAGTCTCGGCCTCATGCTCAAGGGGTACGCGGTTCGATCCAGTGGCGTAGCTAGGGGGGGGCAGGGGGGGACATATGTCCCCGGGCGCCGCTTTAGGGGGCGCCAAAATGAGTATTAAAACTATTTTTTTAATTTCATTTCAATGTATTCCAAATACGTTTGCAAGATTCAATTTTGGAGCTCCACAAATATCTTCATTACAAACCAGTTGGTAAACACGATTTTAGCGCCCCCATTGAGCACTAAGGGGCGCCATTCTACTCATAAACCAAATGACACATCCACAATACAGGATTGCTGAAGGCGTTTTTTTTTAACAAAGATCAGTTTGGGTTCAAATATTATTCTTCATAACTGAAAGTGGCATCTGGTTTTATCAAATTATACAGGTTCCTGGATAATTTCGAGTCGAATATAGGATTTTACTTGAGTGCAAAGAAAATAATATAATACTTCACATTAGTTGAAAAGAGATAAATTTGTCATTAGATAGAAATGTAGCAAGTAAGTTGTTATTTTAAATAATATTTTAAATCTAGCAAATTTTTCGGTAATTATATTTTATTTTACTTGCAAGAAAAAACAACATTGGAATTTTTTTTATTACTCATCACATCATCACTGTTTTTGGATTATCAAGTAAAAATTGTTAATTTTTTTTTTAACAACTTTCGCATACATTTCTGAAATGTTTTTACTCAACATTTTTAACATTTCATTTAACCCCTAAAAAGACTATGTCCATTCCAGTGTTTAAAAAGTATATTTTAATTTTTTATAAAATTTAAACTATACGCGGCGGCAGAATTGCCATCCACACTTCTCAGCATTATACAACCAGATAAGTCTCCATATGATCAGTCATGATTATACAAAAACTTAACAGTGTTAAATCACATAAAAAATGCTTATTATAAAATAGCTAAATTGGGTGCATATATTTTCACTTGTAATACTTTTATGTATTATGTAACAATTTTCATATTAGTCGGCAATTAAACTCCTTGGCTCCTGCACGTACTGGTTTTTATTTTCGCCCCGTCCTCGATTGGCTATTAAACATGGTCAATCGACCCGGATTTATTTTTCTTTAAAATATGTTATAATAATTGAACCAGTGAAAATATTAAAAGTTAATAGAGTGCTAAATAGTACAAAATTTAAAAAATGTTATTAAGAACAATTAAAAAATCAAATTTTGGACATATAAAATATAACACGTTCAATAGGAAAAATCATTTATTTAAATTGTAAAATAATAATTTTGTTAAAATGTTCAAATATTTAGAACAGTTACCAGTAGGTATACAAATAAAATATAAAAAGAATTATAATTAAAATGTATTGAATTATTATATGCATCTAGGTATATCAAAAATGTAAACAAATGATTTACTTCATGTCCAAATTAGTAATTTGATTTACTTGTAAAAAATATCATAAAAATGTTGTGTAAAATAAATAATACCTAATTGGAGGTATTTAATAATTAAATAATAACCTTTTGTTATTAATCAAATGTTTCACTTGTAACAGTTTAAAATAAAATTATATCTATTGGTAAAATTTCCTTTGATATTTGTTTGGTAGTACCTACCTATTAAAAAAAAAATAACTCTTTGTTATTTGTAAAATGTTACACTTGTAACAACTTGCATTACAGTTGTGCCTTTTAATAATATTTTCTTGCAGCAGCCAAATAAAATTCCTTTATGTAAATAAGGCAGAACTGTGATGTAAATATATAATAATATAAATATGTATTTATTGTGCATACATTCAGATGTTTTTACTATTATTAACTACCCACATAATGGTGTAAAATTGTAACATAATTGTATGGAAGCATTGGGTAGAATGTTTATTCACCTGATGCCGGTATTTTTTTGGTGTTTATATGTTTTGTTGTATTTATGTGTATTTGTATGTGTTTATGTATTTTTGATATGTATTATGTATAGACACTGCTTGCCACTCCTACACAAGTGTTTGTGCACTTTCTGGAGGGGTAAAAACGTATTTTTGTTCTCCAGAGAATGCAAAAAAATATGTATAGTATATAAGAAACAATTAATGTAAATGTATTCTGTTAAATAAAATTATTAAAAAATAAAAAAAAAAAAAAATTGGCTCATTAGGTATAGAGTAATTATTAGCAACAATGTTGATTAATATTTAATTATAGGTTAATAAAAATGCCTATGCAGATTAAATTTGTAGGTAAATGAAAATACCTATATAATTACAAAAAATAATAACTTTATTGTTTAACAGATTTATTGTTTATGAAACATAATTGTGAGTACTTAAGAAACATAACAAAACTTAATATTTATAGAATGTGAAAAATAATGCAATGTATAATGTAGTGAAATATTGTGTATCTGAATGTAAAATGATGAAGACATGATTTCCTAGGATGATACGAAGAGATGAGAAAAAATATAAAATTTAAAAAAAATACAGTCCACTGAAACATCAAGGCATCTCTTCGTGCGTCCTTGGGAATATGTTAAATCACATAAAAAATGCTTATTATAAAATAGCTAAATTGGGTGCATATATTTTCACTTGTAATACTGTTATGTATTATGTAACAATTTTCATATTAGTCGGCAATTAAAACATGTTTAATAGCCAATCGAGGACGGGGCGAAAATAAAAACCCAGTACGTGCAGGAGCCAAGGAGTTTAATTGCCGACTAATATGAAAATTGTTACATAATACATAACAGTATTACAAGTGAAAATATATGCACCCAATTTAGCTATTTTATAATAAGCATTTTTTATGTGATTTAACAACAGTCTAATGCCGGAAAAAAATCACCTATCCAGATATACAGGATATCAAAGGATTAGACTCAAAACATGGGCTCAAAATTCCAGCATTGTGCCTGAAATATCTGTGTTCAAAAATTTTCTTACAATATTACAAGTATTTATTTTAATATATTTTTGAATTTTAATATATCAATTTACCGGTGAATCTAATTTTTGCAAATTATTTATCAAAGATTTCGGAGCTACCCCTGTAGCTGACAAAACTAATGGTATTATGTAAACGGACCTACATAGAATCCCATTTTTTTATTTCTCCTGCTAGTTTTGTATTTTTTCTGCGACAGTTGTTTGAATATTATGCTTATTTGGTACAGCGATGTCTATTAGATACGTAATTTTAATTCGTTTATCATGTAATTGTAAATCGGGTCTATTATGATGTATTTGTCTAACTTTTATTTTTGTTTTATCATAATAGATCCTATAATTTTGATTTTCTAAAACCGGTTCCGGGTTGTATTTATAGTATGGTATTATATTTCGCGAGTTTATTAAATTATGTTCAATTCCTAAATTTTGATGTATTATTTTTCGACATGATTATGTCTTTGAGTATATTCAGTTTGAGCGAGAGTAGAACAACCTGAAACTATATGTTGTATCGTTTCCGATTTGGCCAAACATTTTCTACATGAATCGTTAATTGTATTTTGATTTTTTATAATGTATTTTTGGTAATTTTTTTGTATTTATTACTTGTTCTTGAACAGCCAGTATAAAACCCTCGGTTTTCCCATACACTTCCCCAAAGGTAAACCATCTGTTTGACGGATATTTGTCACTTGTTTGTTATGAATCTTTATTTTATTTTTTTATTTTTAAATAAAATACCTATTTAAACTTGAATTACTATGTTTATTTGTTACATTAATTTAAATTACGCTATCGAGATTTCAGTGCACTTGCACCATTGACGGCTCGCCTCTAAAATAAGTGAAATTATTTTTTTATGTTGATTGTTGTAATTATTATTGAAATTAGTTATATGTGTAGGTATGTTGTACTGATTTGAGATCTATCATGTAAAAGGCTTTTGCCGTTTATTGTTTTAATAAAAAAAAAAACATGAGATTGGTTGAGATCATTGAGGTGTCTGGCATGAAGTTCTTTCCTACTTTAAGATTCTAACAAAATATTTTAATAGTTTATTCGCGTGCCTACTGTTTCGCCATATAAATTTAATGATGTATGATTTTTGTCGGCCTGTATTATAATTTTATGTAATATAAAATTATTTTGTTTATTTTTGAAAAATGTTTTAAGAGATTCAATTTGATCATTATGTAAAGAGGAAATGTTAACAATTCCTCTTCCTCCTATACTTCTAGGCAGAGTCAACCTTTTTTCCGCGGAATTTGGATGGTGATATCTTTTTTTTGTTAATTTTGTTCTTATTAATCTTTCAAATTTATTTAAATCGGTTTTTGACCATTTTATAATGCCAAATGAGTATGTTGATAACGGAATAGCCTACGCGTTTATTGCTTTTTCTATGTTTTTGGCTGATAGATCGCTTTTACCTAAATATTTTATTTTATCTATCTTTAAAATCATTTGGTGTTTAAAAAATGGCAGGTGTTCGAAAAAATTAAGATATTTTAAATCTTAAATTCAGCCATGAGGTTTGCCACCCATCCTGAATGTCTTTTATATTGGCACGGAGATGACAGCTTGCATGTTTCTTACATGCAGCTGGTCTGCTGGCTACCCCACTTGTGGGATAAGCCGTGATGGTATAGTAGTAGTAAAATCATTTGTTAATGTATTTTCGTTTTCAGTGTGATATAGATTTTTGGACTGCGGAAGTATTTGTATATTTCATTATTATTAAGATTATTTATTTGATAATGTGAAGCTATATCCTGACATTCTAAAATTTTACCTTTTTCAATATGTAAAGTCTAACATTTATCTGGCTTAATTGTTTACAATCGTATAGAAAATTATTAGTCTGTAGTGTTGTGGAATACTCTAGAAATTATTTTTCGAGAAATTTCTGGAAGTGGAGAATTTTGGAGAATTATGGTGTATTTTGAGGCAAAATATTTTTTATTGTTCATTTTTACAATAAGGATATGGTAATGTGTAAAAAGAATATACTTAAAAGACTAGTTTTTAAAAGGAACAAATATAACATAGAAAAATTGATGATTTTCAATTTTAAGTAGAGTTCATTGTTCACTTATTAGTTACTAGTTTTTGTAATCCGGCATCGCTCGGGTTGAAATAAACAGATAACCAACAAATACATGAGTTTATTGAAAAAATACAGTAAACATTTACGTAAATAATAGTAGTAAAAACCTCTTCCCAATGAAAAAACTTGAAGTTTGACACCACACATGCCCATTTAAAAAAAATGGTAGGTACTAGAGGGAAATTTTTCTCGGATTATTTTCATTCCCGGGAAACGAGAAATTTAAAAATAAATTTCCGGGACTCCCGGGAAATTCATTATTTTATTTATTTATATTCAATTTTCAACAAATTTGGTAGAAAAACTCTCAAAACTTGTTGACCTTTGCAAACATTTTGATTTGATTAAAAAAATCAAATTTTTGTTACCAATATAAGTTATTTGCTTAAAAAAAACTAAATAGCCGACTGACGAGATTTATTTAGGTACTCTTTGTTATATCAAAATACAAATTGTTTACAAAATATATATATATACTTTTAATTTTTATTCATCCTATCAACCAAATAAATATTATGGATTTTGGCAAAGCTTTTTTAAAAAACAAAAATCGAGTTCATTTTGTGATTTTTGACTTCAAAAAATGAGAAATTTTATCAAATAAATGATTTTTTAAATTGGTTAATATCCATAAATAAAACAAAAATTGACAGTTTGCTACACTAATATTTTTTAAAAACTATCTAACTTTTGGAAATATTAAAAAAAAACATGAAAAATCGTAGGATTCTTGTACATTGTCGGCCAAAAAGAATTATGCTTTTTTCAAACGAATACATTGAAGCTATATAATTAAGTTTTTTTTAAAGTAAAACACTAATATTGGTAAAAAATATTTGTTTTCATAAATTACCACATCAAAATGTTCGTCAGATTCAACAAGTTTATTACGACTATTACAGTTAACTAAACAAAGATTTCGGTATCGATATGGCGATCTGCATGAGTAATAACTTGTGTTTTTTTCCCGGGAAATGATTAATTTTTTTCCCGGGAAACGGGAAATAAAGATTAGAGGGTTTTCCCGGGAATTCCCGGGAATAACCCTCTAGTTAGGTAGGTACCTTCATGGAAAAAGTATTAAAAACCTCTGATTTGGGCCCAAATCAGCCCGATGAAGTTTTAGACCGATCAGGTTTTCAGGTATTGGGCGAAAGGTTATAATATTTTTGTGAAAATTATGGAGAGAAATTTCTTTTGAGAATTTTCTCTACTCACATCACTTTTAGTCTGTATTTTATTTCATTAAAATACCATATTGATGCTTCGAAAATGAACCATATAAATCGTAAAATTTCAAAAAATTTTTGACGGCTACGAGAAGGGGCGCTGACTTTGTGCCATGTCCCCGGGCGCAGATGACCCTAGCTACGCCACTGGTTCGATCACAGGTGCCGGTAAAGCCCCCTTTCACGACACAAGCTTTTAGCTTACTCTGAAAGGTATCTAAAGTTGTATTTGGGCTAACAACAAAAAAACCCAGATACATCTTAAAAAATAAAAATTATTTATGCACACTTAAAATATCAAATTAATTAATGAATCCAAAAAATAAAAAACAGCGAAATACGCTTCTTGTGTCCCAAAATAAAACGCAATACATCCCTAACCCATCACTAGTCCAATATATTTTGTCTATGTACCTATTGAAAGTAGATATTCGAAGAGTTTTGAGAAACAAACGAAGGGGTGAGACTTGAGTAATGGAGTTGGTATTCTGAAAGTTTTAAGATTTTTTTACATCGACAACAACACAACACTACATAAATCATTGAAAAAGTATCTACTTTTAAGTACATATTAAACATAATGATATGCGACAATATGTCAAGCCACACAAATCTCTAGCTGAGATAATCGATAATTTGCATTGAGTGTACTGTAAATATACTTCACAGAATGGTTGGTGCTGAATTGTTTATGTTATATGTCTTATACTTGAGGTTTTACGAATATCTTCTTTTTACAGGACACTCCATGTGAGACACCTTTTCTTTACCGGACCCTTCACGTGGGATATTAAGTCTACACTAAAAGTTTGTATTTGTTTATTTGGTTCCAAAATAACCGTAGCTTTATAATTTTGGCCACAAATTCGCTTGTCTCCTATGTTGTGTTCTAACAATACATTTAAATCCGTGGACTAAATACACTTTCTACACTCATATTTTTTTTCTTTATTCATGAAATGTTTCACAAAATATTTATTTTATTTTATAAAAACCATGAAACAAAAAACACATTGCACAAAAATATATAATATTTTACAATAAAAGACATTCACAGTTTAAGAAGTGCCCTCAGTCAACAATACATTTTTGATTTTAAATGCAGCATTTAGCTCGTGCTCTCTGTTTACTCCACTTGGGATACGGCGTGAGAGTATACCCTCTGAATGGCAGTATTAGTATAGTGTTTAGCACAATTTACAACTATTTTTTATAATTGCCTCACTAGGTACAATACGCCGTTATTGGGGATAACAACAAAATCATTACAAAATGAGAAAATAAAAAAGTTTTTTTTTGTGTGTTGATATATTGTTGCATTATACCTTCAACGTTATAATGTCGTATTCAAAATACGGCTTGTAAATCAAAATTTACAATGTGCTGTTACTCGACACACAAACTTTCAGTTCTAATGAGTTCGGTATACAAAATTATTTTCAATTTTAACAAATATGATGTGAAGAACTTGTATGGATACAAAAACTTTTTAAATTGTTATGTAAATTATTATCAAATCATATGAATAAAATTATATTTACACATGCCTTAATACATCATTATTTTACTTTACAAATTTTATAGCTGAAATTTAATTTAAAATTACAAAATCTTCTACGCATAATAATGAGTTATGTTTTTAATTGTGTTATTTTTCTTAGTTATTTAATTGTGTTTTTAAATTGTCTTATTTTTCTTAGTATTGTCCCAGAACAGATTTTGGTCTAATGGAGCAATATATTCCATAATGATGTTTTCATGTTATTTTTGTATGTAATATTTTTGGAAAATAAATATATACAAAAAAAATATCACTTATCAAAAATATTTTTACTAACGTAGGTACCTATAATTAAATATGTAAGTGTTAACACAAAGTTAAAAAGTTTTATTATTTAGCTATGAGCTATACTTTCACCCTAAAAATGAATACGATGAATCGCTTGGAGGCATTTGAAATGTGGCTTCGTAGGAGAATGCTTCGTATTCATTGGACTGATAGTGTCACAATGTAGAGGTGTTGAGAAAAGCTGGAATGGACAGAGAACTCCTGTTGGATGTCAAAGAGCGCAAGATCTCATATCTGGGTCATATAATGCGTGGAGAAAAGTACCACATTCTGCGTTTGATTATGACAGGCAAGATACATAGAGGGATGTCGAGGGGCTGGCAGAAGATAGACATCGTGGCTGCGCAATATACGAGATTGGACTGGAATGAGAGCTGTGGAGGAGTTATTCCAGACAGCGCAGGACCGAGAGGCCTATGCCAGAGTGATCGCCAACTTCCGGGGACCTGACAGGGCATCTACAGAAGAAGAAGATACTTTCACGGCATCTCCCGTAAATGGGGTAGCCAGGAACAATGGTCGGCATCCTACTACCCGCGGGTAATTGAATTACTCACTTTAAACGACATTTTAAATGGGGAACATGCATGTGTGAGGAATATAAATGCTATCAATTTATATTATTAAAAATACGCTGATCACGAATATCCTAATAAGAAACGATAAAATTAAACTTTTCATCTTCATTTCTATTTTAAAAATCCATATTTTCTGTCAAAATTTTAAACGGCTTATCATTCATTGAGTAATACCGTTGTGACGTTTAGTTGTATTTGTATCATAAAGCTTTTGATTCCGTAGTCTGTCTATACGCCTGATGACGTCACACACTTATTCAATCATGGGTCGACCTTTTTTCGGCAAAGTGCGATAATTGCTTTTTCAAATTTCTCGATAAAAGCCTCAAAAATAAAAAGCACCATAATTTTTTATACTATTTATTGAACTGATTTTGTGAAAGCTTCCCATTACCCACCAATATAATTTCAGTAGATTCAGTAGTTAGACTATATCATTTCAGTAGGTACTGAATAATACGAGTGTAATAACTCTCTTCTATATCATCTACACGTATTACTTAAGTACTTGGCACGAAAATTTATACAAGACTTGAGGAATAATAATTTCATAAAAATCAGAGAAGAAGTGTTTAAGTAGGGATCATAAAGTTTAAAAGTTCACTTGTCTGTGTTTTCAGCAAGTTATAGAGCTGAAATCTCTCCAACTGCAGACTGCACTCGCGTGAAGAGTTATATAATAATAATAATAAAACTATTCCACCGACTATCGCATTAAAAGCCCTTTCACATTATTTAGTTTTATAGACGAATATCCAAATAGTAAATATTTTTATTTTTATTCACTTACTGCTAGTCCTCATCTCTTCACTGCCGCATGGAGACCTCTTCATTTTTTTTTTTGTATTTTCCGAAACTCTAAAAGGGAAGCGGCGTTATGGTGATGTTTATGAAGTTAGAAGAGTATTGGTGTTGAATAAAAATCCCTGAAGATGGTCACAGTATGTAGGTTGAAGCTTAAGATGAAAATGTATGCGACTGTATATCCGAAGAGATGTAATGTGTCTATGTACTAACGAAGTTGTGAAGAATTTTTTTTCAGCATTCGGCATTCTAGCTCTATAGATTCAATGATAATTTCTCACAGAGTACACTCCACAAAATGGTTCATTGTCGAGAATTGTCAGCTGATTTCAGATTCAAGACTTGAGGACAAACAAGTAATAAAGTGGTGGAATAAATATGTAGTGTCATTATCGAAAGCTGGAAAATGAAACAAATGACACTAACTAAGCTAAGTCTCAAGCATCCTATCAAGATCTCCTGAATAAAAAATTAAGAAAGTATCTAACGAAAATACCTCGAATATGAAAACATCCTCCTAAGTATTATACCATGGTTTATTATTTCTCCAAACCTCGACTTTTTCCCAGATCTAATACTTGTTTTTCGTTTACATTCCGTTTACCCAGACAATAGACATTAGGTACCTACCTACTATTAATCAGGAGTTTTACACAATCATAATATACTTACTAGGTGTATAATATAGGATTGTACAATTTTATAATCTTTATATTTTCTACAACATTTAATTCATTATATCTTTCTGTTTTGTTTTACACTAAACAGTCTCAGAATTTGGAGTAATAAAAATACCAAAACATAACTTTCATAAGAATACATAGAAAACCCTCACCCCAGTTACAATTGTCGTAATGTATATAATTATGTTATATAAAATAGAGCATTGAAATTCACAGTTTTTTTTATAACATACCATTCCGGCATTTCTCAAATATGGAACAGCCATAGAACCAACTGCATATCGATGGTTTTAAACACAAAAGACACAATATGACCACTGTTCAGGTAGAATGAGTTAATATATTATGCACAAGATCGGTTGCAATGTCTTCTATGTCCTGACCTCCTAGACAAACATGCACTTGGCGATCGACTACAAACGAATTTTCGACAATAATTGCAACAATAACGCATAATTATACGGTACACATGAAGGTAGATTGTCGAAAAGTTCGCCAGTAGTCGATCGCTAAGTACGGTTTGTCCACGGCTCCTAAGTACATTATTATCAATAATACTTATATCATTATTGAAGTTTATCATAAGAACGAAATGCCACACGTTATTTTGTTACATTTTTTTGTGTCACATAAGATATTTGAGGATGCATTTATATCGACTTTCTTAATTCTTGAAAAGCACATGTCCATCAAAGACATCTTCAAAATTAATCTTTTAAAACCTGTTTTCTTGAAACTGTTAAATGTGGATATATGCCTTTTGTACTTTAAACCATCGATATATTAAACATACGAGTTGTCTTCTCCGTGCCAATAAAAAGTTAAGATACTTAGGATTGGTGGCATATCTTGTCGCTAAATTAAATGTACTAATAGTCTTTCTTATACGAGATGATACTACCTACTTGAAGAAATAATTGTTTTGTTTCAACACGTTGTTGCTTGTTGTTATATACTTGTTGAATCATTTCTTAAATATAATCAAATTCAAATTCAAAATTTTTATTTAAATAAAATTTACAAAACTTAATAATATTACATACACACCTTATTACTAAAAAAACACATTTATTACATATTTGACCCTCAAAATTGAGCAGTGCTCGTGCTTTATTTCTATCTATTTCTGTCTATTACCTCACGCCGCATTCCAAGTGGGGTAGGCAGAAGGAGAAAATGTAAAAATGAATATTTATATGAATTTAAAAATGAATTAAAAAATCTATCATTAGCGTAGTAGGCAAAGAGAGTTCAAGGTACTTAAGCATTAACGTCTCTTTCGCTTCTTCCACATTCATATAATTCACCATACCTACCAAAAAGATTTTATTCTCTATAGGTAGGTACTTATTTCATCATTCCGTGGAGCAAAGAGCAAAAGATCTTCCACTCTTATATATAAGTTTATGAGTGTCTTATAAAGAGAAAGCATTCACGTAAAAAATCGTCTAAAAAACATTTAACATTTCCAATTCAGCGTTGAGGTATGTCACTCATCCTGATTTTTATTATTCTTTATGACATATAGTTGATACCTGAATGTTCAATACATACAGCTAGTCCACTGGCTTTCTTGTTTGTTGGAAATGCAGTGATAATACATATACCTACATACAGAAAGAACTACTACAGTCGATTCCGCTTAATTGGGTCTTATCGGGACTTGGGACATTTTGTCCCAATTGAGCGGCTGTCCCAATTAAGCGAATTTCACATTTTTTTTATATTCATTTATTTGGTTTTGGCAACTAAGGCCATTAACCAGTAATATTCAATTTCAATTCAATTTCAATTTATTCAATTATAAACAATACCTCAAAACAGCAACTAAGGTTGCTGGTGTCAAAGGCGTGCAGTATTACAAATCTGGTAAAACAATTCATAAATTTAAATTATTTGATATTATAGTAAAATATAAGACACCAGAGAAAAAAATCACAGAACAGCAACACCATTGAAAACACAAAACACTATTACAAACATTGAGAAGTCATTACTAACTCTTGAATATTCTTTCCAAACTCCTTAGGATTTTTACATTTCTTCAATTGGTCAGGCAAACTGTTATAAATCATAACAGCAGAGTACAAGAAACCATCTCGAACTTTATTTGTTCTGGGTATAATGTTTCTTATATTGTTTGAAGTCCGCGTGTTGTGTCCATGTACACTACTGTTAGTCGTCAAGCTCAAGTTTGATTTCATATGTCCGTTTTTTATCTTATGTATAGTCTTGGCTTTTTCAGAAGTTATTAATTGGTTGAGAGTCATTTCTCCTGTCACTTTATATAAATCAAAAGTTTTAGTTAATCTATTAAATCCATGTACCTACGTTTTTCAATGCCTTATTCATTGTCCTCTGCATCGATTCTCTGACTCTCAGACTACAATGAGACCAGGCCACCAACCCATATGTGATATGAGGTATGATGAAAGTAAACAACCCATAAAATTAAACAATGCATATTTTTTTTCGATGTTTTTTGTTATAATCTCTTGGAAACTGTAAATTACATAAAGGTTATATAAATTATCATATAAATTACAAATATGTCATATAAACTTTTAAGAAAAAAAATAATTTCCTAATTAAAATAATAAATGATTAAGTGGAATCGACTGTACTACTATTTAACCATCACGACGTATCCCACAAATGGGGTAGCCAGCAGATCATTTTGCACATTATAAACATGCAAGCAAAAAAAAGTTAAAACCTTCGGGATGGGTGGCAAACGTCATCAGAAAGAAGAGCGAACTTATTTCTGAATGAGGCATTCACTTTCACCCAGTGTATCCGAAATGAATATTAAAAGACGTTACGCTATTTTCGATATTTACGTTACGTTAATGTTTTATTTAAATGGTTATTTAATGTTAATCACTAGTTTTTGCACATGTACTCTTAATAAATAAATAAATTATAAGGGTTCGCAATAAAATTAACTTAAAAGCGATTAAATGTATCCAAATAATTGTATTTAAGTAAATTTAAAACGCAACCTTTTCCCCACCTACTTAATAGGCGTTTTAGCCATACCTTTTGTACATATTTAATAAGGATATAAAAGGATTCAATTCTTGGTAAAACACGATATCTTTTCGCTACTTTGCATAGAAACATGCCACCCTTTGCTCCACTTGTAGGGTAGAAATAGAATTGTATTCAAATGGTAGACATGGAGAAGATCTTTCAAATGACAGCGTTGGATAGAAAAGAGAAGACGGTAAACGATAATGAAAAAGTTATACAAGTTACAGTAAAATTTTATGCAACAAGTCCATGGAACGAATTTCATTATTAACCAACCGATATTTGATAATATTTTAGGCTAAGTATGCAATACCTACTTATTATAGATTGAATAGGCAAGAGAAAAATACCTCAGCGATGAGATATGCCATCCATCCTGATTGTCATTTTTTTAAAGCACAAAGAGAATGACCTTCATGTTCATTAAATGCAGTTTGTCTGCTGGCTTTTTTGTGGGAATTGTCGTGATGGTGTCGGTAGATTGATAAATAATAGATAACATGCAATTCAAATAAAGCAAGTAAAAATAATAGAGTACAATCCAGGTGACCCTCTTTCACAGTACACCGTTTCTACTAATATACTGATAGAATGACATTATTTATATAGAAATATTGTACACACTAGTACAATATTTCCCAGTTTTTCCCAAAGTTGACTGGGCTTCGACCCACGTAACAAAAATTCGAATCTTGGGACCCACCTTTTAGCTGTCTTAGAGAAAAGAGGTCATAAATATTGGTAATGCTCAGATTCTCTAGTAGCGAGTCATGGAACTACTTAATGCTCAAGGCCTACTCAATATTCACTCGCGACCCACCGGTAGGTCGAGACCCATAGTTTGGGAAACAGTGCTCTTAAGGCGAGTTCAAATAATTTGTCTAGGCCAGTAGTTCCCAAAGTTGACTGGGCTTCGACCCATCTAATAAAAAATTTCAATCTTGAGACCCAACCTTTAGCTGTTATATAGAAAAGAGGTCATAAATATTGATAATGCTCAGATTCCCTAGTAGCAAGTCATGGAACTACTTAATGTTCAGGTCCCATTCAATATTCACTCGCGACCCACCAATGGGTAATACTAGCTCTAGGCTATTTTTATTTTCACGTAGGTAATTAGATATATTAAGACCCTCAATGTATGCAATATGCTCATCTTGTTGAGACAATGTTTTGCATTTACGTTTTATATTATGTACTTGATAAATGTGAATAATATTTTTCTCGGAAACAAGATTGCAGATCTTTAAATTGTTATGCAAAAACTTTACAAATATGTACACGGAAAAAAAGATTATTGGTTTAAGCTCATGGAAAATGTATCGAACAGTGACATGAATGCAAAATAAGCAAATTTTATTAAAATATGAGGACATTTTCAAGGATTATATTTGGATGTAGTAAGCAAAATGAGGTGTTATTTTTCTTTTGAAATGCCTAACAAAAAACTGTCGATTAGATAATATCTAAAAAAATCTAAATTTCGTTGTAAGTCCTATTCCCAAAAATTTGATATGCTTATTTGTGTTCACGTAAGTATTTACGAATTTTCCAATAACATAATAGAAAATATTGGCACTGTGCAAGTGTGTTCTCGCTTGGAATGCTGTTCAATATTCAAACATTAGAGACATCATACTGGTGAAGTATTGTGAAAGAGGATTATTTTTGCAAAAGAAAGCAAAGCAGCTTTTACAGTAGTCCAGGGTCACCATAATCTAAAAGTTGTATCGCAATTTTCTTCGTTTTTAAACATTTATCACGATCACATATTACTACTCTATTTCATTAATTTTGAAGAGAGCGAAAGATACTAGGCTTTGAAAACAAGTGTCATTG